>CM076069.1:13845730-13965730 GCA_038088235.1 Zacco platypus
TATATACATTATTTCATAATTATATACTTAAAAGTTTATAATACAGTTTGTACAGTATGAAAACAATTCTGTCGGAGAATCCCCACAAGGATAGTAGCCAGACGCGTGTGCGCGTATGTGTGTCTAAAACCGTTTGCTGGTATAATCTTACAGTCATGGATCATCTCTTCACACCAGACTGTGCAGTGATGTGCTACTATCAGGTGAGACATACCTGAGCTGCTGCAGACCGCAGAGATTAGAGCACAACGGCTTTGATCCGGCCGCCACAACAGCTCTTATATACACAAAATGTAAGAATAAACCAATCCTGCACCTAAAGACTGCAGTCCTTAATGACAAAACGCACCCAAGTCATAGTTTAAAAAAAAAAAAGTCAATTCTTAATGCTTCCTTCTTCACATAGTTACCCAACAAAGGCACAATTAGGAGCCAATGCTTCTCTTTTACCTTATGAGGGGAAATGCCACAAACCCAATTTCATAGAAGTTCTTAAAGTGGTCAGCAGGCAGGGAGTGGGAATGTGAGTCTGCATCTTTTTACAGATGGATTTTGCTAGTTCTAATCTAGTTGTTTCACACACTGACTGCAGATGGAGTGTTTGCAGGTCCTGTCGCTATGGGCTACGGATGTCACACGGTACCTAGATGTCAGAGCAGACAGGTGGAGATGCCATCATGTGAAAGAAGCCTGCTGTTTCTCACTCTCTATCACACTGAGACAAACACAGGCCGCACACACACACACACACAGGCACAAGCTGACTGATTCATCCAGAAAAATGTGCTTCTTTGGGAAATGAGACTAAACTCTGATTGGGGCTGAACTAGCAGTGTAACGGTTCTCGGTAAAAAAATCGAACCCTACTCCACCCACGGTTCGGCACGCACCTGCATCGCGGTTCATCTTAAATCTGACGATGCATCTATAAAATGGTTTGCTGAAAATGACACTTGCTTGATATTCACCAGTGTTTTTGGTATGCCTGCATTGGCGCCGTTGTATGCGAACTGAGCTGAGCCGGACGATTGCATCGCTGTTTTCTCCAGTGCTGATATACATAAATTAACTAGACTAATAACTATTGATCTTTGCATCGGAATGAATCAATACAAATATATAGAATAAGGTGAACAATGACACCATTTTCTTTGGGAGCTGCTGGGCAGCCAAAAATTATTAGCCAATTATTAATGTAAAGCTGCTTTGCCGCATTTTGCATTGTAAAAAGCGCTATAGAAGTAAAGGTGACTTGATTTGACTATTGCATGCACATTGTTATTCTGAATAATATACTATTCATTAATAATATTATATAATGTTATATATATATATATATATATCTATATATATATATATATATATATATATATATATATATAAACAAAAATATATATGTAATTTTAAGTTGATCAAATAAAATTGTTATCTTGGCATGTAGATATTAAACTTTATTCTAAAAGATATTTTATACATTATTTTTCTATTGAGTTGTATATAACTATTTCTCTTTACTGTATATAACGTCTCACTCCCTTCAGTACATGTTGCTCTCTGGGTGTGAGAAGTCAGATCTTACTGCAGGGATTTTGTATAAGCGACGAGTCAGTGAGATGATCAAACCCCTCTCCTCAATCCGCTTATTTTAGAAAGCTCAAATCCTCCCTTATGTAGACTGACCTTAAATGGTATCTACCATCCGTCCAACCACACAAGCAACCTTTATTTATAGCATAGGCACTACGCCCGCTCCAAACCTACATTAACATTGTTGGCAGATCGCCCTGCACTCCCAAAAGAGAGGAAAGAAAATCATGGCTCCCTATAGTATTAGCACTCTGTAAATACTCGCTAATGGCCTGTTTTTTCAAATTGGCCTTCAGTATAATGCACATATCTCTGTCTCAGCCTGCTTGCTCTTATTAAAGATGTTCTCCTGGAGGTGACCGAGGCTGTACTCCATTCAGCGAGAACCCCAGTCTGAACTCCAGATGTTGATGCTGTGCTTGAGTGCTCCTTCCAACTGGAGGATTTCGTCAGGGAGGACAAAGATTTGGAGGAACTTGATGCATCTAAGCTAGCCAGCACTCCTCTTGTTGGTTTAATTGGTTGTTTTTTATAGCTTCCTTCCCTAGCCATTTAAGTTGTGCTGCCTAATGGCGTAAGACTTACCGCTGAGATTGAAAAGCCCTCGTACAAACATAACCAGGTGTACGTTGTTCTGAATTTAAATGAGGAGGACAAAGAGGCATGCTGGGATACTAAGACAAAGCCGTCCACAGGAAGTACTGCAGTACTGTGCAGGAAAACATTTTCTAAAGTGCACACGCTTGCTTGAATTAGCTTGTTAGCAAGGATGTCATCATGTTTTCAGAACTGGGGATGGACGATATAATAATTTAAGGAAAAAAACAGTAATTTAAATGTTGGAGGAAGAGTGTGTGAATAGTGAAGTGTTTTATGTGTTCATGGTGTCTGAAAGATCATAAAAATATCTCTTGATTTCAAATGTTCGGAGTTGCTTGCGGGGCAAAAATGTATACATGTTTTGTTGTTAATGACATAATAATGATAATATTATCATGAATTGTTGAGGAACTCTAAAATGCTGAGGAACAAAGAAAGCATATGAGGCAGTACTAAAATCAAATAAAAATCCTTGTAGTTTGCTAGTTAACAACCTTTAACTATTTACATTTTTAAATGTTAGGCCAAATGGGAGATGTAAGAACTTTAATTTAAAAAAGTAACTATGATATTGATGAAGATGTCAACAGTTTTTACAAGTCATTTACTCCTAATTAGGTGATTCTTCAACTATAAGCACTTTTAAATATGTGGTATTTTAGATAATGTCATTTTTCAAACATAATTGTCAAATCTTTTGTCCAAATTGTCCAACATTCGTTTGTTCATTCATTAATTCACATAAAGTATCATTCACATGTCAGATTATGTATTATTTAATATCATTCTGTGGTGAGACATTTTTAATATATACCAGGGGAAAATGTTCAGCATTTACACAATAGTTATGTTTATTTTACTGTTTGTTTAACTTTTCATAGTATTAAACAGTGGTAACAAATATGAATTTTTGAATAATATCCATTTATAATTAGTCCTTCAGTCGGTTAGATCCAATAGTTATATAGGTTGATATTTGTTCATTAAATATATGTTCACAATAGCTGGAGTTTTATCGTCATAGCAGTAAATAAATTGTGCTTTTTTGCATGGCTACAAAACTCTCCGTTTTGTAATTCACTTTATAGAGACCTTTAAGTTCTGTATAAAGTGAAAAAAGAATTAATGTTCCCCTTGTGACACAATTTAATTTTCTCCCAAGATTGTATAAAGAAAAATTAGCCCAACTCAGAAACCTAATGTTTCCCCAAAGGCTACAAATGTATAGATTTTTTCCCAGTGTTCGCACCTCCGGTGGAAAGAGGAGACAGCCTTTGATTAAAGACGTTCTCTCTCACTCCTCACGACTCAGGTCCATGAGTTGCTCTGAGACCCCTGGGCTGCATTGCAGATCTGAGGGGAGGGCCAGACGAGAACAGAAACCTATTTATTATATTGAGTGGCAGAGGCTCCAAAGCCTTCTCGAAACCAGCTATCCTCTCCATCTCGCCTGCATTCTGCCATTGTGATGGAACCACCTGCTTTGATCCCCGTAGAAAGCAGGTGTCCTGATGAGACAGAGAGGAGACGATGTTGTTGTTCTAATGTACTTCTGTTGGCCATGTCTTTCTTCCTTTGTTTTTTCCCCTTTCTTTTCTGTTTTTGATGGGCAGCTCTTCAGTACATGTAAAACAGCTTTCGGACATAAATGTGCACTGTTATATTTCCCAGGGAGCCTCTGTGGTTTTGATGAGCTCTGACAGAGTTCTGGTTGCTGTCCAGGGAGCGTTTGCGGTAGGGCTTTGAGATGTGTCTTTTGGTGTGACTGGCATTTTTTGGGCTGACAGTAACAGTCTTGTGCATTTCTGTCAGTTTACTCGGTCGGCCCTGCTTTTCTGTTTTTAATATATTTTAAAATGTAATATATTCTTCTAATGTAAAGCTGAGTTTTCAGCATCATTACTTTAGTCTTCAGTGTCACACAATCCTTCAGAAATCATTCTAATATCCTGATTTGCTGATCAAGAAACATTTATTATTGCTGAAAGCAGTTGTGCTTATTAATATTTTTGATTTTTGATGAATGGAAAGTTCAAAAGAACAGTATTTTTTTGAAATAGAAATGTTTTGTAGCATTAAAAAATTTTTGATCAATTTAATGCAATTTAAAAGCACCTGTTCTCTGTATTCATTTTATGGAAAAGTGCAGCAACAGCATTCAAAATTCTTCTGAAATCCTTCTGAATTTCATCCAAATTTGTGTTCCACAGGAACACGAGAAAAGACATGAGAACCATGAATGATTTTTTCTTTGTTTGTTTGAACTTTCTATTGAAGATGGATAGAGACTTGAACACCTTTTTGAGGGTGTTCAGAGTATGTAAGTTGCAGCGTTGCTTCATCATTGTATAGTTTGCTGGGCTGTTTTGTGTTTTGATGGGTTTCCAGTGTAGATTCAAGCAGATGTGTCTGACCAATGACTCTAAATGCAAGACTTTTGCATTTTATAGCTGCCAAGTTCTGGACTTACATGTTTTCACCAGTCACATAAGTTTAGTTCAAGTTTGTAAAGCGAACATCTTAATATCTTTGGTCATTTTTGACTGAAAAATGTTGAAAAATGTTGGAAATGAATGGGAAATAGGAAATTAATTTCGACTAGTGGAAACATATAGTTACTTCGACCAAACAAAATCTTTCTGAAATCTTTTTTGAGATATCAAGCTCAAATTTGGAACACATTGTTTAGATTCATATCTTTGAATTTCTTGCAGTTTAAGAGTAAAACATATTTTGGAAAATATAGATTTAATATATAAAAGTTGAAAGCAGTATTTTTCTGCACTTTTCATAACAATAAACATTAAAAATTAACAAAGTTATATAACGGTAAAAGTTGCCAATTTACACTTTACAATAAGCTTCATTAGTTAACATGAACTAATAATGAACTGCACTTATACAGCATTTATTCATCTTTGTTAATGTTAATTTCAACATTTACTAATACATTATTAAAATCTTGTTAATATTAGTTAATGCACTGTGAACTAACATAAACAAACAATGAACAACTGTATTAACAAAGATTAGTAAATACAGCAACAAATGTATTGCTCATGGTTAGTTCATGTTAGTTAATACATTAACTAATGTTTAACTAATGAATCTTGTAAATTGTTGCCGATATTTGTTTTAAGACATGGAAAATGCAGAGGTTTGAAATGAATTAATGTATTTATTTAGAGAGAAGATGATGGGAATTTGCTCCATCTGCATCAGTGCTGTTACTATACTGTCAGTGATCTTCTCCATTAAAAGTTCCCAAATGTTCAAACACAACTTCACCGTTTACTTTGAGTGTGATGTGTTGCGTGTGCAGATGGTGCGTACTGGCAGGAAATGCAGAGAAGTGATTCACACCATCAGATAACGGGTCTGCAGTACAGTTGGTGTGATGTCAGTGAAACGCTGTGCTTCTGAGATACTGAGCTCTGTAGAATATCTATCCACCAGTTCAACACGGATGGCTGCTCTGACTTTACATGCTCAACATGGTGTGTCATAACGGGATGTATTCATATATATGTGATACATCCAATTCAGGTTTAAACCCCCTGGCTCTTAATGCATCGTGTTAACTTCTTGAGCATCAGTGAATGTTTTTAGCTTTTTTAATTGTGTGTGAGTTCCTCAGTTATCATCAGTGTGTAAAAATGGATCTCAAAATCATACAGTCATATATATATATATATATATATATATATATATATATATATATATATATATATATATGTATATGTATATATATGTGTGTATCTTTTATGTGGGTGACCCTTCTTTGTTCGTCTCCTTGACCGAATTGCTCATTTGAGAACTTTACTACTTGCCAAAGCAAATGTAAATGAATACAGTGTCAGTGTGTTTTATATAGAGCAGAGGTCTTCTTGCACTTCCTTGGGCAGATGTTAACACTTTTTTGCATTCAGATCTAGAGGATTTCACGATGACTTATTTATCCCACATCATCCAGTTCAAGACCATGTTTGTTTTTGGCTCCTGTTGAAAGCAAAAGAGGTCTTTTGTCCACTTTTACATGCTTTTTTTATTTTCAGAATGTAGAAAACAATATGTGAATAATGAAGTGGCATGATGTAACCAAAGTAGGGTGAGTGTGGATCCGTT
Source organism: Zacco platypus (assembly GCA_038088235.1). Classification (NCBI taxonomy): domain Eukaryota; kingdom Metazoa; phylum Chordata; class Actinopteri; order Cypriniformes; family Xenocyprididae; genus Zacco; species Zacco platypus. The sequence continues at coordinate 13,852,043 of CM076069.1, forward strand.
TCTCGATTGTGTAGTGCAGACGCACGGAGCGAGATGCCAGACCTCAGACATGCTATATGCACACAAACACACACTTCAGCCTGTCGTCGGCGAGATCGCAACCAAGCAGTCGTTCAGTCACACCTTTTGAAACCCATCTCACGCTCCCCACATGAAAGACTCTGCAATGGCGCCACATGAAGAGCCGCCAGTCTACCCAGCAGCTCCGCACATATATTAGCCATTAATTAGTTGGGCACGAGCCAGAAATATGTTTTCGACGAGGGCAACATCAATGGGTGTTTATGCCTGTCAACTCTTTCATTTCTTTCTTCTTGTGTGCGTGATACTGTTTTTCTAGTGTATTTAAATTGATTTGCATTTTAGTTTGAGTTTAAAGCTCTTCATTGGGATTGAGGTTATGTTTGCAATCGATTGGGTCAAACTCTGGGTCAGTATGCTTGTGGGTTTGAATATTATAATGCAGCCTCAACAATTTCAATAGATTTGTTCTTCTTAACCCTCTGGTCATTTTTGACTGAAAAAAAAAAAGTTTTTCTTTTTTTCAGTAAAAAAATTGAATTAATTGGAGCCACTTTGGATGGGAAATGGGAAATGAATTTCATCTAGTGGACACGTTTGGTACTGCGCCCAAACACAATCTTACTGAAAGCTCATTTTTTGAGATATCAGGCTCAAATTTGGAGGTCAATGTTCTAAAATTTAATAAATAGATTAAAAATGCTGTATATAAATAATTTATTACCATAAAAATGATAGAAATACAGGATATTAAATAAAAAACATGATCGATCTAAAATCTAATACATTCATTATATTAAAATAAATAATAATAAAAAATCTGTCATATTTGACTGATATGCGAAGAGCACAAGAGGGTTCACCAAAACATGAAAAATCATTTAATCATCCTCATGACATTCCGATCTGAAAATCCTCCCTTTTGTATGTATTTTCATATAGTATTATAGTATTGTATATAAAAAAAATTCAATTAGCTTTTATTTTTATATTTTAAATTTAAATTTTTTTTTATTTTTTTTTTCTATAATTTTGGTATTTGCTTTTGTCATTTGCATCAATTTTTGTTGTTTTATGAAAAATTCTACATGGCTTTAATTTATTTTTATTTCAGTTTTAGTAATTTTAGAACTTTAACTAAAATAAAATATGTTTCTAAAACAAAATTAGTGTCCAAGACAACATTTATTTTTAATTTAACATTTAAACATAAACATTTAAGTTTTTAATCTAATAATTGAATTATTTGTTTTATTGCATTGTGTGTGTGTGTTTTTTTAACATAAAACATTTTCAATAGTTTTAGCTTTAATTAACAGTAACAATGCAGGTCTCAAATCTCAGTTGTGTTTTTACACACATTCAAGATGCGTCATATCAGTTGCTGATGTCTAACTTGCGAGCTTCTTGTGTCTGATTTTAATCAAACGTCAAATGACATTGCAACTCATTTTAAGCAGAAATGTGAACGATGTTTGAAATTGACGACATAAGTGATTTTCTGTAAATGATCTCTTCCATGAACACTTAATCCCTTCATTAAAAAAAAAAAACTCTATCCTTCCCTTTTCCCTTCCTACTCTAGCTTATGGTACTGAGCAATGTCTGAAACTTGTATTGTGAGTACTTCCTGTGTTATTTGCCAATTCATGAAGAATCGCTTGTTTGTATTCCTCATTTGTAAGTCGTTTTGGATAAAAGCGTCTGCAAAATGACTAAATGTAAATGTAAATGATTCAAATTTCTGCAACGTTTTATGTATAATCTACACATCTACACATTTTGCACATCCATAGCTCAAATTCACTTTCATTATATGGAACCGAGCGGCCTATTCTTAAAATCCTCTCCTGTGTAGAAGAAAGAAAGTCACAGAGGAATGAGCTGAGCTTTCATTTTTGGATGAACTATCCCTTTAAGAGAGTAGACATAAGAAACTATAATTTATGTAAACATTCAGTGGCTTTTTTGACCCCAGAGCACAATTGATTTGGTTTATTTTTGAATGTGTTTTCTCTGTTAATAATTGATCACTGTTGTGATATGTACCTGAAATCACACACTGCTGTGTTCGCCGTGTCAACAACGCTCACGCTGTCTATTTATGACTGTGTTCTGTTTGCTTTTCTCCTTCCACACATCACTCATCTATCCCGCAGAGCTCCAATCTAAAAACCCGTCAGAATCATCCTCCCCTCTCTCATTTTGGGTTGCCGTGACTCGTTACGGACGAGAGATGGACTCTGTCCAGCTTCAGTTCCGCTGCGTACCGTCCCTGCGGCAATCAGACCATCAGTCAAACAAACACACATCTCACTCAATGAACCCCTTGTGTTCTTCCATGTGGGGATTGATAGCGAACATGTGGGATCTGGTCGAAATCAGAACAACTTATTCAAGTCTGGTATCACCAAATTATGAGTTAATTTAGATTTGCATAACCGTTTTTTGGCGGGCCGCATAATTTCGTTCTCAGGGGGAGGAAAAAAATACTCAAAATTAACAACAGAGAACTAATGATGAGAGGAGAGGATTGTCATTATGTCCTCATTGAGATGCAGTGATGTGTCTTAAGAACTTTTTTCATGTTTTTACACAGGTGACCTGCAACTGTTTCAGCATCAGTGATGGAGAGCTGCAGGACGTGGGGGTGGGGCTTTACCCCAGGTGAGTGACATCCCAGCATGCTTTGCTCTGTACAATTGTGCATATAATTAGTGCTACTTGCTACAAAAAGCATCACTGTTTATATAGTTCATACTTGGGGTCATATTATAAAATTAAACATTTAATTGGAAGTATTGCATACAATTATTGATAATTAAAACATATCAAATATGAATATATTCAAAAATAGGATGATATGATCCCAGGTGAGGGACATGAGGGACATCCTAGCATGCTTTGCACTGAACATAGAACAATTGTGGATATAATTAGCATCACTGTTAATATTATTTATACTTGGGGTTAGTGATAAAAAAAAATCCATCAAAACATAATCATTATTCTACAATATTAAAAATATTACCTTTTTACAAAAAAATTAAAGATTTAATTGCACTTAAAAATGAATATATTGCAATTAATGGTAATTAAATTATATAAAATATTATTATTATTAAAATACAATGATATCGATAAGTGACATGAGGGACATCCCAGCATGCTTTGCAGGGAACATATAAAAAATATTGAAATTATTAGTGGTATTTGCTTAGAAAAGCATCACTATTAATATTGTTCAAACTTAGGGTTTGTGTTGAAAACCCCATCATACAATTATTAATTATTAAGTGTTCTTTGAAATTATTAATTACATCAAATTAAAAATATTAAAAAATAATTACATAAAATTACAAATCACATTTAAAAATTAAATTTAAAATTAGTTGTCACATCATTTCCACCACAACAAAAACATATTTCCTTATTAATAAAGATTTTGTTTTATTTTATTTTTCTCAAAAGCTAGTGTTCTTGTTTATTAAGGAGACACCAGTTTCAGTGAAAATCATACTTGAGATGAAATATGGAACGTAAAGTTAAGAAAATATAAAAATTTTGTTTTACTTGAAGTGCAGAGCATCAATTGTCTTAGATTTACCCATATTGCTTTTGTGTTTCAGTCAATTGGGCCCCTGTTCTTATTTTCATGCTCAGAGCGCCCAGCAGATTTGTGTGACAGAAAGCATGTTTGTATTATTAGCTCTGCAGTCATAAATAGGGATTCTGACATGGGTATGGATTACATGCTACGATTTGCTCTCTGCTACTGAACGTGCCTCAGGGAAGCTGCCGTTCACACACACGGAGGGGCTGCATGAAAAGCAGCACTAGAAACGGGAATAATTACACATAAACAGACATTTGGTTTTCAATGTGACTAAATTACAACTTGCCGAGACATTGTGAGGCCTGAAATAGAGGGGATTTCCTCTGCAAATTGCTTTGTGCGTGTAGGAGTGAATCCTCTGGGCTGAAATGCATCTCACGAGAACCACATTTTAAAGCTTTCGAATGGAGAATGACTTGTTTATTGTTATTTTACAGATGTGTGATACTGTAGTGTAATGCATACAAAATCACCATAGATTTCACATTAGCCAAAGTACAACATCGCCTACTGTATATTTTGCCTTCTGGTTACTGTAGGAGTATTCGATAGGTCTTGAAAATAATGACAGGAACTGTCTCTGAATGTGCTTCTTCCTCCTCCTCTCTCTCCTCTCTCTCTCTATCTTCTTTCTCTCTATCTTCTGTTTGTAGAGGGTGATAGTAATTAAAATGTGACAGGCCAGTGTCAGTGCGCCAGTGCCGTCACGCTCTGCCTTCTCCCTTTGAGGCGGTGACAGGGCCGAGACCTAGAGATGAACTGCTCTTAAATTACACTTTTATCTGTTCTGACGTCTTTCATAATTAATCTTCATGCCCACGATTGTCACCGAGTGCCATTTTTTTCACCTACAGATGAGCTCTAGATGGGGTCATGATTGTACGGTGGAATTTCCCATTTCTAAAGGCCTATTAAAATACTGCTTGTTTCTTCAAGATGGCATGGAATGACATTCAAAAAGCATTTTCTTTCCGTTCTGTAGCATATTTCAGGTGAAAAATGTTGAGCATGGCTTCATTTTAACCACTGGGAATTAATTGGTTCTAGCGTTGTCAAAAGTGCCGACTTCAGTACAAAGCCGAAATTTAAAAAATGTGACGATACCGTGTGTATCTGTGTAAGCGCTCGGTGAAGAGCATCAAAGATGTCTATTTATAAACATGTTTTTGAAGTGTTGATCATTGCAGCCAATCACAGACATATCTGTTGAGCATGTGGATGCAACGGCCAATCAGAGTTGTTTAAGAATCTGCAAAATGCTAGGGGGAAATGCTGGTATTGTCACTTTTTTAAAATTTCAGTATCGAAGTTGGTAGCAAGCTCCCGTGTAAATCCTAACCCTAAGTATTAAGCTTTGTTGTTTTAAATTTACTGTCTTTTTATGCTGCAGAAATGAATAATAAATCAAGTTGTGTGGTGATTTTGTGAAGTTGTGTGATTTTTCTCCCATTTTCAATTGTTTTCCATCTGCATTTTCTGTGTGTACTGAGACTCGAACCTGCGACCTCAGACTCTCTAACCATTAGGCCACAACTGCACTTTTAGTTGATTAGATCACAAGAAGACAAGGGAGATGCATACCCGTTTACACCTGGTTGTCTCTTTCGACCACTTCTGTCCTGATTTTTTTAGGGGATTGTCTATCGGCAGGTAAATGTATGGGTTTTTTTTTATAACAAAATAAGCAATTCATGTATGAATGCGCCCGGAGACGACAGAAAAACATGTAAATAGCATCAGCTTTAGTTTATGCTCTGATAGCCGCAAGACCACGCCAAACTTGTCCGTGTGTGTATAAAAAATTGTACTTGTAGAAGACTGGCAATGTATTTAGGTAGTGCTGAGGTACCAATTTTTGTATTCTCTACTTGGTTGAACAATGAGCAGTGCATCCATTTATAAATCGTAACAGGGTGTTTTATTTCTCTCTTTTTTTATATATGAAATGTGACATGCGCTGTCAGTTTCTCTGCTACCTAATGCGAGAGCATATTGTGGTGTGTTTAAGTCCTCAGCCGTGGCGATTCCAGTGTAACACCTCTCTGGCTGGATGTGAACCAGCGGTTTTTGTGCTAATCCCTGTGGTTGTGTCTGGAACTCACTGGAGGATTTGTGCTGTCAGACGTCCTCCATGGCCAGGACTTCATGCTGACACTCGCGGCCCCATCTGTGCACTGTTATCAGGGGAAGAGAGTGTATCCATAGTGCCCAAATTAAGCTCCAGTAAACCTGTGGCCGGCATTCTGTTGTGCTGTGGCCTGACAAAACCCAGCAGCAGAAATCCTTAAAGTTTTACAGAAGCCCTACCGCAAGCAGTCACTGCCATCCGTGAAACCGAGGAAAGTTTGTGACTATTTGTTTCCCACCTTAACACCCCATTCAGGCCTTGGAAATGGTGAGGGATAATTGGGTGTTTCTTCAGCTACAGGCATTTTAATGTCCCAGGAGTTTATTAAAAAAAAAAAAAAAAAAACTAACTCGATAACTTCATTTGTATTCTGTTTAATATGTGAAGGTCACAATAAAACTGATGCATTATTAATAGATTTTATTTTATTTCAACCTTTTAAAATATTTACAAACAATTATTTTATTATTTGTGTCATGCATTCATAATTCATCAAAACAAATTGAAAAGAATCATATTTTTAAATAATACAAATATGCATTCAGTTTAAAAATCTATGATCGTCTTATAAAGCTATTTCTGTAGTTATTGTATGAAATTTATAAAAAAAATTGATTACCATGGATACAGCAGCATCAAGGAAAAACTAGATATTAAATATGAGACATATAATGTGTAAAAGTAAAGTTAAAAATGTATGTCATTTTATTGTGCATCATTTCCAACAGCATATATATATATATATATATATATATATATATATATATATATATATATGATTAATGTTAAGGGGGGGATTTAGTAGTGTTTAATGCTTTGCTTCCCAACTTAGAAGTGTTTCTGTTTTATATATATATAGTAGACCGGTAGTGTGTGTGTGTGTGTGTATATATATATATATATACACTACCGGTCAAAAGTTTTAGAACACCCCAATTTTTCCAGTTTTTATTGAAATTTAAGCAGTTCAAGTCCAGTGAATAACCTGAAATGGTACAAAGGTAAGCGGTAAACTGCCAGAGGTTAAAAAAAAACGTTTAGGTTACCAAAAACTGAAAAATAATGTACATTTCAGAGTTATACAAAAAGGCCTTTTTCAGGGAACAAGTAATGGGTTAGCAACTTACAGCTGTTCTGCAGCAATGGAAGTAAATTAAGCCTTGAAAGTTGATGCTAACAATTCCTACAGGTGTTCCAACTTTTGTTGATTACTTACAAACCCTCTGTCTGTATAAAAGCAGTGTTGGAACAGACTGTGTTACTACACCCTCTTAAGCATTATTTGGACAGTATTGTACCGCATGAAGTAGTATATTGCTCTCATAATGGCGAGAAAAAGGCAATTAACAAAGGAAGACAGACAGACCATTATAACCCTTAAAAGTGTAGGTCTTTCCTTTAAAGAAATTGCAAAGAAAGCCAAGGTGTCAGTGAGTACAGTTTCCTATACCATCAAAAGGCATTTGGAAACTGAAGGAAACTCTGACAGGAAGAGGTCTGGCAGACCCAAAGCCACAACAGAATCAGAAGACAAGTTTCTGAGAGTCAACAGCTTGCATGATAGGTGGCTCACAGGACAACAGCTTCAAGCACAGCTTAACACTGGTCGAAGTAAGCAAGTCTCAGTTTCAACTGTGAAGAACAGGTTTGACAGGTCGAGTGGCAGTAAGAAAGCCATTGCTAAGATGGCAAAATAAGAAAAAGAGGCTTGCCTGGGCCACGAAGCGCCGCCAGTGGACTACTGAAGACTGGAAGAAGGTGTTATGGACTGATGAATCGAAATTTGAAATCTTCATTTACATTGAGACATTAAACTGCGTAAAAAATGGAGGCGTTCTAAAACTTTTGACCGGTAGTGTGTATATATATATAAAAACACTTCATTTTAGCATTTATTCTCCCTTTCGGATGTCAAAGCTGGGAAATCCCAGCCCAGTTTCAGGTAAATTTACATTTGTCTAAATTAAAAGAAACAAGTTCATAAAACTTAAAACATTGACACAATTCAGATGACTTAAAATGTGTCAGTTTCATGAACTCAAAAGAAAAAGAAAGTTTTAAATACTCATAAAAATAAATTTGATTGAACTAATTTGTTTAATTTGAGTTTGCCCTACTCAAACCAATTAATTATTTTGAGCATTAGGTTTTACAGTGTTCCTAAAATGTAATTTCCACCAGCAAAATTTCCATTACAAAATGTTAAATTGTAAATAAATAGCAAGGCATATAAACACTGTTAGTAGACAAATGAAACTAGTCTGAGTGTGTTTTAAGAGAGTTTATAAAAGTCGCTCTAAGTGGGTGATGTTGACATCATATCCTTGCGTCATGCGTCAGTCTCCGCTGTTATGAAAATGCGGTATATTAAGCTGTATTCAGGTGTGAGGGTGTGCCGGGAACAGCTTTCCTTTCTGTTCCGGCATAGTTAATGGCTACCTTCTGTACTGTTATTTTGAAACATTAAAAAATGACCGCAACGGATTGCTATTCACCTTGTCTGTTGATTTTTCCGGCTGCTTAGCAATACCCAGGTATTATGTTTTGCTCTCAGCGGAGGGAAAGAAGATGAGAGGAAATCATCCCATTGTCCTCCATATTCTCTCATTACCCAGCTCTGTTCGCCATTATTTCATTTTTTCACTCGTCTTCTGTTTACAGAGCACATGCTTTGGGCTACAAGCACAGACTCGTTTTAATGAGATATATTTTCTTTCGTCATTAGGTAGAAACCACATGTAAAGATTGAGTCTAGGCCCGTGCGTATGTAAGTGAGGAGCGTCGGGCTCTTAGGGGCTGTTTATGGGTGAATAATCAAAAGCACAGATTAAGGGAGGATCATTAAAGAGGGTTTCACTCAGGTTAAATAGTCTGCTTTGAGCTAAATGTCTTGTGTGTGAGCAGACAACAGCTTAGATAACAGCTATTTTCTGAGAGCATTGATAAGCTCAAATTTGGTCTCATTTTTTTCTTGATATGGCTTAAAGGAGGCATATCATGGAAAACAGGATTTTCTTTGCTCTTTAAAAATAAAAGAGTTCAGTCTGCTTTTTAAGCGAATGCAACACAAAGCCCCACCTAGAGCATTTATAGGAACTAAACTACAACATTTTGTAAACAGGAAATCAGAAATCACAAACATAAACACATTAACATATGACCGCTCATATTTATACATAAACACATATTCGCTATACAGCACTCTGCCTTTTCTGAGGAACACCAGTGTGAACTATTAGTATAGAGGTCAGACAACCATAATAGATGTCATTTACATGTAGAAGTTTTACAGTAACTGTACAGTAGTTGTTTAATACAGTCAAAGAGATTGAAAAAATGTCAAATTGATGCCTGTTTTAGGTGCGAAAAAAATTCTCTTGTGAACTTATAATTTATTATTTAAATTATAAGTTATATATTTTATATAATTATATAAATTATAATTTATTATTTTTAAAAAACATTTGCATTGTCCATTACTTAATTAAAAAATGAATCCCTCATATTTATTAAATTTTTTTTATTCAAATGATCTTCTTTCCTTTGTTTGATTTTTTTTTTTTTTTTTTTTTAGAATGTGAAAAATTTTATTAAAATGCAAATAAGCTCTCATTTGATTCTGCTTTTGATTTGATTTAATTTATTCCTTTTACAAAGTAGTTGGCAGTGAATTAACAATATCCTGTAAATGAAAAGCGCTGGCGTGTGAAGCTTAATCATCAGAGCTCAGAGGGTGTGGCCTGTTGCCATGGCCTTTACACAAGACCATTTCATTGGCTAATAATCCAATAATATATGTTGGCTAATCATGGAAGATTGTGGTCTTTCAAGCAAACCAATCTAATGAGAAGGAGAGCAAAATATTCAGTTTTAAAGTTTTAAAATTCAGATATATCTGGAACCAGCCTCCCTGTGTGGGCCATTAAACTGGCACGGCTTTCATATTCAACATCCATGGGAAACATTTCACGTCTATGAATATGAGCCTCTGGGATTACAGTGAACAAACAAAACCAGAAAGGCAGATGCCGAAATTGCTGTTTAGATATGAGCTAAGATGTCTTCAGATCGGATGTGAGGCCAAGGCAGAATCAAGGCTTCAGACAATGTTGTCGACGTCTCAGAGAAATGATAATGACGCAGAAAGGTTGTTTTCCGTGAGAGCGAGGCCCGTCTGTTTACCGTCGGCTGGGTGGGCCGACTCTAAGCCTGCTTTATACGCTGTTCTTAGGCAGTGTTGAATCTTCCCCAGACCATGACAAACAGAAGTAATTTGTTGCTCTATTTTTTTGAATGGCTTCCGATGCTTTAGCAGAAGCCAGGAAGAGCAGTACAGCATGTATCCTTGTCTACATATAAAGGATAATTGTGCTTTCGTGCTTGATTTGTAATTGCTGTGTTCTGTCATGCTTGTATGAATGTAAATACATGCATTCAGCTCGCTATCTGCTAAAATCTTACCACAAGGGAGTACTAGCTCCTGTGGACACGAAGCCCCTGTTTACACCTGCTATTAAGATGTGTTTTGGTCGATCGGATCACAAGTGGATGAGGGAGACTCATACCAGCTTACATCTGGTGTTTTAATCTGTCTCTTTTGTCCACTTTCAACCACCTCGTCCTGAGTGGAGGGTCTGTGAGCAGGCTTTTTAAATCTATGGGCTTCTTTCGATCTAATGGACAACATAAGCTTGCGCTATTTACATACGAATGCAAACGGTGATGGTGGAAAAACATGGAGAACAGCAACTTTTATTTCTGCTGTAATACTGATGCCACACTACCACGCTGAAAGCTGTGAAATGGTGAGAATGGAGCGAACATTGTGCTTGGTACGTTTTTCGCCTTCAAACCAAACTTGGGTCTTCAGTTGACAAAGTTTACATCCTGTTAGGTCGGTAGGTGGAAAGTAGTCTGTTTGAATACATTTGATCACATTCGAATTTACACTATGAAAGTGTTTTCGACCACCTTTGGAAGTGGTCGAAAGTGGACAAACTCAAAATATTTTAGACAATGTTTACACCTGCGTTGTCTACTTGTGATCCGATTGACCAAACCGCATCTTAATATCAGGTGGAAACAGGGCCGAAGAGACTTCAAACCTGGTTTACACATACAATACTGTACGACGCCGAAGAACTAGTGGCGACGAAAGCAGACTGCGGGGTTGTCTCATGTCGGCAGCTTCTGGGTCCAAAGTTGCTCTGACACACCAAACCGAAATGACACCCGTGTATAAAGGAGATAACCGTCTATTTAAGCAGATATACTTGTCAATATTCCAACTTCAGCCGACGGTGCAGAACACACGGAGAAAACTTAGTTGGCCGACGAACAAAAACTGCCCGACTGTCGACTTGGTGTGTTCCTGCCTTTATTCACTTTAGATCAGCTGGTCACTTTAATGAATCATTAAATTAATATTTTACCCACATATGGACATTTTGTCATTATTTACTGACTCTCATGCGTTGTTTTGAATCTTTTATGTTAATTTTTTTTTTCAATCATAGCTATAGCTCTGTAAATTATGACTATTAAGACTTTTTCTCCCTTTTTGAAGCTTGGAATTGTAAATCACTGTACATTTTCTGTGGAAGAAAATGTTTCCAAAGAAGAAAAAAAACTATGGGTTTTATATATGTGAGTAATTATATATAATAATATTACAGGTTGGTCCAGATGCATGCTTGTAAAGTCAGAAATACCAGTTGTAAATGAACAATGTGACGTCAGCATCCAAATAGGTCACTAAGGGCATGACCTGACCTTCAGCGCAGGCTTGAAAAGATCATCAGTGTCACATCAGTGTTGTTTCATCGCTGTCAATCTCGCCTTGTCGCTTTGGGTTTTTTCCTCGCTGGAAAGGCAACATTATATCACATTCAAGAGGACAAATGTCCCACTGACAAACATGTCAGCTTTCTGTGTCTCCTCACTGCAGCAGCTTGTTTCTTTAGTTAATTAATTGGTGATGCCTGATTTATGTTCCATTATTTAGCAGTTACTGTCCTTGTGCATTATTTATTTAGATTCAAGAGAAAGAGAGATTTGAGACCATGAGGGATTTGCAGATTTAATTTCAGTGTTTAAAAAATAAAAAATGTGTCATTTAGAAAGAAAGAAGTTGTTGTACAAGTTTTCCTGTGTATTTAGACAGACTGAATGAACTAAATTCACCACCTTTGGGTGTTATTTGTCAGATCAGCATAGAACAGACACAAGAAAAAAACTAAATTAAATCACATATAAATAAACGATTATATATAAAATATTTATATACATTTAAAGGGGTTATGTGATTATTTTAATATTTAAAAGTACACTATGTAACTTTTGGCCACTGCATGCATTTTGCAGAAGAATGTGTTTTGGTTGTGCTTAGGCTCAGTGCGGATGAATATGACCCTTCACAATAGATAATACTTTAATGAACTCTGTTAGAGAGCTACATATGGCAGTTTATCTTTTCAATAAAATACTTTACTCACCTGTTGAGCAATAAACATGCATCACTTTTATAATGTTCCAAATCCCTCAATTGTCATATTACTAGCTCTTTCCAGCATACTCGACTCTTTTTTTAAAACAGGTGATTCCCTGGAGGTTTGAGATTTAGCTTGCTCTATGATGTCAACTATCACTCGTTGTGACAACTGACCTAAACCACTCACTGAGAGGATGCATTGAGACACTGTGCTAGTGAACTGTGCTTACACATGGTTCAAGAGTTCCTGGTTTAACTCATGTTTTGTGTTGTTCTGAACCAGCATGTCTCTGCTGAACCATGACTGCCAGCCGAACTGTGTCATGATCTTCGAGGGCAAGAGACTCACGTTGCGAGCTGTTAGGGTCATCAGACCCTGTGAGGAGGTATGGGATCCATCCGTACGGACTCACTTACACCTTATTTCTCTCTCTCCTTGTCCTTTTTTTGCTATTCTTTTTCACTCTTTCTCAGAGTTGATGTGTGATGTTTAAATTCATGAGTCTCAGCTTTCACAGGGCCCAAGAAAACAAAACAAAACCAAAAAGTTGGTAACACTTTATTTTACAGTGTCATTATTACATATGTTACATGTTTTTACTATAGTAATAACTAGAAATCATGCAAAATTGCATGCAATTAACCCTAAACCAAACCCTCATCCTAACCCTAACCCTATAGTAATGTAGTTAATTGTCATTACTCAGTGCGTAAATGTATAATTTCACTGTAATACTGACACCTTAAAATAAAGTATAACCAAAAAGTTTTATTTTGTTTTAATTAATTATATATTTATTTAGTCATTTCTGCAACACTAAATGAAATTGCAAAAATAGTTACTTGTTTTACCCATCTGCCATCACATTGGATGGTTTCCACTCATTGGATGGTTATTGTAATTTTGATTTTAAAATTTATTTCTATTTTATTTTTAATTTGTCCTTTTGTTTAGTTTAGTTTGTTTTAATATTATTTAATATTAAATAATTATTAAATATTATTAGTATTTTTTGCTTTAATTTAATTTTAGTATTTTCAGTGTTATCAGTATAGTTTTATTAATGGTCATTTTTATTTTATTTATTTTTAAATAGTTTTTATTTTATTATTTTATTGTCTTAAAATGTATTTTAAGTTTGTTTCAATTCCAGTAATGTTAATTTTAATTTTAATTTTTACTTCAGATATTAAAAATGTTTTCATTCAATTTCCCTCCCCATACTCAAGTTGCGATGTCAGACCGCTCAAATAAACAGTAATATTTTTGTTCACTCTTTAGTTTAGGGTACAATTCTCACTATTAACTCGCTATTAACTGACTTTTGCCTCAATAAACTCTTGCTTATTAATAGTTAGTATGGTAGTTGCTAAGTTTAGATATAAGTTTAAGTTTAGCGTCGGATTAAGGGATGTAGAATAAGGTCATGCAGAATAAGGCATTAATATGTGCTTTATAAGTACTAATAAACAGCCAATATTCTAGTAATATGCATGCTAATAAACAGCTTATTAATAGCGAGAACTGGACTCTAACTGAAGTGTTACTGTATTTTCATAGTGTCATGGAGCCACAGTGTTTGTACTTTTCAGCCGACGAATAGCAGTTGTCTGTTCAAATTAGACTAGGACAAGAAAAAGTATTTTAACATCCAAAAAATTACACACATCACACCACAGTCTCTCAGTTGCAGGCACTTAACAGAACCCCCTGCCAGATTAACTTCACCCTAATTCAGTTTTATGATGAATTCATCTAAAAGCAACATTTAGCAGGCAACCTTATCCAGAGCGTCCAACAGAACACTTTAACAATCGCTCCAGACAAATCAGAGCTCATTTAAACCTATTTACATGACCGCACACATCCGTCGCACCACCAGTCTGAAAAACTAGTAGAGAACCGAGATATTCTTATACCTGAACACCTGAATCCTGTGCTGATCTGTGGTTTTTCGCATCGTCCCCGTTCGGCATGCTCTACAAATTCTCATTATTCGACCGTTCTGTTTATTTCTGCACCGAAAGTTTAGATATTCCAAAGTAAATCAGGCAGTCATGCTTAATTTACCTCTGATAGTGGGAGGGAACCTCAAGAGAGCATGCGAACTGGAATGAAATTACCAGTAAGCTCTCTGTACACAGGAAGTAATGAGAATTCACACTCTAGGTGTACGTTATACGTTGTCAGAATACATGAGTGCTCATCTTCCCACAGACACCGTTTACACACACACAAACACACACTCATTCATACGGCACAATTATAATTCATACACCCACACACATCTGCACACTGTACACACAGCTCTGTTTGCTCATAAGGGTCATACTCATTTTGGATCTGTTTTTTGTTTTCTCCTCTTCCTGTTTCTGTTGCTTTCTCTATTTACCCATCTTTTGCAGTCAGATCTTCACTCAATGACTGATTCATTGGAATAACTGTTTTCAGTTCTCTCTCTCTGTCTGTGTTTGACCTCTCCAACACCCAGAGAGTTTGGAAATGGAAATCTGTCTGCATACTGTGCACTATATGCTTTTTGCTGCATACTATTTTTTTCTTTGCTTTTGTTTTCCTTTCTTGTAGATAACAGGTGAAACCATATGTAGATAAAGGTTCGAAAGAGTAGCGTGTCATGTGACCTTACTACATTGTGCATTTAATTTAGTCATCATCTTGGAAATAAATGTGGTTATTTTAAAAATTTTAACCAATTTTTCCAGTCAAACGAGTCAAGAATTTTTTAAAATCATGTTTGATGTTGCTTCTGATTCATTTGTGATGTCAGACCAATGCAGTGATGCGAAAATATGCAAAAAATATATTGCTAATATTAGATGTACATAAATATATATTTTCGTAAGTTTCATTTTTAATATGTTTTAAAGAATATATAAAAGCGGCATGGAATACTGTATCCCATATATATATATATATATATATATATATATGAATCCACTTAGAAACAGTAATAATAAATTAATATGATATATTATAATAATTTTATAATAATAAATTATAAAAAAAATCCTACATGAAAAAAAATGTATCACATTTTCCAAAAAAATAGAAAGCTGTTTTCAACATTGATAAATAAATGTTTTCAACATTCATAAAAAGAAATGTTGAGCATCAAATTGGCACATTAGAATGATTTCTAAAGGATCATGTGACCCTGAAGAATGGAGTAATAATTCTGAAAACTCAGCTTTTGCCACCACATGAAAACATTTACATTTTAAAATATTTTGAAATAGAAGAGTTATTTAAAATTGTATTAATATTTCACAATATTACTGTTTTCACTATATTATTTAGCTAATGCAGTATTGATTGTATCGACCACAAACTTTTGAACAGTGTCGTTTATATGCAAATATGACATAAAATGTCTTTCTAATGTGATTCCATTCTTCTTGGATGAGTATTTTTACTGATCTCATTACAATGCATGAATGTATTTTGGGATTGCCGTACCCGAATATCCATTTTTCATACTCTATATCAAAACATTGTGATGCCTGTATCCACTTATAGAATTCAGGGTTTGCTAGTTGTCTGAGATATTTCCTCTAACCTCCTCTAATCTCTCCCTCTCTTTAGCTGACTATAAGCTACACGGATGTCCTCGCACCCAGCAAAGAGAGACGTTCACAATTACAGGAGCAGTACCATTTCCTGTGTCAGTGCACTCGCTGTACCACTGAGGACAAGGTGAGCCGTGTGAACAGCCCCTCAGATCTATCTTTCTTATCCACTCTTTATCCTCATTTTTCTATTTCTTTCACTTTCACCCCATCGTTTCTGGAAAAGGCTTCTCCCTGCCTCATTGTGTCCGGCGGGATCACTATCTATCATCCCTGTTCTCCTCCATGTTCTCCTTTTCTCGCTCTTTTGCTCTGTGTCTGTCCCACTCAGCACTCGAAAGCATCTGATGATGTGTCAAGTCTGACAGACCAGTCCTAGACCATCACCGGTCTCTCCACACTGCCCCGGGGAACCTGTCCTCAGTAGGCCCTGTCATCTGTGATCATCACTGTGATGACAGGAGCATGTCAAGAATAAAGCTTTGGATGGCATGCATGGGAGTGCAAGAGAACGGATGAATGAATGCCAAAGATGGAGTGAGGAGAGATGGGAATTTAAAGGTGAAATGTGTCATTTTTTTGGATGCTAAAGTACTTTTTCCTCCATACTTAGTATACACAAACAAGTCTTTTTTTGTTGTTGCTGATTCCCAGAACATTGTAACACTGTATTTTTCACTTCAATTTGGTGGAAATTGGTCTTTCTTCACAAATTTGTTTCTAAATAGCCTGTGTTCACATACTATCCATCCAAAATAGTATGCAAGATTAGAGTTAACGCATCCCAAAGAAGATGCTTGGGGGGGGGGGTCAAAGTTTAAATATGCATTTTTAAACATTGTAAGCAATTTTCTTTATTGTTATTGTTATTTTTAATTGCCCTGTTTTTTTCTAAAGATTAATTGTGATTATTTTATTCAGATTATTTTCTGCAGAAATTACACACTTCACCTTTAAAAACTCAAAAAATGAAAATTCTGTCATATTTGTTTCAAACCTGGGTGAATTTCTTTCATCTTCTATGAAAGCTTATGGAAGCTGACGTCACGGAATAAAGACAGGTTTTTGTGACTTTTTATCTCGCAGTTCTAACTAAGTATATTTCTCACAATTCAGAGAAAAAAAAGTCATAATCTTTACAATGGCACGCACTGTATAAAGGTCCTAGATCACACAATTACTCAACTAACAACTTTTAAAACTGTATTATGGAGTGTTTATCAACTGAAAGTTGATAAATACTCCATAAAAAAAAAGTTTTCCCCGGTAAGTCTTTCATCAGCTGAACAATCTGTATAACAGTAAAATCCATTGAACGGACTGTATTCTATCCTTCACAGCCTCGTTTTCATCCTGGTCAAATATTAAATATTGCGCTACACTAAGGGTGTTTATTGTGAGATATAAACTCACAAATGTGGGGGAAAAAATTCTGAATTGTGAGATAAAAAGCTGCCGTTACCTTTTTTATTTTTTATTCTGTGGCGAAAACAAGCTTCCATATTCTACAGAACACAAAAGAAGATATTTAGAAAAATGTCTCTTGTTTTTTTGTCCATACAATGAAAATCAATGGGGACCAAAGTTATGATGAGTTTCAAAAGCCTTTTTGAAAATATCTTTGTGTGTGTGTGTGTGTGTGTGTGTGTGTGTGTGTGTGTGTGTGTGTGTGTGTGTGTGTGTGTGTGTGTATTTCACAGAAGAAAGAAAGTCATGCAGGTTTGGAATGACATGTGAGGTTACGTCGATTTTCATTTTTTGCTGAACTATCTCATCAAATGCGTGTGCGAGTGACATTCAGTAAGAAATATGGCAAGCTGTTCCGACTTTTAATGATTCCTAGGATATAAAATTGAGCAATTCAATTCAAGTTAAAAGGATAATTTTTGATATCAGGAATTATATTTTCTCTAGTAACAACATGATTTCTTGATATCACAAATGCATATGAACGATTAAAAGTCAAAGTGGCGCAAAGGCATTACATTTCATTGCAATATTCTTCTAGTAAAAATGCCATTTCAGATATCAATAATAATAGTTTTTACTATTTGAAATTTAATTATTGATATCAAGAATTTGATTTCTGCAAATGATGTTGTCATTGTTGATATCAAGAATTCATGTTTTTACTAGTGAAAATGTCATTCCTGATATCAAAAATAGCCATTGTTACTAGTAAAATTCCATTCCGGATATCAAGAATTATAAATAATGAAAACTGAATTGTTGATATCAACAATTCATATCCTGGGAATGATTAAAAGTCAAAACGGCTTGCCATTAAGAAACAGAACTGGTGTCGTGTGCGCTCAAACATGTCACTGCCATACACAAGTTCCCTCCAGGCTTATGTTGGGGTTATTTTGCACCTGCATGCTGGCATACCATGCTAAATAACTCTGCACTGAGCTCAAGAGAAAGAGGCTTTATCCCTGCTGTTTACACCTACACAGCTGCTCAGGCTGACCTCTGCTTGAGTCATCTGTCAGATACGTGCAGATATGAATAAACGCTCTTGCTCAGGGCTGCTGAGATGGAGACTTGGGTTTGATCCTTCTGGGTCTGAATCCAAAACAGTGGAAGATTTTTGAGCGTGTTTTTAGTAAGGTCTGTATTTTAGGACAACTGATATGTGTGGTACAAACTCATATCCATCCTATATATCCGTCCATGCATTTGTTTGTCTATCCATCCATCAATCCACCAAATAACCGAATGTAAGTCACTTTGGATAAAAGGTGAATATAGGCCTAGGCATCAGAATATCATAGAGAGTTGTGTGTGTGTGTGTGTGTGTGTGTGTGTGTGACCATGAGGTAATTACAGGTGAGGTGTGTGAAGTGTTCCACTGATGACATTCTGATGAGAGGGATTTGTTGATTCACCACCGGCTTTGCGGTAATCTGACAACCTGTGTGAGTGCAGTAGGACATACTGACACTCTAAAACAACAGAGCAGCTGTATGCGCAGTAAAGTACAGGGAGTGGTTGCTCAGGTTATCACCTTCCCAGAATCTCCCGCGGCCGGAGATGTGATTCAGTCTGACAATCGTGTGGGGGGTCACAGATGTTCCTCCATTCATCAAGGACCGTCTGGTCATATGATACATGTCTCTGCTTTTTTCACTGTTTTAATGTTCGGTGTTCTTTCACATTTGCACCATATCTCCATTTATATATATATATATATATATATATATATATATATATATATACAGGGCTGGGTAGGTTACTTTTAAAATGTATTTCACTACAGATTACAAAATACATGCTTTAAAAAGTCATTTGTAACGTATTTCATTACATTACTCAAGTTTAGTAACTTAATCTAAATACTTTAGAATACTTTGGAATACTAATAAGTGTGGAACAAACACAAAAAAATTAATTCCAAGTTTTTATCTCATAATTCTGACTTTTTCCCTCAGAATTGTGTGATATAAAGTTGCAATCGCGAGTTATAAAGTCAGAATTATGATAAATAAACTCTCATACTAAATTCACAATTGCAAGAAAAAAAGTCAGTATTGCAAGTTTATATCTCCTAATTCTGACTTTATAACTTGCAATTGTGAGTTTAAATCTCGCAATTCTGAGAAAAAGAAGTCAGAATTGTGAAATGCAAACTCACAATTGTGAGGGGAAAAAAAACAAATTGTGAGAAAAAGTTGCAGTGACGAGTGAATTATAAAATGACTCACAAACAACTATCACAAAACATGGAAAACATGAAACTTAACTCCGCTTTTTCAGACCGTCAGAGTCAGAGAATCACCAATTGCTGTTTAAATGACATTAAAATTCAAAGTAATCACTTTGGTAATATAAAATACTTTTCAGATGTAACTGTAATCTGATTACCACCCATTTAAAATGTAACTGTTACTCAAATTTTGTGTTTTAAATACATAACTAAGTTACTTGTATTTCGTTACTCCCCAACCCTGTATATATATATATATATATATATATATATACATATATATACAAGTTATTTTTGTTCTACTTAAAACGTGCATGCTTTTTTTAGTGAATTAACCCACAACCCATTACATAACAAAAAATGAGGATTTTTCGACAGTTCTGCTTGTTTTCTTACTACATTCTTATGAAGTATACACTTTTGTCAGTATAGTGCGTTTATGTGTCGTAGGACTATGTGAAATGGGATGCATTTGCTAAAGCGTTAGACTTTCTGTCATGCTTTGTTCGGTGGGATCTTTTTGAACTCGGCGCTCTCTAATCAGTACTGTAATGAATAACATGATTATTGAATTTACACAATAATAAACAACGTCTGAACCACCGTCTACAATTTGATTCCTGGCTCTCTCCCTGTAATTAGGCTGTTCATGTTAACAAGAAAATGGCTTTTTCATTGAAAAGGAGCAGCAAATAGAAAAGTTTTTGCATCCTGGACAGACCTCTTTGTGCAAGCAGCAATTAGATGTTTTATTTAATGCTTCAAAGCCAATTTATAATTATACAGACCTGACCAGAATGTAAACGGGATTCTGACATAATATGCAGGTAAAAGGACTGTTTTTGTCTGATGTCAAAACCTCAAGAGGGTTTGGTGTGATTAACAAGTTGCAGCATGTTTACCGTGTTCAACAATAAGTGATTTCATGTGCAGGTTTCAGTTTTATTAGGGATTCTGTTGTTGAAGCAGAGCATTATGGTCCAGTGGAGACTTCAGGAAGTTAGCAGCACTCATAGACGGATGGCCTGCGGGTTTTTGGCCTCTCATGACATCCACATTTCGGTCAGCTTGCACTCTTCCTGATAAATTATTTATTAAGTTTGCATAGTTTGTATGGACTGAGTGCACTTGAACAAAAACATATCTGGACTCTTTGTACAGCTTTGTGGTATGTTCTCTTGCCTTGAAGCTCGCCATAACATATTTCTCAAAACCAATGCAGGATCTTTCTGAAATTGTAGATATGTCACATGTTGCATCTATTACATGAACAAAAATAAAGAACATACATTTTTTGTCTTTTTGATGGACTTCTCACTTCAGTTTTTCTTCATTTAAGTGCAGTTTTTTTATTTTTGCTACTTGTTCGAGGTTGTAAATGCAAAGGTATGAAATGCTGTGGTCATGTCTTTATCACTATATATGACTATTTATCACTTCTATATAGAACCTTAACGCGTTCTTTTAGGTGCTTCATATATAGAACTTTCTAGGGATTCCCATCGTGGGATACTTTTATGGATGAAAAAGAAAAAAAATCAAAAATAGTGATAATGGCATAATGGAAAGGTTCTATTAAGGTCATAAGCGTTTAAGGCGTGTGTGTGTGTGTACTTGTATTCCTTACATTGTGGGGACCAAATGTCCCCACAGCGTGAGTAAAACCAGTAAATCTTGACATTGTGGGGACATTTTGTTGGTCTCCACAAGGACACAAGCTTATAAATCATACAGAATTATCTTTGAAAATCTAAAATAGCAGAACATTTTCTGTGATGGGTAGGTTTAGGGGTAGGGGTAGTGTAGGGGGACAGAATATACAGTTTGTACAGTATAAAAACCATTACGCCTATGGAAAGTCCCCACAAAACACATAAACACAACATGTGTGTGTGTGTGTGTGTGAGATTAGGCAGTCAGCGTATTGTCAGCAGTGTGACTGTTCACCTGTGATACATCACATGGCTTTGATGTCTCAGATGCACTTATACATGTATCCCCAGGGCCTGCACACACACACACACACACACTCACACACGTCTCTCCGCAGGGATTTGAGTGTCTGACAGACCCCCCTATGGCTCTGACATGTCATCACACTTATCCTGGAATAAAGTTGCCCTCTCAGAAACAAGCCCTTTCAGTTTTCACGCACCTCACGGCTCTGTAATCCTGACAGCTTCTCTCATTCTCCTTTTAATATTTTTTGTTGTTTTGTAGGTACAAAGTTCTTTGATGTTTGATGACCTACACACACAAATTAGAACTATAATTCAGTACAAGCTCAAGTGTATTTGGTCAAATATAACTTTGATAGCTGCAGTAATGAACTAATATAGGTTCATTTCAGTGTACAACAAATTTGAACCAGAATTGCAACATTTTCTTGCAGTGTACAATTTTGTCAAGTTGTAATGCATGATTATAAATAAATATTTATGAGTTAAAAAAGCACTTTTGATTGACTTTATCTATAGATTTATACTTAGTTTGCTGTTGATTTGTTTTCTCAAAAATCTCAAAATTACAGGAATGTAATTTAATTATAAATTTAAAAAATAAGTACATTAATAAATAAATAAATAATGTTTAAATTTGTTTTAAAACTAAATTTAGAAATTTACAATACAATTTAAATATAGATAAATTTATTTTAAATTTGTACAGTTAATTAGTAGTTATTCCCACCTAAGGGTAAATAAATAAATACATACACGCATGCATCATTTTTAGCAACTTTTGATTGAGATTTTCAGTTGATTCCTACATGGAATAGTTTTTACTACTGTATGGCAGATGTATAAATAGAATTATACATGAAAAAATACATTTATTAAGTAAATAAATTATATTTAAATGTTTAAAACAAAATGTAAATATAAATACATTCATTAATAAGTAAATAAATATATATATATGTTTTTTTAAAGCAACCTTTGTTTTACCTCGTCCATTGATTCATACGTGCAGTGTTGTGTCATTTTTGCTATTGCTCCTGTTCAATCAGGAACTGCTTAAAATTATTTTATATGACATTGTTTTGTGAACAGGACTGTGACATGCTGGCTGGAGAGACGATGGCGTGGACATCCTTAAGAGACGCCATCATTCACCTGGAGCAGCTTCAGTCGGAGCAGCGTATCCTTCACAGTTGAATCATAGGATATTACGATCTAGCCTGTAGTGGTTTTGCTCTGGAAACAACTGCTAGACTCTGCAAACTAAGTAGTCGTATCAGTTTCCAAAAGATTGAAGTGAAAGGTGTGAGAGTAAAGCTGTCAGTTCTGTCTAGCTCTCTTGCTTTTACCCCTTGGACACATGTCTGATGTATAAAAGAAAATGCAGGCTGTTTTCCTGCTGAAATAACAAGCATTGCATTTTGGATTTTGTGTGCCAGTGTCTCCACCAGGCTTCCTAACTGGCTTAACCTGCCAGATTACTGTAGTTTTTGTAATACAGCCCTGCTTCTGTTTAATTGTGTCCTTATCTGTTTAATCAAAAGACTGGGAGGAGTTGCTGAAAGAGAGCCAAGCTCTTTTGCACAGATATGCAGATGTCATCCCGGACAGGAACATCTATGTGCTCAGGCTGCTGGATCTGGCCATGGATGCTTGCATTAGTCTGGACAAATATGATACGGCGCTGGAGTACGGCAATAGGGCTCTGGGACCTTACAAGTGAGTGTGGGCCTCTAAAAGGTTTGTGTTCTGCGTCTTCACTGACAGATTTTCATGGTAAATCTCCATGGAATACACCTCCATCAAATCTATAAAAGTCCCATTAGAACTGTGACTCACACAGACTCGCTCATGTCTGAAGAACAAAAACAGACAAGTGCAGCTTTAGGACATAAAAACACTAGGCAGTATTGAAGAATAGATCCTCTTGGTGCTATTTATTTCATTACTAATAATAGGTAGCATATTTTTATGGAATTTTTAAGGAAGTCTTCTGTCAGTCTTATTTATCGTTCTTAACTTATTTGTTGATCATTAAATAAAAATGATTAATTAATTGATTATCAAGCGTTTTTACTTTTGGTTTTCACTAATTGGAAACTTTTCAGTTTTTCAGGAAAAAAATTCACTGCTTTTCTAGATTTCTATTTCAGCTAAAGGGATAGTTCACCCAAAAATGAAAATTATCCCCTGATTTACTCACCCTCAACCCTTCCTCGAAAAAATGCATCCATCCATGATAAAAGTAATCCATACGACTCCAGTGGGCTAATAAAGGCCTTCAGAAGCGAAGCGATTGGTTTTTGTACTAAAAATATCTATATTTAAAACTTAATTAAAGGGATAGTTCACCCAAAAATGAAAATTCTGTCATTAATTACTCTCCCTCATGTCGTTCTACACCCGTGTGACCTTCAGAACACAAATTAAGATATTTTTGATGAAATCCGATGGTGAACTATTGAAATTTCGAATCACTTATGTCGTAATGAAGCCTCATTTACTGAAATCACTTGACTTTAGCGCTCCGAAGCTGATTTTGCCATCACTAGATATTGTTGAAAAGTCATTATTTTGGGGGGTTGTTGACGCACAAAAAGTATTCTCGTTGCTTTATAACATTAAGTTTGAATCACTGTACTCACATGAACTGTTTTAAATATGTTTTTAGTAGCTTTCTGGGCATTGAAAGTGTTAATTGTCTTGCTGGCAATAGAGCCCTAATTGAACCATGGGATTTCATCAAAGATATCTTAATTTGTGTTCTGAAGATGAACGAATGTCTTACGGGTGTAAACCTACATGAGGGTGAGTAATCAATGACAGAACACTTAATAACTATAACAACTCGCTTCCGGCAGAAGGTCATACACATCGATTTGTGGCAAAAGTGTAACCCCTGACCTGACGCAATGACGAACATGGAAGCGGAGAGGATAGGGCAAAAAAAAAACACCGGTCACAAATTAGAAGTCTAAAACGATCCTTTTTTTTTGATCAAATAAATGCAGCCTTGAAAATTCTTTCAAAAACATTAAAAAAAAAAATCGTACTGACCTCAAACTTTTGCACTGTAGTGTAAGTATTGGATACGTAACTGATCCAGTTTCAGTTTCAATGTTTTAACATGAACTATTGCATTTTGAGGGAAACCTATATGGTTACCATGGTTGTTTTTTGTTCTAACAGATTCAGTTATTAGATGTTGAGAAAGTACATGTACATCTCTGAACATTTACTATGCTTGTACATCCTGCTAGAATACAGTATGTTGCTTACCGTAATACCACAGTTTTTTTTTTTTTTTTTCTGTAACCTTTATCAAAAAAAGCTTGTTCAGCTGTGTTTAAATGGAACAAATGGATCAATTTAGGAAAGGGCAGACCCCAGGTGACACGCACCACAGAACGGTATTCATCACCAACTACCACTGAATCAATGTGCATGACACCAGTCGTAGTTTTATGCACAGTGGCCACTATAAGACTTCCTGTGAGATGTGTAGAACAGGAAACTCTAAAAGACCAATGGACACTGGTCTTCTTCTAAGCCAGGTATTTGTGAGGGCAGTGTTGTAGTCAAGTAAAACAAAAAATCTTCTGTAGGAGGTTTGGGACTCTTCTATTGTTGTATTTCATTTGTGGTTTTTGGAAAAAGCTGTTTGGAAAGGTCTGTAGTGCTGAGAATAATACATACCTTCAGGCTAAACGCAAAGAGATTATTGACTTCAAGCTCCTGCAGATGTCAATTTGTAGCGGCAGTAGACCTCCAGTGATTTCCACTAAATCCAAAAGTAGACAGTAAAGAAACAGATGGATCAGAGCTTCAGAGGCATTGGACCTTAGAAAAAGGTGAAATTACCCAACAGCTTTTCCTCTGTCAAAGGGAGGAAATATGAATATGGTTGTTATTTTTCTACCGCACTGGATCCCGTCTTCCCATGTCAGCTCATGCAAAGCATGAATAAGTTTTTATATTGCCTGTTGGATTCTTATTCTCCAGCTTTATACTGTGTCTGATTAATGTTTATGGTGCAGAGGGAGGGCCGCCAATGCAAGGAAAAGGAAAAATGCTGCTAAAATAGCTCTTTAAATATGGAATTGACATTGAGATTGATGGTTGCCAGTGTCACGCAATTTCTGCTGTTATTACAACAAGATAAATGCACATTTTAAAGAACGATAAATGCTGTACACAAGAATATTTCAACCATTTGGTCATTTTCATTGCATATCCTTCATGCGCTAATAATTGCTGCTTTCACAACGGTTTCTGCACTTGTCTTTGACAAAAAGAATTTAAGGCTGACATCTGCTAACTAAAGAGCTTTATATACTGAAATTCTACCATTAATAATACATTAAATTGATCAATAGTGACAGTAAAGACATTATGTTACAAAAGATTTCAGTTTCAAATAAATTCAGATTTTTTTTAACGTTCTATTGATCAAAGAATCCTGAAAAAAGTAATAATAAGCAGCACATCTGTTTTCAACATTGATAATAAAATGAAATTTTTCTTGTGCAGCAAATCAGCATATTAGAATGATTTCTGAAGGATCATGTGACACTGAAGATTGGAGAAATGATGCTGAAAATTCAGCTTTGCATTACGGGAATAAATTACATTTTAAAATATATTGAAATAGTAAACAGTTATTTTAAATTATAATCATATTTCACAATATTACAGTTTTTACTGTATTTTTCATCAACTAAATGCAACCTCGGCAAGCATAAGAGACTGTCAAAAACATTAAAATATGTTACTGAACCTAAACTTTTGTTGACTATATTTTGCTTGTGTTTGCCATCAATGAAGGAAAATCTTTTGTGCTAATGTTTTTATATATATATATATATATATATATATATATATATATATATAATATAATATAATTTATATATATATATATATATATATATATATATAAGCAGAAGACATTGCAGACATAATCTCCATAGACCAGAGCTTCCAACTGTGCCTTGTTTGTTCCCCTTTAAATCATTATCATTGCGCGTGCCCTCTTTATTTGTTTGGAAACGGGGTTTAAAAGTCATCAGGAGTCATAATCCATCAAACATTTGGGCAGAAAATCAGTAAAACTTACAACAAGGCTGTGAAGGCTGTGAAAACGATTTTGTTTAAGTGACAGCTCCAGTCATCACATAACACCGGGCTTCATGACATTCCATTACAGCTTGATTCAGTATTCGTCATGCGCTTTTGTTCTGCATTTCAAAATTGTAAGGTTCATTATTGGCCTTGTCTGGGATCCCAAATTATTTCTGGAATT
This sequence comes from Zacco platypus, assembly GCA_038088235.1. Lineage (NCBI taxonomy): Eukaryota > Metazoa > Chordata > Actinopteri > Cypriniformes > Xenocyprididae > Zacco > Zacco platypus. Next base: position 13,878,849 of record CM076069.1, read on the forward strand.
GGCTCGTCTTGTGTTAGCTGTGTGAATGCTTTCTGAACAGGCAATTATTAGAAGTGGTCCTGCCCCCCTCCTCTTGTCATTTAGGCTTCAAGAGGTTGTGAAAGAGATACTGGCATTGCGACCACCTGACAAAGCAATAATAGATCTCTCACATCACGAGAGCTTGAACGGCTTTCAACGGACTTCTCAACTCAGGAAGAAAATTAAATTCGGTTACCTCAAGAAACTTTTAAAAAATAGTCTTCTGTCAATGCAATGAATTTTCAAAGAAACTGGATCCTGTTCTACTTGTTGCATATTAACTAAGGTCGCTGCTGGCTATTTCAAGATAAATAGACATTTATTTATGCACCAATTCTATTCAGTCAGGCAGTTTAGTGTGAGATACTGAATTGTTTTAATTGCCCAAGTGCTTAATATATACCAAGTCATTCATTAGTGCATGCTTTTTATAGCCAGCCTTTTCACAATAATTAATTTGATTATAAAATTAGCATTGCGGCTTTTCATTACTTATGTATGATGATGCTTTGCATTTCACTTTGAACTTTTATTCAGTCTTTTAAACCTAGACTGTGGGATTTTCAATCACTTGACAACTTACATAGTGGGTGATGAGTTTGATTTATGTATTTCTTTCACAGGGACCAAACAATAGCAAGGGAGGCATAGCCAAAAGAAATCATAAACTGCCAAACAATGCTTGTACGTTCCTCAGATGTCTCTCTCTATATATATATATAGTTTCTTAGCAGCAGTGAAATTGTATTTACTTTTTTACAAATTACAATTGAACTGATGCTAAGAAACTTTCATATCCAGTAGATTTTCTCAATTCATCCGTCATTGGCAGGTGTGGCAAAAAGTTTTTGCTTCTCTTTGTTAAAATCCCCAACTTTTTAGCACTTTCTTCAGGTGTTTTTTCAATTAAGTAGAAAATTTGCACCCAGAGAAAAGTGTTTTTATAATACTCTATAGATTTCACTCCTCTCACTTGTTTGTGAAGTTAAAGTCACACTCACACTGCATCTATCAGTTTAAACACATCACCGGTTTCAGTACCTGTTTTTCAGCCTGGAAGCACAAATTATTTGCATTTTCACATCCAGGTGACTGTGACTATCAATAGCTCAACTGTGGTTAGCTCATTAACAAAACATTACAATGTGATTTTTTTATTTTTTATTTTTTTTAATAAATTCTTGCTATTCAGTCATGAAGTAGTGGATATGTGGCTTTCTGTCTATCATCTATCTATTAGAAGATAAAGTGGACTTTAACAACTTTAACTTAAAAAAAAATCTTTATTTTTGCATTGTTTTTTCTGGAAATATGAAAAAAAAAATTAACTTAAAGGTGTCATGAATTGAGAAATCAAATTTCCCATAATTTTTTGACATGAGGTCATTGGGCTATAAAAATATCATGTAAAGCGTCCTTGTTTGTTCAAAAACTGCTTTTATTGAAACCAAGCAGCCAAAATGACTTTTTTGTCATCATATTGTGACGAAAGACCACCTCTTTTGAAGAAGATAAACGCCTGCTTCAACATCACTGCCTCTTTTTCCCTGCCCACCGATTCATGCATGTACAGGAGGTGAATAAATGACAGAGACGCAAATATGCAGGATTACTTGAGCAACAGAACAATAGACATCCCTTCGAGGATAAGGAAGATGTCGCGCAGTACCAAATTGGAAAAACAACAGTCTTTGCATTGTCCTCCTTGGAATCCTAACATTAAAAAAGTGTGGATATTTTTAACAAAGTTCTAGATCACATTAGTAAGACACTGTTAATTTGTTTGCTTCATTTTACTGCGGATTCGTTTTTAAACAAGACATAGAGACTGAAAATAATTGATGATACAGTATAGCTAGCTGCTCAAGATGGCGTCGCGGATGACTGCCTCGGTCCTGAGCTCTCCAGTTGTTTTAATTTGGAATGAACTACTGAATATTCGGCAATACACTCTGCTTACAGTTGTTCAGAGTGGATCGTGACAGAATCAGTGTGGAAATTGCTTGCCGGTGGGACATGTTTCTACTTCAATGAAAAGTGGTGTACAGATGTAACTGTGTTGACGAAAATGTGCTGTCCCGATCTAGAAGCACTCTTTATTAACTGTAAACCCTTCTGTTTGCTGCGGGAGTTTTCCTCGTTCATTCTCGTAAGTGTTATTCCTTCGCAAGCGTGTGTGAACACAGCGCTTAAGCAGTTGACTGATCAGATCACAGACCCGGACTCTCTTATAATTGTTCTAGGTGACCTTAATCAAGCAAACCTCACCTACAACACTTTACATGCCGCATCAGAAACAAAAATATTTTGGACCACTGCTACACCACAGTAAAGGATGCGTATCGCTCCATCCCTAGAGCAATTAGGTCATCTTCTCCCGACCTACAGCCAGAAACTTAAATCTGCCAAGCCTGTATAAGGACTATAAGGAAATGGACCAAATGAAGCAAATCTGGAATTACAAGTCTGTTTTGAGTTCAGTGACTGGAGTGTTTTTGAGGCTGCTGCCACCGATCTGGATGAGCTCACGGATTCTGTCACATCATACATCAGTTTCTGTGCTTTCCTATCAGGACTCATTTAACATACAACAATGGCAAACCATGGTTCACAGCGAAACGCAGACAGCTTTGTCAGGCCAAAGAGGATGGCTACAGGAATGGGACAAAATCTTGTACGATCAGGCCAAAAACACACTGACAAAAAACATCAGAGTGGCTAAGAGAAGCTACTCTGAAAAGCTGAAAAACAAGTTTTCAGACAACGACCCTGCTTCCGTGTGGAAAGACATTACATACTACAAGAAGCCATCCCCCAACTCCGCAGGAAATCAACAACTGGCTGACGACCTGAATATGGTACACTAGCCTGTCTAAAAACCTGTGCTTCAAACGCTCCATCACCCCCCCCCCCCCTCACACCCACCCACCCCAAAAAATTAAAAAATTGTAGGAGTTAGTGACTATAGACCTGTGGTTATGAAGTCATTTGAGAAATTGCTATTGGCTTACCTAAGGGACATCACAGGACCCTTGCTGGATCCCAAGCTTATCGAGCAAACAGGTCAGTGGATGATCCAGTAAACATGGGACTGCAATATATCCTGCAACGTCTAGACAATCCAGGGACTTATGTCAGGATCCCTTTGTGGACTTCAGTTCGGCTTCCAATACCTTCATCCCTGCATTCCTCCTGATTAATTTAACCCAGCTCTCTGTTCCTAGCTCTGTCTGTCAATGGATCACCAGCTTTCTGACAGATGAGTGTCTCTGAGTGAGAATGGAGTAATTCACGTCTGAAGGTCCTGATATACTTCAAATGAAATCGAAGAACGAACTGGTGTGACATCATTTCGAACAAAATCAGGCCGAAACAAAGTTCGTTTTGGAAGTTCGAAACAGCTTGCCAAAGCGAACTTTCTGGAAAAGAAAAACACCATTGTATTACCATTGGTCCGTGGCCATCACGTAAGGTAGATGTTCACTGAGGCTCCACCTTCTTTCACTCTGAAAATCTTTTACACTTCATTTCTCCTCTGGAGTCTGTAGAAGTCAGACATCCGTGAGTGAAAACATGAACTTTGGAGAGCTGCTATGTAGTAGAAAACGAAGTTGTACTTCTGATGAAATGTGAGACTGACACTGTTTTTCATGTTTAATACGGTACATATCCACGTCGCCATGATCAGATGCTTTTCTTATGATTTATTCAAAAATCCGTGCTAGTTTCTCAATTTTGTTGTGTTTATTTTGTTACTGAGAGGAAAGCGTGCAACATTTTTACATATTCATCTAACCGTCGCTCTCAGCAGTTCTCACGTATTTCAAACTTCGCTTTACCACTAAATGAAGAACGAAAAAGAACTTTGCATGAAGTATATCGGGACTTTAACACCTGCACAATCACAACTGCCACCTGAAGTAGGACAATCTCATTGAATCCATTGTGAAAAAAGCCAGCAGATGTTGTACTTCCTTCGCCAGCTGAGGACGTTCAAGCTGCCAAAGGCACTGTTGACGCAGTTCTGCTCTGCACCTCATCTACCTCATGAACCGTTGAATGTTTTCACCACTGTGCAATGATAACAGTGTGTAATATCACTTAAATTTATCTGACAATACCCTACCTCTTCTTATTCCATTCCCTGTTCATTCTTTTCTATTCTGTTTGTATATAGCACACCTGTACATACAAAATTGTCCATTTTGTTTCCTTATATATACCTACAGTATATGTGTCTTATTCACATTTTATCTTTATTTTACTCTCTGTGTACATTTGTTGTCTCTGTGTACTGGAAGATTCTTCTGTCACCAAAACAAATTCCTTGTGTGTGCAAACATATTTTGCAACAAAGCTCTTTCTGATTCTGATTCCATATTGGATCCGACAGCAATGTCTTAACACACAAGTGTGAGTAACAATGTTTTTACAATATGTCACTATTGCTTTGTCCGTTAAAGATCGCTTGATATGTAGTCACTTTACTTTCACGTTACTTAAAAGGATGAACGATGATTGCGAGAAACAATGGTACATTCATTCATATTTCATTTACACAAAGCACTGTAAGTTATCCTTTGTCAACTACAACTGTGGTAACTCCAAGTACTTCATTTGCCACAACCAAGACTTGTAAAGCACATGTAATACACATAAATCTTTCACATTTGGCAATTCTTTCAATTAAGTAACGAGATAAACATCTTTCTGTATTGTCTTTGTTTAAACACTAATGTATAATGTAATAACTACCTCACAAATACATGACTAATAAATATAAATAAAAGTAAAGATGATTCATTACCATGCTGTCGCAGACTGGAGTATCCTTGGTATTTGAGATACCTGTTCGTTGTCTTCTGATTCTGGATCAGTTTCTGGTTCAGTCATGTTTGGCTGAATTTCACCATTTGCCATTTTCAACATCGCAAGTTTTCAAAACATTTCCGCATGTGCAGTGTTTTGTTTTTGAGGTTACAGTTGAGTTAAAGGTCACTTGATTAAGCATTCTTTCTTACATTCCAGACCAGTTCAAGTCCTCTATTAAAATGAGACAAGCTGGCATATCATTAATATGCAAATTAGGGCATTAAGCAGTTAATCCAATGAAGTGGAATAAGGAACATTCCTGAGAGTCCGGCTCCATGCGATAACTGCCAAGGGCATCCTGGTCTGCAGAGTTTCCCTTCACTCCAGAAAAACACTGACCGCTTGGCTTTGACAGTTTCGGAGCTCTGCAAGGGATGTTTGTTGGATGTTCATGAGTGATTTCACTCTAATGTTTATGTTCTTTGTCTCATTGCCTGAAGTGTTGTTTTGCCTCTAACTAGTAATAGACATTGTGCATCTAGTTACGTTGTAAACAAAGCATTCTTTAGACCTGACTCACTGCGTGTTTATCATTTACATGCAAAGTTTTCTGTTTTAGATCACACAAAACAAGAGAAGCGTGTGTCCGACTTCATTAGATCACTTTTTGTTTTTATGTAGTTGAAATCTCCAGGACTAGTGGAAGAACCTGACCTGATCATTCCTGTCATTTGTCATTACATTACAGAGTGCATGAACATTTATTTAAAACAATCAGAATGTATTTTATTATCATGCCCACAAGGTTAGCATTTCTAAATTTGTGAATGCCGTAGGTGAGCTTCTTCAGTGCTCTATGAAAATTTAATTGACTACTGACCAAGCCATGCTTAGTCACTACTGACTTGTAAGGCATCACTTTTATCTCATTGCCAAATAGCATGTGATCTATTCACAGGAGGTTCAGTCATAGTTCATCAGTCTACATAGTCTGCAGTCTTTGCTTGAGGCACCTACAATGATGTACAAAAGCATACTGCTCTCAATGAGTTCAGTCTATTTCTGTCTCCAAATTCCTACATCATAAGCAGCGCCAAACAAATTTGCAGAAGTAATGACTGTTTTCAGACAGGTTTTCTGAATACTCACTCCATCAGCTTTTTGCTTAGACCAACAGATCACTTAAAACTCACTGATGTCTAATGCAAAGATAATTGACATTTTTTAATTGCTTCCATATAGATAATTAATATTCAGTATGCACTGACGGTATCGGATGAGAACAACATCTGAACTGAATTGAGCTGGATAATGACACTAACTTTGCAACATTGTTAATGAACTGAATTTAATTAACTTCAAATTTACTTGAGCTGAATAAGGATACTATTCCCTTCTGAAGAGCTGCTTTATAGCTTGTTTCATAATTTATGGATTTTACAATATTAATACTATTATTTTCCTGTTTTTTTATGTAAAGCTGCTTTGAAACAGTTGCATTCTGTAGATATTATATTTGGTTGGAAACTTCACCACCGTTAAAAAAGTATGTTCTGTATAGTATAAAAGTGTATTATATAAAATGGAAGTAGGCATCGGATCTGTATTGTATAAAGCACTATATAAATAAATGTGAAAATGACATCTTGAAGACACTATACAGTACGTGGGGTTGTGATACCACTGCAAGGCAAACAATACTGTGGCCTTTTGCAGTAGAAAATGAAACACTAAAATAGTTTTACAAATTTAATGTAATTGCACATTCATTTCCACAATGTTGGCAAATGTGCATTTAGAATGCATTTGCACAGTTTCACCACTGTTATCAGATGTTGATTTATGCAGATCCAGTCGTGTTCTCCTCAGCACAAAGCAGCAGATCCTGGGGCGTTTCAGCTGCGAGTACCTTCTGATATCTGACAGAGTCTCTCAGCACCCCATCCTGTTCTGTAGCTCACACTACCCAGTCATCTATGGGGCTGAAATGCTCAATGTATTGCATAGAGGACAATTAACACTTATATTATCAAGCCAAATTGGCAAAAATATTGCAAGTTGGTTGAATAAAACATTTTGAAGCATAATTATCAGACATTTACGTTGCTGCGCTGCTCATGAACTCCGGTTGGAATGTGCACACTTTTCTAGATCTTTTCCACTTAATATATTCAGTCACGCTAATTAAAGCCTAATTATTTTTAATGAGCTGCCACTGAAATGGATATTTTACCTACTGCCGAAACACCAACAGGTGGTGTAAAGAAAAGCCCAAAATTCTACATAAGTATTTCAGCAATGCATATTTCTATTCATAGATGCTGTATGAAACAGAGCTGTTATGTTGAAATATGTATGAAGAATCTCTTCTGCTGTGCGTACTGCTTTTACCTCAAACTTTTTAGTTCTGTTCATCACCAAGCAGAAAGACAAATAGAGGCCACTTTATTTCATGTACGTCGGCCACAAAATGTATTTGAACACTTAAGCTACATTTAAAAATGTATGAATGTCATTGTGTTATGTAACAGAATGCCAAAGCAAGTTGTGTTTGTTGGACAGAAAGGTAACAAAAACACAGTTTTAAAGCAAAACCACTTTTGGTAGTTTTTAAATAAATAAAAATAAAAATAATACATATATTATCTCACTTTATGTATCGTTTTAAGCGTTCAGAAGTGTCCAAATAGTTTTTGGGGTCACTGTATATTATACATAACCTGTAGAATGTGTGCGGTGCACGTTTTGGTAATATTTTACAATAAGGTTCCATTTGTTGACATTGGATAATGAGTAATGCATTTGTTGCAGTATTTATTAATCTTTGTTAAAGTCCGGATGAAGTTGTGATAGCGTCTTCTTCCCTATTCTGACGTTTATCAGAGTGAAATAGCTTCTCTAATTAGAAAAAAAATGTAGTCCGGGATTTTGTCCATCAAGATTGTTTTATGGTTTGCTATTTGTTGATCTCATGTGAGTGACAGTTTGTCCCGCCCTCACGCCAGTAAACGCATCATCAAAGAAGAGAAGAGATGTCGCTTAAAAAGGAAGGGGAAGTTATTTTGGTTAAAGATTGCAATGTGCATGGATAAATAATTTATAATAAACACTGCAATATTCCATAAAAATTAATTGTAAATTTTTATTTCATGTTGACCTGTTAGTTCATGTTACCATTAAATAATATTTACAACTTTTAATTTAAATAATGCATTAATAAATGCTGAAGTTAACATTAAGATTAATAGATGCTTTAGAAGTATTTCCATTGTTAGTTCATGTTACAAAAAATCATAGTTAACTCATGTTAGCAAATGGAACCTTATTGTAAAGTGTTAAAAATGTTTTGAATTATTGCAGCTGCTGAAATTGTTGGTTTTTAGTTGCACTGACAGCTTCCTTGAAGTGTCCTTTATGAGGTAGAAGAACTTCCTTTGTCCTCGTCTCACTGTCATGACTCAGAAGAAAGATTGGAAACTTAAACTTCTGCTGAATCGGCGCCAGAACTCCATCGCTAGTGCGTGTTCTCCACTTCACTTCACTTAGAAATGAGTAGGCCGGGGTCAAAGCGAACCCGATCTTGCTACACAACACAGTGATTTAATTAAAAGGCTCCTCGGTTTTTCAGGGTCAAAAAATATGTGTCGGCTGTCAGCAGTTCAGAGGGGAAATGGGTGTGAAATGTGTGAGAGGGATTGTTTTGGGGGCACCTACAGCATTGCTTCATAAAACGGATAAAAAAATGGAACCACACACAGTTCTGAGAAGCTGCCAGAACGTTCCGGAGGCCCAGGAAGGCATTAGTGACACTGAGACCGCAGCGTGGGAGTCTGAGTAACAGAGAGGGCGCTGACTAAACCAAGTATTGCGACGTGCGGAGGGAAAGGGACGGGGTTGAGCAGGATTGGATTGTAATGCAGGGCTTTGTTGTGAGTCTGAGGGTTCAGTGATGGAGTCAAAGGTGGACAACTGAGGGACGGAGCAGTTAGAGGCGATATAAAGGTGATAATGCCGTGAGTCATATAGGTGATGGTGTGACTCTGGTGTAATAAAGCATGTTCCCATGCTCTGGAAGAGAAGGGTCACAGAAAGAGAGATTCAGAGACCCAGAAGATTCTCATACATCAACATGTTCATGAATAAAAATATGCTATTTATAAAGAAAACAGCCTTTCTGCCTTCATGACTGTTGTTTTTTAAGCTGAAATGTAGAACATTTTAGTGCTCAAGGGTTGATCTTTCTACACTGAGGAAGCTTAATTGGATATTTTCATTCAAGTTTTTGAGGTAGGCAGCACAGTGGCTCAGTGGGTAGCGCTGTCACAGGAAGAAGGTCCCTGGTTCGAGCCCTGGATTCCTTTCTGTGGAGTTTGCATGTTTTCTCTGTGTCATCGTGGGTTTCTTCCGGGTGCTCTGCTTTCCCCCACACGGTCCAAAGGCATGCAGGTTAGGTGGATTGGACATGCCAAACTGGCCGTTTGTGTGTGTGTGTACTTGTATTCCTTACATTGTGGGGACCAAATGTCCCCACAGTGTAAGTAAAATCAGTAAATCTTGACAAGGAAACAACTTAATAAATCATACAGAATTATCTTTTTTGAAAATCTAAAATAGCAGAACATTTTCTGTGATGGGTTGGTTTAGGGGTAGGGGTAGTGTAGGGGAACAGAATATACAGTTTGTACAGTATAACGACCATTAAGCCTATGGAAAGTCCCCACAAAACACAAAAACACAATGTGTGTGTGTATATGTGCGTGCATGCATGCGTGTGTCAGTGTCCCAGCACTTTCAGCGTGGGTTGTGTCAGGAAGGGCATCCAGTGTAAAATCTGTACCAAATCCAATGCAAGTGTTTGGATAATTCAGATGAAGCTGCCCCGACAAATGAGAGAGACTAACGCTAGGAACGCTAGACTAACGCTTTTTGTGTTGTTTCTGTGCCACCAAATGGAATTGCAAGAATGAGACTTCAAACATGTCTCCCGAACCCTTCTCTCCATCTGCCATTGGTCGCCAAATAGATAGCCCCACCCCCAAACTTACGTCATTGGTTGAAAAACAAGTGTTACATAGTCACGTTTCTAACATCATTAGCTGCCAGAAAAAATAATTTGAGTTTATAATAATGAAATCTCTGATGTTTGATTGTGTTTGAGACATTGTTGTGGTCTCTATAAATCGGTAGCGCTTTACAGTAAGGTTCTATCCATTAACGTAATGGCTCACTTGAACTAGCAATAAAGAATACATTAACATACTTTTATTAATTTCTGGTTCGAATTAACATCAGCTAATGAATCATCAATGAACATGAACAATATATGTTTATAAATTAATATTAAGAATGTTGTTCATTATTTATGCATTAAGTAGCCTTATAGTAACATGTTACCACAAAATTTGATTTCATGTTTAGAAATGCATGTGTATTCAACACGCCTCCATGAATGTAAAAAAGGTTCAGTGATTGATTAGACATTGAGTTTACATGCATTCACTAGCATCAGCACCACAAACAACCTTCACGTCGTCGACTGCTGCGCAGAGAGAGTTATTTAAGATTAATGTCACATGGCAAAAGCACTATTAATGCATGGAGATGCAAGCTGCAGATTACGGTGCCAGGGCTTTGTTAAAGTGCTGTCATTGTCTGCCTGGTAGATTACCGATACATGCTATTGTCTTTCCTGGGTGCGGTACTTTTTTACAGCTCCCAAACAAGTTGCCGTTTGCCGAGGAGATAGAAATCACAATTTAATATTCCTCCAAAGTGGTCCCGGCAGAGATACAGCTCTTTGTTCTTGGTAATGATCCAGCGTGGAGATGAATAGAAAGGCTGAGCTAACACTAATGGGAGTGTTAACAGGTCGCTGCGGCACGCGGCCCCTCCTCTGACTGTTGCTACAGCAACGGAAAGTGCCGCTCTAATACTGATGGTTTTCTCTTGTTTGGCTGGTCAGGCTATACCATTGATGGATGATGGACTTCAACAGAAACATACCAGTTTTGAGCAGTGGTCGTGTTCGTCAAGCCAGTCTAGTTGTTCAGATATGTTGTTGTTTGAAAAGTGAATACATTAATGGAAGTGTTTATTGTCACAACTCTCCTGAGATCATTTTGTTCTCATTTGGTGTATATATATATATATATATATATATACATGTGTGTGTATAACATATATGTATGTATAAATTCTTGAGCATGTAAGTGCAATAAAAATAGCCTTAACAATTTTTATATTCTAACTGTCTGTATTGGAAGATTCTGTTGGAGACCTTTAAGGTCTGAAGTGCTGTATAAATATTTCTCAGAATATAGTTTCTCATCAAATTCCTCGACGTGCCTTCAGGTGTTTGTCCTTGTAAAACTTGAAACCTCATTCTTTTATTGTAACGTTTGAAGAGTTTGATATTTCTAGACATTTTTACAACTAACAAAATCACCAGGGTCTTTAAAATGAACCTGAGGAGCTTAGGTTATCAATCTCTGCTATTGGATGACCTTGACAGTGGACCTGTAACTCCTGACTATAAAATCTGCACTACATGATGAAGACTGTCATGAGGAATCCCAGTAGAGAAATATTTCACAATACAAGTGTGGCCAGACAATGACTGAGCTTCTCTGTGAAGAAAAAAACCGAAACCCCTGAGAGTTTTGAAGAACTGTAGCAATCATCTTCATCGTTGCTTTTACTGCCAATGATTTGACCTTTCAGTGAAAGTCAGTCAAGGCCATGAAGATCAATCTACAGCTTTACTGAGCTCGTCGAGTCATGAGTTGGAACACAAATGAAACAAAATCCAGTACCATATGTGCTTGAAATGAACATGAAATCATTTTTTGATGAACATTCGGAAAATACTTATTGAAGTAAAATGGGTTGCAAGTGATGTGTTCATACTGTGTCCCAGGAAGCACCTCATATATTCTTATCTTCTTGTCAGAAGAGGGCTTTGTGAATTTATGTCCTGGTTTTAGAGCGGCAGACAATCAGCCTCTCTCTGGTTTGCCCATCTCAGCATAGAGGATCACCCATAAGCCTGGCCTACTGCCCTCGGCTCATCGCGGATGAATGGGAAATGTGGAATAAAGGCTTTGCTTTCTTGCGCTGCTGACAGGGAACATCGCCTTCACAATCCTGGAATATATGCTGATGTTAGTATGTTTCCTGCCAGGATCACCGCCATTAATCTGATGTGCTCAAACACCGTATATAAAAGAAATGTTGACTTTTTTGTGTGTGTCTAGTACATCAGTTGTTTGGTGTGTTCTCCTAACAAGGGAAGCATTGTTATTCTTGCTTGCAGATGCTTATTTAAAGTACATTTCTTTACTACAGATTCCCTGCTGTGAACAGAAATTTAGTATTAAGATGATGGGATATAATGTATGGTAACTGTATTGATAATTGTATAATATGTTTCTTGGCATCTCTCTGATTAAGACAATATTAGAAGCAGATAATATCAGAACTTGCTTTTATTAATATCAGAACTTTTTTTAATATTTTTTTTTCATTGCAGGCTTCAAAGGTACTGAACAATTATCTGTCTTTTTTACTCAAGATTAAAATGTTTTGTGCGTAATTGTTCTTGCGTGTGGAATTCTAGACAGTGCTGATTTATTACATCAGCAGTCATCAGATAAGATATTGTATATTTAGATTTATTTTTTATTAATTATTAAATTAATAAATTAAAATGTAACACTCTAACCCTGCTCCGGGTAAAAAGCGGTGCTTCTAAATTACATGTGTGAAACATTCCTTTACCCGGGGTTAAAAGTGGTGTTTAGAACATCGATAACCCGGGATTAAACGCAGTGTGAAATTGTTACCAATTCTACAAATTTTCCTCTGCTTCCTCCCCCAGACTGTACTACTGCGATCCTCATCCGTCCAGAGCGGTGGAGCTGCTGCGGGTGGGGAAGCTGCAGCACTACCTGGGCCGACTGAAGGAGGCTCAGGGGAGCTTCACACAGGTCTGTTATCACATGATCTTTGGCCGTATACCCTACTTCAGACGCATCAGGACTGTAATGAGACCCTCGCTGGTGATCGGCTGCATTCTGCCCTGCAGTCGAGCTCGCCGATTGTCTGATTCTTGTCTAAATGGTGGTATGGATGTCTCCGCACTGACTTTACCGTCTGTCTGCTGGTGTTCGATCAGATTTTGTGATTTAAATCTCAGTCGGAGTCAGGCAGACTATGTGCAAATGGCAAAATAAGGGCAAAAATGTTGCAAAAAGGCAAAAAAAACTTAGATATTGTTGACCAAAGAATAACAGCCCTTGTTGGTTTTATAAAATTATATATATATAACAGTGTTAATATGCCACATTTCTTCCAGTACAATTTCACCCGTGACACTCTTGGTGCACCAACCAAATCCCACAGTAACATAATGGCTGCTCTGGACTCTCTGAACTCCCGTTTCAATCCTTTAAATGAATTTTCTTCCTTCACATGACAATCATTTAACTCAACCGTCTCTCTTCCTCCTCAGGCCTATGACATCATGAAGGTGACCCATGGGACGGAGCATTCCTTGACTAATGAGGTGAGGAGAAAACTGAGCGAGTGCCAGGCCGAGCTTGGTGGCGTCTGATGTGTGGCACGCACAACCCCTGCGTCATCATATGGAGTCCGACACCAGCCCAGCCTCTCAGCCTTTCCACCGACACGTTGGCTGTCAATCAACATCCCGCTATATTAGCTGTCAAATGGAATGTTTCGGGATGGTTGTGTCTGCCACCTGCTTTTGTGCCGTTGTGTATCAAACCAGCTGGTTTAGAATTCTATTGAAAAAAATGAATAATTTTTCTCTGCTGCTTCTACTCAGCTTGCCAGAGGGGGGAAAAGCAACATTACCACCATGCTTTTTCACTCAATTTCCATATTTCTAGAATTTTTTTTTTTTTTCAATAATGACAGCTGTTCACTTTTAACACTCAATCCAAAGTGTAGAGTATTACCCTACATGTTTTCAAAAGAAAGTCCAGCTCCTTGGTATTTTGAGCCTAAATTAATGGTTACAATAGGAAAAAATATTGTTAAATCTCAGTCACTCCTTGTTTTATTTGTACAATAGCTGTATATTATTAGAACAGGTATGTTTGATATCATATTAGTATTTAAATGCGGTTGTCACATTAATATGTTTCATGTTGTTCTGCTCTGGTAAAATTTGAATAAAATGATTTAATTAAGTGTTATTTTAGTATTGTTTATGTACTATTATAGCATTTTTAATTAGCTTTTATTTACATATTTTTAATTTTAGTTATGTGCTTTTGGGATTTTATCAAGTTTTTACTTGCCCAAGCAACATTTCTAATATTTCTTTTTAAGTTTAGGTTTTTCATCTAATATTTAATATTTAATTTTATTTCAGCTTCATTTAAGTGACCGGCAATGATTTTTAGCCGTTTTAGTTTACAGTGCCGATTTAAATATGACATTTCAGACTGCCATTTTATGATCTATGTTCTGGCTACGTTCCTACTACAAGCCTTAGTGGTCAGATCTGATTTTTTTTTTTTTTTTTCTCATAATTTTTTTCAGAATTGTGCAAATGTTGCTCTAGATTGACGTAAAAGTCTCATGAATTCCGATATGACTGTTCAAACTGACGTCGCATTGCAAAACCTCTGAATCTGATTTAGGACTACATATGGATGTGGTCCAAATCAGAATCGAAAAGATCCGATTTCATGTGGATCGTGCTGTTCACACTGTAATGAAGAAAACAGATTGGGACCATTTTTGCTTGCATTCTGAATGTAGCCAAGATTTAATCAGTATTTCAGTAGAATGTAAGGTCTAATGGAAACAAAAACTGAAAGTCAAGGAAATATTTTAATTAGGGTGTGCTGTTTGGGAAAAAAAACTCAGGAATGTCCGTTAGCACATTTACCCCAACTAATAGGAGGTAGAAGCTTTGATATATGGCTTTAGTTTGCTTTTGATTTGATTATCACATAATCAAGTGTCAGGAACCACTCCAAACAGCACACCTCAGATCTGTGCTTCAGTTTCTCATCATTAACTTCAATCATCAGTTACTCTAGCAAAACGGTCCAATCCGCTCAGATTTCATAAACATATTTCAGGAGCTGCTTTGTGTTTTTAAGCTCCTCTTTTACCATCTGGAATGTGATATTGTTACAGATCAGTCTTTGATTTGTAATGTGGGTCATTCCCACTGTTCAGTAAATTTCCATGTGCCCATCATATGACTTAATATATTGTATAAAATGTTAAATCAGTTTTTAAAAATAAAAATTATATTAGTTTTCACAATCATCACAGTTCAAGGGATAATTTAAATAATTTCAGTACTTTGGTTTGAACAGATGTTTCCATTTAAATGCTAACATGAAAAACTGGCATTTCATTAAGAAATATTCCAGGTGTTTAGGGTTAACTCTACAGGACAGGAGCAGGATTGAGCACCCCTGGTCTAGTGGATTTGTAACAGTCTAGGTCATGGCAGATTACACTTTTGTCAGTAGCCTGTTTCTCCGGACGTTATTTTTGCTAAATCTTTTTACCCTCATGAGTGTCAGGATACAGATAGATGGGGATTACACGTCTCATACCACCATCCTCGCTTCTCATAGCTCTGTCCACTAAAGCAAACAGTTTTTCGAGGTGCACGTCTCTGGGATGGAGATAACATCTTTCTGTTGGATAGAATGGGGCTTAAGAGGAAATAGAGGAAGTTGGTATAGAGCGACGAGTTGTCAGCAGTCCTATCTCTAACTCGCACTCTGAGCTCTTTGTTGAGCCTATGACATCATTTCTCACAAAATGTGAATGAGCCCAATCGTAAACCTTGTTGGATTTGGATTTCACCAAAATCTTTTTTCTTTCTTTTTTTTTTTTTTTTTTTTTTAAACACAAACACAAACACGCACACACACACACACATATATATATATCATATGACTTAATATATTGTATAACATGTTAAATCAGTTTTTAAAAATAAAAACCATATTAGTTTTCACAACCATTACAGTTAATTGAATGCAAGGGATAATTTAAATAATTTCAGTACTTTGGTTTGAACAGTTGTTTCCAGATGATTCCAGTGTACTTTGGTGTTGAACAGATGGTGTACACACACACACATATGTATATATATATATATATATATATATATATATGTATGTATGTGTGTGTGTGTGTGTGTCTACACATTTTAAGTAAAAACAGTAAAAAAAAAAAAAAAAAAGATTTATATATATATATATATATTATTTTACTTAAAGGAAATATGGTATATACTTATACAAATGTATGTACACACACAGGAGAATATTACAGGTAAAGGGTAAGTGATAGAAATTAATTCACTTATTATTATTATTATGAGATTTTTGACTTTAAACATCAGGAGTGCTGATAAGATGTGTCATTGCCTGTCAGGTGCTGGGTGAATTATCATATACTTGTAAAGCTCACAAACTCCCCTGTGTTCCTCTGATGTCTGATATAATTTTCTATCAAATTGCATCTCTGGATGATGCCGGTTCATTACAACTGATAAAGATCCATCTTGTCTGCAAGTGTCGGGGATCAGGCATATCTATTTGAAGAGATGTCTAAAATGAAACTGGGCATATGTTGAATTAAAATAATAACTGAACAAAAGCAGACAGACTAAAGGTTGCTTTCATTCCTTTATATAAGCAATTCCATCAAAAGGCAGAAGACTCATGCTGCAGATTGCATCTGTACAAAAACGTGGTGACCAGATAATAAAAAAAACTTTATACCGTAGTAACTGAGAGAACAACCTGAAAGTTTTTACAAAGGATTGAAGTGAAAATTATTTTAATTAGTTGTGCAGAATGAAGCAGAAAAAGAATTCAGCTTCCAAAACGTCCTTTATTTACATCAGTCTCTGTCAATCAAACTCTTATTCAAGCTCTGTTTTTCCCCATAGCATAAGAAATCATGCCGACTGTCACAGTATTAACATGAAGCAATATGTTGACAACTTTCATCTCTCATTCATCTCTTTCTTTTTTGTTTTTCTTTTCTATTCACATGAGATAGTGAATGGAGGCGAGGTTTTAGTTTCGCAACCATGTTCTTAAACATTAAAGCCCATTAAGGATGATATTCATTTCACATTGTACCGCATATCACACAATGTATTAGTTGAACAATCCACAGATGCCAAAGGATGTTACGGGTTGTGATGAAATATTTCATGAATAAACATGGAAATTGCTTGTTCTCTCATCTCCCATGATTTGGTGATAGGTGTTTACAAAGAAATGCCAAAAAAGAAAACAAAACCTATGTAATATATAAACAAAAGTGAAATATATAAGTATATTTTTTATATATATATATATATGTGGCATGAATTTAGCTACTGTACAATTTTAATGCATAGTGCTTTGCAGGCTAAATAAATTATAGAATATAAGCGTCTCTGTCATACAGGCCTCCTGAGGTAAAAAATAAATAATATCCTTCATTCATTACATTGCCAAAAACTCAAAAGGGCAGCAGGAATGTCGCTCCCCTTTGCTTTGGCGGGCGTCAGGGCAGGGAAGAGGAGTGAAGCACGAATGGAAAAGCGTATGAAGTCTTTAGTTAGTACCAGAAACAGGCTATATACTCATCTATAAACGTTTAGAGCTGAAACTGTCTCAAGCACCATATATATACTGTATATATAAACAGATTTATACCAAAGTGTCAGCACACTGACAGTGAGACCACATAGAGAGAAGGCTAATGACCAGACATATGCACCAATCTGATCTGGAATGCAATTCAACAGACTAAATTCAACGAGTTGTATTTGACAAAAAACTTATAGATGTCCAGGAAGCTGGCAAGCAGCAAAAAGACTTTTTTTTTTTTTTACCGATATTAAAGATCCTTGTTGGTCCTGCCAGACTGAGGATTCTTCTCGCCTCTCAACCGTGACACGCTGGAGTGGCCCAGCCCGAGGCGTCACACTGCTGAAAATGCCAACATAACCACAGGGGATGTGAAAAATCAATGAGCCAATGCCAGAATTATTCTTCTAGATATCGTGCTGTGCTATTTCATTGAATATGAAACACTCTATGTGGTCTCAGTGTGTCCAAGAATACAAAAAATAATATAAAACACACGTAACAGTTCATGTTGAATGTGACTAGTGTATAACAATACAAATACTGAGACAGAATCAAAGAGATTAAACACATAATTTAACAAGCAGTGTTTTCTTTTTACTTTTTTTAAACTTTTTTTTTTTGTTCATATGCATGTTTTTTTAAGCTAGCACCATCTGTACACAAATATGGATTTTTTTTTTCCCCATAGATTTCCAAGATATTGAAGTGTTCTCAAGGCACTTGTCGTCCTTTTGTTGTTTTTCATTCATCTTCTTTAACGATTTGTTCTTTTATCCACATATGGCATTATAATTAGTTTGTTCACAGCAAGTGAGCAAGCCATTTTCGCAAACAATGACTCTAAAGTTCCAAAGTGCTCATCCAGCTATGTGGGACAATGTTTTTTTTCTTTTCGTCAACTCTCCAAGTCCAACATTTTCTGTTCCCCACCAAAATCCATTTTAGAAAAATATTAAGCCTTTTTATTTTCCCATTCATTTCAGCCATCATTGTAGTGATGAACTTTGTAACTTGCTCACATACACCCTGCTGAGCCTTTTCCACTTCCAATTGTCCGTAATACTTGGCAAATCTTTTACCGTCGCCGGCAGGTAATGTCAAAGCATGTGATCATCATCAGATGAGCTTTGCAGAAGTTGACCCGGTTCTCCAGTCGTTCCGTGACAAACTCCAGAGCTTCCAAGTACTCCAGAGAGTCCACTTCAAATGTCTGCTGAAGGTCAACTGCAAAAGTGAAAGAAACGGATGTTAACTGACAGGAATTGAACCTCCACACTCGTATTTTGTCATAATCAACATTTTACAATGCCTGCAGGTTGCACAATTATTTATTGAATTTGCCCTTTAAATTATTACATTTATAAAATGAATGTAAAATGTAAATCATTTCTTGGACTAGAAACGGTTCAAGAAAGTACCATTGACAGCACCCCAAAGTGTGCAAATCACTTACATTCAGTGGTCCATTTCTCTGGCTCCAGCATCAGATGTTGTTTGGTTTGCTCCAGTTCTTTTTTCAGCCAATCGTACTTGGCCCGCACCTCTGATATTCTTTGTTGCCGATGCTCCAAGATCTTCAGTTTGGCACTAAAGTATACCACTTCCTGGGGGCACAACAACAATTCGTGAGACATCTGTCTATGAAGAACTGCCATGTCCAAAAGAACTCCAGTAAAATGACTCTGCTGCTCACTCTTCTTACCTTATTGCCTATGGTTCGCCTCCTCTGTAAACGTTCAACATCATCAATCTCATAAACCTTAATCTCAAAAGGTTCAGCTAAACCCCTCTGTGTGGGCCGGAGGGGGCCGTCCACCCAGCGTACTCCTGGACTGATGACTGGCTTTCTCACAGGAGAGGAGGTGTCCAAGGTGAGGTTAGGGATTAGGCGGCGTCTCTGGGACCCTGGGGATGAAGCAATGCCATGTCATGACCACTATGTAAACCCATTTTATCAGTATTAAGTTGCTTTGTAATTAAGCCAGTCAAAAAGTGTAAAAGTGTCACAGTACTGAGCCAAAATTTTACCTGCAGTACACAGAGCAGCTCTACTACTAATTCAAAGCAGCTGTGTAATGAAAAAGGCCACTGAGATAATAGCAAGAGAGTATCTAAGCTGATCAGTCTGGGGGAACAAAGTCTACACTGAGGAATTTGCCATAAGTGATTCACCTATTTGCATAGAAATTGACAGTTCCAGGTCTGCTGATATGATCCACAAATCTGATTTGGAACCAAGGAACAAGTTCATTTGAATGTGTTTTAGCTTGTCATTTGGTCTGAAAACGGCACAGAAAAGGTCAAACTTTAAGTCTTCCTTTAGAGAGAGAGAGAGAGAGAGAGAGTACTCTGAGTTCAGAAGAATGTTAAGAATGGCAGTTGATGTAATTTTTAACTGTGGTTGTGCTTTTATATCCTTCACCTTACAAAGCCTTTTACAATACTGATTTTCTTTATGAGTTCAACGTGAACTGGTCTAGCTTTTTGTGTCTGTTGTTCCATAGCCAGGATTTAAATTTTCAGTGTTCCCACCATGCAAAGGTTTGTGGTGCCGAGAAATAGGCTAAAATTCTTTGCCTGAGGAAACGGGAGAGGAGGTGTGTATTCAGGAATTTAGGCAGCACTAAATATTCAAAGACCACCCACAGCTAAGTTTGGCAACTGCTATCAGTCTGTATCATAACAGATCATCCAAGCATGTTTCGAGGGAGTAAAGCTGTTTAAAAAGTTCTGTTTCTTCCAACTATAATCTGGAATGAGCCCTACAAGCTTTGTAGAACAATAAATTTTGTTGAGCACAGTTCATTAGGGATTACATTAATTGTGCTGGTAAAAGATCTTTGTATAGTTGAAATGTAGAAAAATGAACGCCATGATGAGCCATCAAATGCAATTGCCAGGCTTGAGAAACAGACTATACTCATAGAAGAAAACAAAATTGGAAAATAAATATGTAACCAAGTTCACAGGAGTAAGTTGACATTTTCTATTATTACACACACACACACAAAGTATTTTTTCATGTTAATTTATTTTTCATGTTGATATTCAGGATTTTAATCATGTCATGTTTGCTTACCTGTATTACTTCTTTTCTTTGAATTCTTTAGACTCCTGCGACCACTGACAGAACTGCTGTTCTCACTCATCGAGTCCTGAGCAGATGATGTGCTTCCTGTGGCCTCACTGTCTCGTATCATACTCTCATAGCCACTGCTGCCACCACTGTGGTAAAACAAAGCAGTCTTTCCCATGGCAGGAGGGAGCTCTCCACTTAGCACGCTGCTGTTGTCACTAGCATGCCCACTACTGCAACGGTGAGGCCTTCTTGGGGCAGTGATCTTACTGTAAGGTGAGGGTAAAGTATGGACCACTGGCCTTTCCTCACCTTGGACTGCTGCTCCTCTCTCTTCAGTGTCTGAAGCTCTACCTTGGGTAGTACGAGAGCTGGCACTACCTTGTAGAAGCTCTGAGATTCGTCCATTCACTGCTCTTAAAGGCAGCTTAGATACTAACCCTGTCCCCTTGTTGCGACTTAGGGACTGGGTTGACCATGAATTTTGATTCTGGTTTTTTCCATTGGGGGGCAAACTTGAGCTCCGATTTACTGACTGTGGGAGGGACTTGGTGGAGAAACTTAGGGTTTTAGTGCTAGAGGTTGATAAGCTTCGAGCTTTAGGGCTTGCCATAAGGAGTTTGCTAACTGCCGAGATTTTGGATTGACTTGCTTTGGGTGACTGCGGTACATTGTTGTTCCCATTTGGTCCATTGGTGGGTGATGAGAGCAAACTACGGGTGATGCTCCTACCTGTCCTTGGCATTGTACTGTCTTTTGTGACTCCTCCTTTAGAGCCCAGAGAGGTCAAACTCTCAGCTCTCTCCAAGGAATGACAGTCATAATGTGCCCCGTGGGACCTCCCTAAGGAATTTGTTCTATTTGCTAACTGCTCAAGTTTGGCACTGAAAAGTCTGCTGCTCTCTACATTTGGTCCTTTATGTTTACCACCCATGTCTTCAGGTGTGCTACTAAGGAAAGATAAATGGTTTGGGGTCTGAGCGTTTCCTGGATTATGCTGTGGGCTTGCTCGATTCCTCTGGTCAAGGCTAGACTTCCTTACAGGTGGCAATGGCGGAATTCCTTTCTGACGAGCAAAGACACCTTGCTTCCCAACAGAACTTCTTCTTTCAAGTGTGGCTCTTGGGCTGCAGGGAGTGGATGTGGTAACCCCAAGGCTTTTATACTCTCCACTCATGTACCGGTATGTAGGGTCTTCCAGATCATCCTGCTTATTCAAGCGATGCCATGCACGAGGGAGACTACCCGTCCTGAGGATGTCTGCAGAGTACACTTGAGTTATGCTTTCAGATGCATTGAAAACCATCTCACAGCCATCCACCACCCGGTTCATGGAATCAGGGGAACATGCTGTTTCACTACTCGAGCTGTGCTTGTCAACTGGACATTTCCTTTTCACAGATTCAGATGTTCTCTTCTCTGATTTGACATCACAGACCATGTTCAAAGGCTTGATCTCTTCATTGCCCTCTCTTTTCAACCATGGGTCATCAAAATTTATCTCACTTGAGATTGGAACAGGTGAGGATTTGGGATCATTAATTGTAAAGGTTTTGTTAAGCAAGTCCTGCACAATTATTGGCTTAACAGCAGCACATGGGTGAGTTGTGATATTGGTTTTAAAAGGAACATAGCCACCTAAGGTTGAGGGCAGTTTGTGTTTTGTAGTTGTGTTTTTGTCATTCACTTTAGCTGTATTGGAATCACTCTCTTTGTCTGAGTTCTTTTGGCCATTTGATTCGGAGAGACCATCAATGTCACCTTCTTCTTGAATTTCCAAAAGCCTGTCTTCGGCTAGTGCCTCACCTTGTCCAAAGCACTGCTGAGTAACAAAGCTATGACATGACTGGTCGCCATCACTTCCAGTACTCATTTCACTCAGCCATGAGCTGATTGAGGAACGACGACTTGCCTGGACGTCCCCTTCTATCCTGCTGAGAGGCAAGAATTTAGCAATGTTGACTTGTGAAATAGTAGCATTGGTAGCACAGGGAGCAGTGGTGTAATGTTCTAGGTCTTCACTTATGCTGCTAATGATACTAACAGGCCTTGAACCAGATGCCATGGCCTGCACTGAACAGTCACTGTTAAAGCTGATAATACTGGTCGGTCTGCCATTTTCTATCACCCCACTAATTGTTAGCTTTTCTACTAAGGTGAACACCAGCTCATCCTCTCCATTGGGTTCCAAAGGATGCTCCAGCATAACTGTGTGTGTGTCCTTCACATCTTTCTTATTGTCCAAAGGCAGCTGGGGAACATCGTCACACAGTGTCTCAGCTGATCCAAGGCTATTGGAGGATGAAGATCTCTTTAGGACCTGTGGGCTCATCCCCACCGGAGAGGTTCTAGATTCTGGATTAAGCAAAGATTCTGTAGATGATTTTCTAGAGTCTAAATTAAGATTCTGTGAGGAGTGAGGTGGTGTACCAGGCATAACTCCTTTCTGGGTGTACACTTTGCAGCGTTGAGACGGAGAGGATGGTGGTTTGTATTCTGAAGTTTTAGTAAGACTGGCAATGCCCAATCGAGGGGAACCCATAGGACGAGGCTTACTCTCACTGCTGCTCCCACCACTGATGGATTCTTTGCTGTCATGTAAACTAGAGCTCTTGGCTCTCTGAAGAGGGGTTAGTTGCCCAATACCACTGCTACCAGTCACACTTCTGCTGCTGGAGAGTCCACAACTACCTACTGAACACTGTGTCAGGCTTTCAATTATTGACTGAGCAATCTCTGCTTCTTCAACAACCTCACGGATCTCCTCCAATTGCTGGTCAGAGATCCTCTTGGGAGAACTGGATTGGTGACCCCCTTTGATGACTTGACCATGGCCAGACTCAGATTTGGCAGCTTTGTTGGCAGGGACTTCTTCAAAAGGGAATTTCGTAACCTCTTCTCTTCCATCAATACAGTCCAGCCTCTCTTGTAACTCTGCAAAAGTGTTACACTTAAGACAGTCCTTCTCCTTCTTACCTGACTCTACACCTTCCTCTGGCAAAGTTGGAAGTGGCTGAGGATGAATGGTCTGCAAAGGTTGAACAGATTGTGAGGCCTGAGCTAGTGGGGATACAACCTGTTGAGAGGGTGGTGATGTCAATGGATCCTTGCCAAGATCTGCTTTATTTTTATTTAGGGATGGGATGATAGGAACAAACTCTGGAGGACCTTCATTGTCTGTTAGCTCTTTGTCTGAAAGAGCTGAGCCATTTGGCCCTACGTAGATAACTGTGTCACATGATTGCTCACTGCTGGAATAGTCTTCAGGGTCACTGGAGAGGTGTAGCAGAGGCATCTCTGAATCAACCACATTTCTAGAATGGATGGTTCTCAGCTGTGTTGGGCGGCGCATTCTTCCTTCCTCACATGAGCTCTCACCACCAGAGGAACTGGATGTGTATTGCTACAAAAGAAACATTTTACTGCATTTTAAAAAACAAAAGATAAAATACAATGGTGAATCTATTTAAGCTAATAGAAAGTTCAATAAAATAAAGGATAGGGTCATACCACGCTTACTTTAGCCTTCTTCTTCTTCAGCCTAAGAACACGAGAAGCAATTTGAAGCGTGGAAAGTGTCTCTGAGAAGTTGTTGGGTGACGAAGAAATGTGGGCTATCATGGTGGTGCGACAGTTCATGTTTCCCAGGGACTCTCGTAATAGCATGGTTAGCTTACTATCTCTGTAAACAAAAAGGGCATTAATTTATTTGTGCAGAATGCCAATTGTATAACCAGATGAATAACAGTGAATATGCATAAACTGTAAAATGAGTTAACCCTTTTAGAACAAAATGTATTTGTAAAATGGCAGATTCATTCAAAATCAAGGCTTTTGAACACCTTTCACTGAATACCTGCACCACTTTTAGCAATTAGTCTAATCTTCTAATAATACCATTATTATAAGAATGGATAGAACCTTTTTGGGGATTTTGATTTGCTGACCTTGATTCAAAAAACCTCAGCTCCTAGACAGTCTCTTTTAAGAGGAAGAGAGAGAGAAAGAGAGACTTGGATTGGCATTTCCTGTTCTGTCTGCCTTTCCTATGGCAACCATTAGAGGTGACATATAAAGCTGCTTTTCAAGGATGAGTCAGCAAGCATTACGATATGCACATACAAGTTCAGTTCTCAGAAATCAATGACCTATACAATAATTTGAAGCAAAATATTGTCACGGAATTCAGCAAGAGTGTGTACAGCAATTTGATTACTGTAATTTGTTTGATGTTGGATGATGTGCTTAAATATGGTTAGTGAAGTGTGTAGTCAATCTTGAGTGGTTATTAATATTAAGACAGTGACCACATGGCTAACTAAGCATAAATTATACAAGCATAATTTACCAACCAAAAATACATTTATCAGATATATGCCATTAAGATGACATTTATCCTTTGGTGAAATACGTAAACACTTTACGCAACACATGCAAAGTGTGTCTGGTTATTGCTTCTAATATTGTGCCCTAGACTGAACAAT
The DNA here is from genome assembly GCA_038088235.1 of Zacco platypus. Taxonomy (NCBI): domain Eukaryota; kingdom Metazoa; phylum Chordata; class Actinopteri; order Cypriniformes; family Xenocyprididae; genus Zacco; species Zacco platypus. The sequence goes on from CM076069.1 coordinate 13,903,895, forward strand.
GCATTGTAGTGTAAAATCATTCATTAATGAAAATAATTCAGAATTCAAAACAACATTCTAGATTGGACATTAAATTAGAGAGGTTAAAACAGCCAATTAGAAAGATAAAAGGCAGGCTAAAATATTATTTAGCTCTTATTAAATCACTTTCTAAAATTAGTGACTTGTGTAGATTTATATTCATTTGTGATACATGCATATTAATTCAGTTTATCTTGTGCAAATGATGCATTCCTCCTAAAAGGCCGTAAACCTTAATTATATCATGGCTCTCCAGAGCTCATACGTTTCCAGCCTTAAACCCCATGATGCTTTGCAATGTAAATTCACCATGATTAAATTAGGGAGCCATGGTATAAAAATGCAAACGTGCCTTGAGGGAGCTAAATGTAAGCGCTGCAATTTTTTAGGAAAAAAAGCTACTGGAAGATGCACTGCACTTTCTCAAAGTTGTCTGTTTAACTCAAATTAACATGCTGCTTAAAGAAATAAAACAGGAGTTGCAGAGTTGTTAAGAATGTTCAATGAATCCCAGTGAATGTGAAACTGCATCTGTCTCTATGGCTGCTTGGCAGAAGCAAATTCACTTAGCTATTACCCCAGAGGAACGATAAAGGTTACATTCTCTCTGCAGATTCAACGTAGCATTACAATCCACTAATTATTGCTCACATCAAAGCATGAAAAATGTCACTTTGTATATATTATTCATATGAGGTGTGTTCATGAAGAATTAACGGCATGCAGTGGAGATATTAAGACTAAACATGTTGCATCTTTAATGAGTCAAGCGACTGCCGAATGACTTCACCCATCACAGTATAATCGTAATGTTGTTGTTGAGGTTGCAACATATCCATCTGAAAAGTTTAACCCAATGTGTTTTTGTTGAAATCATATTATGTGAGCAAAGCGAACAGAAAAAGTCCTACTTGTAAGGGATGTGCTTGCTGCCATTGACCAAGGCTAATATGACGTTCCCCAAGGCGGACAGAGAGAGGCAGAGTCCTGTAGTGCTGTCACGGGTCTTGCTCAAAACCTTCACACAGCTGCCCAGGTCAATGAGATGCAGTCGGCTCCTGCCTCCTGACACTAAGCAAAGGAGCCACACAGTCAGTCCCTTAACAGTTAAACTCTAATAATATATTTCATAACATTATACTTCAGGCCTAGGCCAATCTAGTTATTGATTCAGACACCACAGTGACAATTTTAAGTGACTCAATTGAAGTAATTGATGTTACACAACATTAAACCAAGATTGATTTTTAAAAGAAATTAACACTTTTATTCAGCAAGGATGCATTAAACTGATCAAAAGTGACAGTAAAAGCAGTTATAATATTACAAAAGGTCTCTATTTGAAATAAATGCTGATCTTTTGAACTTTCTATTCATCAAATTATCCTGATAAAAAATGTTTTCATACAATGTCTTCAACATTGATAATAAAAAGAAATGTTTCTTGAGCACCAAATCAGCATATTAGAAGGATATTAAAGGATCATGTGACACTGAAATCTGGAGTAATTATGCTGAAAATTCAGCTTTACCATCATAGCAATAAATGACATTTTAAAATACATTAAATTAGAAAAGAGTTATTAATAGCATTATTTTAAAGTAATAATATTTCACAATATTACATTTTTAAATATTTATATAGCTACTTGCTTGCAAAGCATCTGGAAAAGCAATAGAATGTAAAGAAACTTATATATGTATAAACAAAAACCTCACGGTGAGCAACTAATTCCATTATGAAGTGTTATTGGTAGACTAATAAAGATAAATGGAACTTAGTTCAAATTGTTAGTGTTAATTGGTAAAAACTGAGAATAATGACCCTTTATTTCAAACGCCCACATAATATCTCTATGTGTTTCTATTATGTAAGTTAACCTTCGCCATGGAAACATCTAGAATGGATTTCATGACTCTGCTTACACTATCTTCATTATACACAGTTTGGAGGTATTTCAAGTTACTCAAATACCCTAAAAGCCCAAGCTAACACATCTGGTTTTACTTTCTGTTCACTATTGGAAGGAGAACATTTTTCGTGATAACAGAAATTAGCACTGTTCTCTTGAAATAGCAAGCTTTAGCAAGACAGCTTTTAGATCAGATCCTACATCTCACATTAACAATGGCACTTTTTTTCTGTTATCACACCCCTTTCTAAGATTATCAGCAACAGACTATTTATAAACCATGCTGGCAGCATTTGGAAGTATAATGAGAAAGTTTGAAATCAACCGTGGAATTGAGCAGATAAGTCTAACACAGCCGACCAACTTATTTTGTGTTCCAGATGATGTTGTTGTCCATCATAAACGTATCTTAACCTGCTTAACCGACAATAACCAAAACTTTAGAAACCTGAACAATAGGTCACGGACCAAAAACCAGTTGAGAACCCCTGTTGAGTCTCTACATCTAGCCTATAATGATACTCACTTCCCCCCTTGCCGGTCTTTTCCATTCGATACTGATAGATGTGTAGTGTGAAGAGCATGTGAGAGTTACGGTGCTCCTCTTCATCATAGTCTGGCTTACTGCTGTAGCGTGAAGCAATGGCAGCATCCAAGAAGAAAGCGGCCTTCTCAGCCGTAGGAGCGCGCAACTCACTCTGATTCTGTAACTGTGAAAAAAAAACAAAGGATGTAAATGTGAATTCATTGTAGAGTTTTGGCTGAGAAGCAGTTCTGACTTTGTACTCCAAACATCATTATTGGCATCAGAAGCTAAGTTGTCCTATTTGGCTGATAACTGCCAGAAGAGACTTTTATTTTGTCTTTATTTGTGAAAAAGTACCATAATAGGATAACAAAATAAAGAATCTGCTATCTAGATAATAAATATATCTATTTTAAGAAATTGGTCTCTATTGGTAAGAGATACGTTCAAATTATTTCATTTTCCAAGTAATTTAGTAAAGATGTAAAATAAATATACATTTAATGGCGGCATTTTTTAAATAGTGTATGTATATATACAGGGGTTAGACAATGAAACAGAAACACCTGGTTTTAGACCACAATAATCTATTAGCATGGTGTAGGGCTTCCTTTCGCGGCCAATATAACATCGATGTGTGTTGAGAATGACAGATTCAAGTCTTTCACCATGGCCAGATTGATTTTTTTAGCCATTCCTCTTCCAGAGCAGTGACCAGCTCACTATGCTGGTGGAGGAAAACTTTTTCTGACTTGCTAGTCCAAAATACCCCAAAGTGGTTAAAAAAAATACAGTGAAGGTGGACTCATCAGAGAACAATACATTTTCACATTGTCCCACAGCCCACAGTTACTAGTAGATGTGGTTCATCCAACATGGTGGCATGCCAACATTGCCCTGGATACCATAGTTCTCAATACACCACAAAGACCTGCTGTCCTGGTCACAGATGAGCCAGCGAGACGCGCACGGGCAATTTGTCCTCTTTTGAACTCTGATGTGTCTCACATTATGGTGTGTGGATTGCAATATGTTATGTAAAGCTGTGCTATTGCTCTTTTAATTCAACCTTCACAACACTGTTCTTACTGATGGATAGAAAAACAATGAAGATAGGCCCCCAGGCCACACATATAGGCATGAAACCTAGGGCACTACATTAGCTAGTGTTTCACTTTCATTGTCCAACTCCTGTATAGGCTCTATATCAGCCACCCTGATCTCGAAGAAACCAGCATCAGTCAAAAACTCTGCCAAATACTAGAGAAAATAAAAGAAAGTATTGAGACACTGTCAGCTCAGTTAGGTCTTAATATTAAATATATATATATATATTCAGTTTGTTGTTGGGCAAGAAAGTATTTTTATGTCAGCACAGCCTTGGGTATCTCGTCTGAAGCCTGTACTGTGTGATAAGGCTGACTGTCATAGGAACAAGAGAAGTGAGGCCATTACAATCCATTGCTGTGAGGTATCAGTCCAAGACGAGATTAGTGCAGATGTCTGAGGATTACAGAGACAGGGGTTGTCTCTGCTCGACTAATCCTCTCATCATGTATTAGCATTTCACCCAACAATGGAATCTTTATTGGTAGTAGATTGTCATGCTTTTTTTAACACTGTCATCTGGGGGTATTCCCAGAAAACCGGCAAAAAGTGTGCCAATATTGCTAAACTTTTTTTTTTTTCTTCAAATCTTTCACCATTTTGGAGTGAATCAGCAATGAAAAGAAAAGCATGAATGGTATCATGTCATAAAGGATCTTAAAGACGAAGTGTGTAATTTCTACATCACTAACAAAGAGAACAGCAAAATCGACTGCTTTCAATCAAGTGTCAAAACAATTTCCCTGTCTAGCATATATTAGGCAAACAGAACGTCTCATCCTAAACAGTGTTGTTATTGTTAACTAAAACTATTAATAATACTTTTTTTCGGTAATTGAAATTAAAAATAAAATATAAATATCAGATGAAAAATTGGAAACGTTGCCTTGGCAACCAGAGCATGTGAGCGTAGCGGAACGATGTTCTGCTTTCATCAATATTCCGCTCTATGCCACTGTTGCCACTCGATGCCCATTGTTACTGAGAAATATAGTGTAGTGATTCAGCAGCGAACTTATTTTATTAATAAAAGTCGCAGCGCAGCTTCTATAAGTTCTGTACTCATGAATGTTTCTGTGTGCGCAGTTCAATCTCTGAGTGACGTCTTTGCGCTTCAATGAAAACAGCGTGAATATAGAACGGTGATTAAACTGACTTGGAACTACCTGCGCGTTAAAGGTTTTATGTTCCAGCCAATCAGAATCGAGTATTCAGACAGACCATGGTATAAACAAACATGACGTGACTTCACTGGATAGTGCTGAATTACAGAGCTTGTGCAAACATATCTACATCACTGTAATCAGATGCTTTCTTTACGGCTGTTAGAGGAAAGTGCGCCGCACATATTTACATATTCAACTAAAAGGCAGTGTGAGCGGCGTCAGGATGTTCAGTAACAGAAGCTGTGCCACTGCAAAGTTATTTTAAACTTCTTTTTACCCCTAAGCAAAGAATAACAACAAAACTTTGCTGTGAGTGTATCACAAAACTAATCTTAGCTTTGTTTCTCCACACTGCCTTTCAATTTCTTCTCCTTGGTTCTTAACTTTGATGTTTAATGTATACGTTTCTCATCTTCATTAAATCAATATTTGAACACCATAACCTTAGACCTATTGCTTATTTCACAGATTCTCGAGAGGAATCTTCAGAAAGGCGCTACATGAGGATGACAACATGTGACGTTCTACTCAGATCTGTTCACGTCCTCGGACTGGGAATTATGAATTTTTAAGCTGCAGTCGTCACGTGGCGCAAGTAGGAGCTTTTAGAAAATTCCCAGCTTGCAAGTTGTAATTTCGAGCTCTACGAGGATGTGACAGACTTTTTACAAGTTGAACGACTGCACCTAATAAAAATGACTAAAGCATATGAAATTACTAGAAAATGAAAATGAAAATAAAAACTTAAAAAAATAAAAGCCAATTCAAAATATGTATAAATACAATAATAGTATATATTATTGTATACTAAAGTAACTGGCCGCACTATTGATTGAGACATAGTGCCAAGTGTTTACATTTTTTCACGGAAATCATATTTAAATGGAATAGAAATTTTAACATTGTAAAAATTACACTCTTCACCTTTAATGTAACTTATGTTTTAGTAAAATGCATATTTTGATATCTATTTTTCAGAATATTTTAGCATCAATCAGTGATTGTATAACCTGTACTGTAGAATTAAAGAAATGTGAACAACATTAATGATCAGAAAGACTATTTACCTGCATCCCGCAGATGGGGTCCTCGCAGAGGTAGACTCCTGGAGACTGGCCGTCCTGCAGACTGCCTGTCGCCACCTCCGACAACAGATCTTTCAGGTTCTCGTCTTTTCCCCAGACCTCCACAGCCGACACTCGTACAGAGAAACGTGCGCCTGTCTTTTCCTTGCACTCGTTGATCAATTTGAATAGCCAGGAGATGGCACACGGGATGATCCCGAAACTCTGCATGGAATCGTCCTTGCCAATCATAGTGTAGGATTTTCCTGCAACAAGACCAAGAATCAAGTTGACGGTGGATAGCTTTGCATATAATGACTGGCAAGTGTGGAGTGGAACGGTTCGGTAGAAATAGGTCAGGTGCTAAAAGCCATGGTGTCTGTTTGGCCTCAAGAGCATTGCACCAATATGTGTGGTCTATTTCACACTTTCTAATGTGATATTTAGCTTCCATACCAGCACTCTGGCATAAACCACAGTGACAGATGTCACATACACGCTACTCCAACACATTCCAATAAAAATCCATTACAGCTGGAAAACTGACAAGATTAATGTAATTGTGCTTATAAATATTGTTGTAAAATGTAGCGTGCTTAATCACAAGAATGTTTTGTCTGCCTTAAATGGGTTCTTATTCCAGAAAAGCCCTTTGTTTGACAGTACACTGACATTTGCCATATGTCGTAGTGTAGTTGAGTAAGCACATATGCCATGTGGGCAGCACTGGGCATTAAAAGCAGGTTCACCCGCAGGACCGAGACCGGAACAACAGCCTGTTGATTGGCAGCTTCCCTGGATTCATTTCTGGACATTGCCCTCCACACAGTCATATGCATAAATACCCCTGCTGTTGACATGAAAGGGGCCACTAAACAAAGCCATATGTCACAGCACACATTCAGACCAGATTTAACATCAAAAGACAGATTCCTCTAGTTTGGGAGGGTTAGAGAGTGAGAAACAGAAACAGAGATGATCGAGTGTCTGCTGAAATAGGACAAATATGCTCATTTGCATGGTTCACAGTGATTCAAACAACAGAACAGCTCATAAATACAAACCAATCCTGCAATGGTGCGGATGTAGCAGATTATAGATTTAATATGGGGCAGATTTTTACTACATATAGACTAATATACTATTGTGGCAGGTGATTCATTGATTTCTGTTAAATAAGAGCTGCTAAAAACTGGACAAACTTCCCTGAGATTATCAATATACCTTTATGTTCTGGTTTATTATAACATTTTTCATTTTACCCAGTGTTATTTTAGTATTATTTGGTATTAGTATTAATAATTTAATTCAGATTTTTATTTTATGCTTTAGTAGTTTTGTGATGTGCTTTTTTAAAATATTTTTATTTAGTTTACATTTTTTTCTATTTCAATTTTAGTAATTTAAGGGTATGTTTACATGACAACGATGTAATAAAAAAAAAGTTTGACAACGTTGTCAAAACGATCCTTTTTCACAAGGACTAAAAATGCAGTGTTATTCATGCCAGGCCAGTAGTTGTCAATGTGACTTTGAAAAGAAAAGATGCTAATAGATGTAAGATGTAATAGATGCTAACAATATCATGCGTGTTGCGTATTTGTGTACAGTGCGCATTCAGTTTTTAGGCGCATAGTGTTTCTTTGCAATGTGACATTTCCAACTACTGGCCTGGTGGCAGAATACGATATTTTCATGTGATCCCAGTTCATACTGTATGCAAAAAATGCAAAGCAAGAAGTTTTCCATTTTTAGTGCATCGTTGCCGTGTAAACTTACCCTGAACCAAAAAAGAACATACACATGACCGTGAGGTTATACCTGTTCACCTCCTAGCTAATGTATAATTTGTCTACGCTACATTAAAATCCATTAAAACAGATATTAGAAAAAGAATAGTTAGAAGTGCATATTCATTGTAGACAATTTTTTTTATTTAAATAAAAAAATGAATTAGTTAAATTACTTGTATTCATAATTGATGTGCTTTTTATTTATTTTATTATTACTTGTTTTGATACATTTTACATTTTTATTTCTTCATTTTATGTTCTGATTCAAACCTGCTCTGTCGAAAATGGTCTTTCACATCAATTAAAGTCGCTGGGCTTTTACTTCCAGGCATAAAATGAGATGGATGCTCTGTAGCAGGTGAACTGAGAGTCAGTAATTCAATCAAACTGGATAGAGAGTGGCATGATTGGAAGGCAAAGCTTATGAGATTCAATTACTACAGCATCTCTCTTAAAAATTTTACACACACAAATCCATTATAGGCTTCAACTTGTCCTTCAATTTTATGGATTCTGACTTATTGCAATAAAGTATAAATAAGCCTCCAAGGCTGATCAAGCAGTTTCAGGAGATAAAGCTTCACTCCACAACACTGCTATTTTAATATGCCCTGTGCATCCTCACAACCTCACATCTTGAGGTCAGGGGGTATTGTGTATGATTATTAATTCACTCTCTGGTGGACTTGAAGGTTAAAGGCAAAAACAAAGCTGTGAGAATCTTAAAAAGATTGAAAAAATCTTAAAAGATTGTGTATGAGGTTTTCATGCAGTACAGCACCAATGGTGACCAGGGGTTGGCTTGTTGCACCGCCCAAGTTCACCATGATTCTTTTGTTTCTTGTTTTATACAGCCACATTATAAAGCCAAATGTCCAAGGTGATTACTTTCAAAGCACTAACAGGCCAGTGTCTCGGTTATTACAGCTAGTTAATTAGCTTTGGGCGTCTGACCAATGAAATCACAGTGGAATGCTTTTCCAATGATGTATGAGCCGGTCTTTGGTTTTCGAGTAAAGGTTAATGGAAACGAGGAATCTGAGGAATTACACTCTGTCATCAAATCACTGACCAGCAACCACAGTAGCTTTTTCCCATTGTTTTCCAAGCAAACGGCTGGTTAAATTTTACACTAATCTTCCAGATTCAACAATGGACAATGACAGCAAAACAGGGTGAGATCATCTTGTAGTCTGCCATGCGTGCTATGAAACTAATTACATCTAATTCACAGGATGTAAACGGTTGAGGTGTTGGGAACGCCAGGGGAGGGTTATTTACTGAACATAAAACACATATGAGGGATGGAAACATTACAGGATGTATTAAGGCACTGACATTCAAAGACAAGAAAGATGTCTGAATGAAAGATGTTAAAAAAAGGAGATTTTTGGTCACAGCCATTTGTCTCTTACCTAGTTTGGAGTGTCCAAAGCAAAACACACATCCATCTGCTCCATTAACTACAGACTGGATGACTTCAGCCACAGTTCCTGCACAAACCTCCGCCTGCCAGGAAACAGAGAACAGCCAATCGAATTCACACTCGGCAGAAGCAAACAACTGAATAAAAAACTGAATTTGCATGATTTAAATTAAATTAGGGTATTTTTAATAAGTCTGTTTTAACTTGTTTTCAATAAAAACTTTTTTACTTTAGAAGCAGCACAGCATAAGATATTAGGACTTTTCAGAGAATGTACAGTATATTTGATAAAAGTATTTTTTCACTGCACTGCACACAATATTTATTTTTGGTTCTCGATTAAACTGTAAGTCGCTTTGGATAAATAATTAAATGTTAATATAAACCAAAAGTTGTTTTAAGGATTTTTAGATACTTTAACTTGACAAAAAGACAAATAAAACACATTTTTGGTCTTGGTCACATTCAATGACTTGTCCATGTTTTGTCAACTACCCAGTAGGTTAAAGATCTGGGTTGGTAACCTTACAGATTAAAAATCCCAGGAAGGGTGACATATAAGCAACTGCCATTTTATCTTTAACCTTAATCACTATTAAAAATAATGGTTCTAAAAGGTTGTTTTTGCAGCAATGCCATTGAAGAACCATTTTTGGTTCCCCAAAGAACCTTTCAGTAAACAGTTCTTGAAATAATAATTTTTTCCTTTAGCTTGAAGAACATTTAATAATCTGAAGAACCTTTTTCCATACTAAAACAACCTTTTGTGCAGAGGAAATGTTCTATGGATGTTAAAATTTCTTCATGCAGCCATCAATGCCAATAGAGAACCTTTATATTTAGGACAGGTTGCTTTTTTTATTCCCTTTATTAAGAACATACTGTTGCTATGTATAAGGAGGCAATTATTTTGCAATTCTGCCGCTATGCATGTTTAATGGTAAGCTCAAACTTTAAAACTAGCACCAGTCGCTCACCTGAGAGGCATCGTGGGAGAAGGCTGCATCAAATGCGAACATCTTTGGAGGAGCCTGGTTGGAGCTGCCGCGTTTCTGAGTTTGATTCTGCTGAGAATTAGCCGCTGGGTCCATGATGGTCACTTGCTTCTTACGAGAATCGACCTTCAGGAAAGAGCTGGACTCTGCCGCACTGACGGGTGATGAAGGACATACGCGCACCATCACTTTAACCTGCACAGAAATACAACAGCATCTGCTCAGTAATGCATATCAAATTGTCACGTTTCAAAGCAGCAACCAGTGAATCTGTGAATAACAACACAACCAATGTTTTTTAGAGAACAAAACATTCTGCTTGAGGGAGAACAAGCTATTTAAGTAGGTTTACAGCTCTGTTAAAGGTTGACAGATTGAGGAAAGTTCGCACCTCCTATCCGAACACTTCTCCTATAAGAGCACTTGCTTTTTCAAGTGGTTTGAACAACTTTTTGTAACTATAAACCCTCAAACTTGAACATGTTTACAATTGCTCCTGTTTTTGACAGAAGTGTGTGCGGTGTGATACTTAGAGAGTTATTCATAACTCTTTAATATTTCACAGTCAAATGTGCGGAGACAGGAGGCAAACATTAAATCTCAATAATGCTACAAAATACAGTTGCAAGACTAAGGAAAAGGGACGCCAAGTAACTTTAGCTGAAGTTTAGTTTTGGAAATTTATTTTTACTCTTAAGTTTTTTGAATACTGTGTGCACAGTCAAAGTGTTGTGTATAGACCAGTGAAATTATACATCTGGACAAATGGATTGCACCAAATGTTAGATAAATTTAATCTATAGCATTTAATTGTTAGTTTTTAACTTGTTCTTTGACTTTAAATGTAGTTCAAATGTAATACACCATCTAATATAGCTTGCTATGTACCCTTCCACAACTGTATCGCATACATATGACCGATGTCTAATGTCCTGTTTGCAGGTGTGCTCAGAGAAACCATCATTGACTGAATGTAATTACAGATTAGTGGACTAGAACACACAAGTGATTGTTAGAGGCATGCATAAAGACAAGAGATAAATCTTGGGTTTTCTATTTAATTTATTTAAAAAAATGTCTCCAGTCTTCAGGCTCACATGATCCTTCAGAAATCATTCTAATATGATGATTTGATGCTCAACTAACATTTATTATTAATTATTATTATCAGTTTAAAAAGTCGTGCTGCTTATTTATTTATTTTGGAGACAAAAATTAATTTTTAGGTCTCTTTGATGAATAGAACATTCAAAAGAACAGCATTAATTTGAAACCAAAATGTTGTCTTTACTGTCCCTTTTGATCAATTTAATGCGTCCTTGCTTCTCTCTAGGCTAAAGAAATTCATTATGAAATACCTTCAAATAGCTGGACTGAACTCGCTATGCTAAACAAACAACTGACCTATTGAATGCATCATCCCATTTATAAATGACTCCCAAAAGGAAACACTCCCTGGTTGTCTATAAACTGTGACTAATACGCTTTCTTTCGGAGTCTTTGCTTGTTATAGAATTGTGGTCATGGAGCAGCCCAGGGGGCAGTTATAACATCTGTCATGCTGTGAAATGTAATTATTGAAATCAAAGCATTCAAGATTAAATTTCAAGTTAAGCACATAGTTAAACAACATGCTTTTCTGACCCTAGAACAGCACAGCAGTTCATTTTGTCTTCGCAATGCAAAGCCGAATTCAAAGCGGCAGACATAATTACCGTAGAAATCCAATCTCGACGCCATATGGATTAGCAACAATAATACCATCATCACTACATTGATAGACATTTTGATAATGCAGAAGAAAATTGCTTCTCTAGAGTATCAGAGTCATCCTGGCATCTGTTTGTTCTCAGGCATTGTATTGGTTTGTCTTTGGATGATTGTTTTAGTTTTAATCTCTCAAGACTTTTCAATTTTTTTCTAGACAATTTTTTTCTAATTTAAGGATCAATAATAGATTTGAGAAGCCATCATAAAACCATAATGTAGAGGAGATTTCCCTGATATTGCCTCTGGAAAGGAGAAATAATCCTATAATAGTTCAAGTGGATTCCACTGAGATCAATACATTAAATGACCAATTCTTAAATCAGAACAAAAGTCCATTGCTGTTGCTCTGTCATTTCCTTAATGAAAAGAAAACATCTCAATTTAAATTTATTTTACATTTGTCTTATATTTTTAAGAAAACGCAACAAAACTACGCAGAAGAGACTTTTATGACAGAAGCTGTTAAGAGTCTACTTAATGTGAGATAATCAATGAGTGTCATTTAAATTTCAGCTATTTCATTTAAAATTCCTTGGTAGAAATAAACAGAAAAAATAAGAGACATTTTTGACACAATAATACAATTGGAAATATATTAAATTAAATAATAAAGTTAAGCAAATTTGGATTTTGAAAGAATTGGTTGCAAATGCACAAAAGCAATGACTTTTGATTGTAAAACTTTGGTATGTTGGCACATCTGAGCACAGTTGAGATCTCTTCCGAAACTCTAAAGGAGATGGCTAGGGTCATTTCTCAAAGGAAAAATCAGTGAATCAGGAAACTACAAACTGTACATCTTTTTGCCTTTCCTGGGAACAGACGTCCAAAAATGTCATTACGGTGTGTTAAATATTTCATCCAGGTGATATTTGATAGCAAAAAGATCCCTGCCTGCAGTTTTTGCATATTCCACCTGAATTATGCATGAGGATTGTTGAGAACACATCACACACAACACCTCTCTACTAACCTGCTGAATATGTGCGCAAAAATCAGGACAGCTCTTTTGTAGTTTGGGAAAAAAGGAATGCAGCTGACCTTTGACGCTGTAATGATACTATCATTTCACTGGTGCCTGTACATCCCCCTAATTCACCAGAGATGTGGCAGCATTTCTAGCAATGGTGCATCGGGAGCTGCATACAGTACGACTTATCTATACACGTTTAAAGATTCTACTTTTGAGGTAAAGCTCCTCTCTGAGCCACAGTGATAAATCTCAATCAATAGCTTCAAACTGGCTCAGATCTAATAATGTGCTGGCAGACAGAATTTAATGAAACCCTATTCTACACCCACAGTCTCTGGACTACAAAGAGTCATGTCTTTTTCTGTTCTGTATAACCAATCCTTCCAGGTTTGTTTAGTTACATCCAGCATCTCTATGCCCATTACCACAAATAGAATTTCTTCTGTTTCATGATTTGCAACCCATTGCATGCATTGAGCCTCTGATTTTCAGAAGCAGGGATAAGATCCCGGTAGGGGGGCTCATTAGACAGCATATGCAGCAGGATGGTGGCGGAGGAGGTGGTCTCCCTATGATCTCTCGTGGCTTTCGTGGGTGAGAGCAGTTTGGATAGAGCAACACGACTAATTAAAGGAGATGGGTTATTAAAGGTCTTTAAGAACACTGGAACAGCAGCCAAACCCACATACTCACTCAGTGGAGCCCACATCGCTACTAGTTCTCAACATTACATCAAAACATGTACATTCACATTTATTTTGTATTTGGCATTTTATAGTATTTCTGAAACCTCATGGATTATTTGTATAATAGTTGCTTTTGTGTGTGTATATATATATATAGTTATTTTGCATTAAACACAAATTAATTAATGTAAATTCATTCAGAACTCAATTTATGGATCCCTAAATAATATACAATGGCCCCAAAACATATTTGGACATTGCATAAAATGACAAACTACCAAATCTTAGCCTAGGCAAACAAATAATACATGAGCTTTTCTTAAATCTAACTTCACTTTCATTGACAATTACCTTTAAGGCAGTAATTCTTAAAGTGTGGTCCGCCATCGGCCCCCTATTGGTCCGCGAAAAGATGACCTAAACTAGGCAAGCTCTTAACCCGCACCGGATCGCGGGCAGGGGGGTTGACGTCAGCGTGTTTTAATAACGAAAACATTTATTATGTCATTGCATTTGTGTTTGAATAATTAGTTTTTGACTTGAAACAGTTGCATATTAAACTTAAATTTAGTTTATCCTTCCTATTTTGTTGTTTTTGGGGGGCGTGTTAGAGTGGGATTCTGTTAGGTGGTCCTCAGAAAAAAATTAGAAGATAAAGTGGTCCTTGGGCTGAAAAAGTTTGGGAAACACTGCTTTAAGGAGATGATCCAAAGGTGATTTTAGTGCATATATGAACTTGTTTTTCATTTAAGAGCAAGTCTTCATGTTATCTGCACTGTTTTCCAGTTGCTTAAGCTTCATCGGCACGGAAAAATAGTTGTTAAAGTGGGTTTGAAGTCTGTTCTGAATATGATGAAGCTATAAATACCGTGCACCAAAACAAGAACAAAAAACGCCTTTCCGATTGTCCCCACGGCATGGCGTTGTGCATAAACAGACATGCAATGAAACAAGTTACTGACAAACAAATGACTCTTATGAGCTGGTTCTTTTTAGCGAATCAAAAACATCAGGTGTGATCAGTGTAGTGAGATTAACAAACAAATTAGGAGCCAGTTCTTTTTAGTGAATCAAAAACATACAGTCTGATTCACGCACCATAGATCTTAGAGAGTCAGATCTTTTTAGTGAATCAAAAAATATACAAGAGTGAGCATAGTTCTAAAAGATGAGTTACATCTTTGAATAAGTCATATGAAATCTATACAACTGAATGAATCAGAACAGTTTATGGGTGCTTCTCAAACAGAAGTCCTAATGAGGCTGTGTCCTAGCCCAGTAGGCTAGAGTTCATTGCTTGTTATATTTATTTTGTTTCTGCATATTCTATGATTTATCCCATGATATTTACAGAAGAGGCTTTAAAAAAATGTCACTATAAAATGTCACTTGAACACTCTACATTTCAACCATTGATTTGACTTATATTGTGGCATTTGAAGTATGATGCACAGATCTTATCCAGCTACTTATATGTGCTTGTGGCCGTACAGAGAAAGCAAGTTTCATATTTTATAGTGGGCTGAGATCCCCTCTCAGATGACTCTACAGAATCAATAAGGCTGAAGTTGATATGTCCATTACAATAGAAAGATATCAGCATCACAAGTCTTTATAGCACTCTTTAATCAGGGTCTACAAAGCTTAATTAAAAAGACATTTCTTTTTAGACATCTTCTTGCAGTGTAATCTGATGTTCTGTTTTATATAGTTTAATTATCACAGGCATATTGGGATGAATATTTCAGACTATTGAATTCCCATGTGCTCTGCTCTCTCCACGGTGCCCGTAAGGTGTTTTCTTTAACACCTCAATTTTAAAAAAGCCCTGTTCAAAATTTAATTAGCCTGAATGTAATTTTTTCAAGTCAGATACACGGGCTAAGTGATTGATGAATCTGCTAAACTCACAGGATTCCTATAAACCACCAGAATCATTCTAGAGCAGACGGGAGATGAAATGGAGAGTCTCAATGATGAAGAAACAGCAGATTTACAATTGACAGCTTTGGTCTGTTCTGTTTGATGGATACACATACAAATTTACTCAGGAGCCTCTAGATGTGTTTGAAAGTTCACCACTAATTGCTTTATCAGTAGGCAGATAATGGAGATGCCTTTGGTATTTAATCTCATCACACTGACATAAAACTCCATCCCTGATGTAGCAAATCATGATCGCTTTGTGAATTGGGGCGAAACTGCCAGGCTGGAGATGAACGGGTGAAATCATTCACACAAACATTTCGAGTGAATCATCGTGGCAGAAGAATGTCACATGTAAATTTGCATGAGCGCAAAGCACATTTTTAGATGCTGGTTTTAATTAGTTCTATTCAAAGCAAATATGAATGATACTGTATATCTGTCTTTCGGCTCTATCTCAAAGTCGATCACTTGTGGGCGTCACAAAGCAGCCGTATAGAGCAGCTACACCCATCAATATCATATCTCACAATGTTCTTATATCCAAAGGCCACTGTTGCAACCTTGTCCTTTGAGAAAGGTGACATTTTTCTGCTGTAAATGCCAGAATTTGCATTGCCCACCATCCTGCTTATGTTCCGGTCGGCTGGAGAATCGTTCATTTTTAGTTTGCCAGCACATCGCACAACATGCAGCCGAAATGTGGGTGTTATTTACTGATGAACTCAAGCTGTTCCAATACAAGATGTCTGTGTGAGCTCACCAAAAGTTCTCAATAACAACCCACCTTGTGATTCATCATGCACCTCTCAAAATCTACTTCCAAAAGTCATCATTTTGCTTAACAGAAGATGCATTCGACAAACCCACAGCCATATTAATGCCTCTGAGATTTTTTGGGAGGTGCCAGCATTAGTTATCGAGACCCAAATTGGTACAGACTGAGTCCAAACACAGATGAATATCCCCCATCCTTTTATGTCTGAGAGGAATGTCAGATATGCTGGTTTCCCCGCGATGCACTGAAGATCAGGATCAACTTTCACCATGCGGGGCTTCTCCATTGTCAGCGCTCGTACCGATGTATGCGTTTGACGGATTCTTTCCATGCAAGGGCTTACTAGGGTGGTTTCAAATAGAAAAACAACAAACTGACAGAGAAATCATTGATGCGAACAGTGTGCTGACTGAGCATGTAAATTGATAAAGGAATGCGGCTGTTAAGAGAGGACAGAGAGACAGACAGAGTGACAGGAGGCTGAAGACTTTCCATTATGTTTGGTTGAGGGTACTGAAATTGCTTTTGCAGTGTATAATGATGCTGGTTTACTAGTGACTCAACTGAATGGTTTTTCAGTTTCCAGTGAGTTCTGGGTTTCTAGTTTTCAGAGTACAGATGAGACTAGCAGAATAATGGCCGAGTGGTTAAAGTGTTAGACTTAAGATCGAATGGACAAATATCTTCACGAGTTCATCACACCAGGATGGCCGAGTGGTTAAGGCGTTGGACTTAAGATCCAATGGACAAATGTCCTCGTGGGTTCAAACCCCACTCCTGGTAGATTAATGTGTATTTTAAATAGATTATAGTAATGCACCTCTATCTTGTTGTGTTACTAACAAAGCAGTTCTCAAGAACAAAGGTGGTTTGTAGTATCATAAAGTGAATAGGATGGCTGAGTAGTTATGGAGTTGAATTTGAAGTCCAGTGGACAAATGTCTTTGCCGGTCGAACCCCACATTCTTGGTGACAATGTGAATTTTAAATTATAGGAATATATCTGTATGTGATTGCATTATAAACGAACGGGTCCTCAAGGTGTGGATGCTTTAAAGCCACCAGGATGGCCGAGTGGTTAAGGCGTTGGACTTAAGATCCAATGGACAAATGTCCTCGTGGGTTCAAACCCCACTCCTGGTAGACGGTATTTTAAATAGATTATAGTAATGCATCTCTATCTCATTTTGTTACTAACAAAGCGGTTCTCAAGAACAATGGTGTTTTGTAGTATAATAAAGTGACTAGGATGACTGAGTAATTAAGGAGTTTGACTTAAGATCCAGTGGACAAATGTCTTCTTGGGTTCGAACTCCCTATTCTTAGTGACAAATGTGTGACATATGTGACTGCATTATAAACAAACTGTTCAAAAAGTTCAAAAGTCACCAGGATGGCCGAGTGGTTAAGGCGTTGGACTTAAGATCCAATGGACACATGTCCTCGTGGGTTCAAACCCCACTCCTGGTAGACCAATGTGTAATAGATTATAGTAATGAGTCCGTATTTCATTACCACAGTAATGAAATGGACTTAAGCTCCAATGGACAAATTACTTTGTGGGTTCATTATAGTAAAGCATCTCTGTCTTATTGTGTTACTAACAAAGTGGTTCTCAAGAACAAAGGTGTTTTGTAGTATCACAAACCCCATTTCTGGTAACATAATCATAAATTCTATCTAAAAGATTGCAGAATAAGGTCTATAATGCGTTTGAAGAGTCATAATTTAATAAATAGGAATAATCATAACTTTAATAAGTTATTAGATTTGTCTTCTGTCAATCTATATATCAATACAAAAAAAACATCATTGTTCAATTATTGTCTGAGGAAACAATGAGGCCAACACTAAAGCAAATAAACTTCTTGACTATATTGTGTTTTGATAATTAACTAATTAGTGTTTTAATTTAAAGGATGCCTGTTAGGTCCTGGGGCCTCGCTTATAAAACACATACAATCGCATATGATCCTGAATTCTGTGGATTTTATCTTATTTTATTTCAGAAAATGTTGAATATTCACATTTAGGATCATTATGTTATATTTCTTTTAGTTAGGAAAACACCTGATAAATGGCTACTAACTAACCAGCCAACAATAGTCTTGTGGACCAACCAGGTCAGATGAGAACACAAAATAAAGTAGAATGTCAGATCACAGAACACTTTCACCTGTGATATCTGCATACATTCTGCAGGCAAAACTCTCTCAGGTCCACCCAATATGTTCTCACATGCTGCCAAAGCACAGATCTGATGCTTACAGTTCTCAGCCAGCTCTGTTTTTTAATGCCTTTGTCACAAAATTTAGACTGAAGGCACTTTTATTTTGTTCAGTTCACAATTTACTGCATCATCATTTCGGCCCAATTTATACCTGATATTAATAAATAGTTGACACAAAAACAATTTCATTTGATGTGTCCTTGGCTCTTTGTTTTCAGTTAACAAGGTCACCATTGAGCTCTGAGTGAGATACAAAAGAAACTAGACACCATCATGTTACAGTTTTTCTCAGTCGCTTTGGTGCATCACTATTTACATTTGCACAACAGTTAATGCAGTTCTCAAAACAATTAGAACAAACTGCAAAACCTAGTTGATAACCTGCAAAAGTGTGTCACTTGCTCAAAATGGATAGCTCATTCCTCAAAAGCAAGTATTTATATCAATGAAAGTGTCAGTGTCATCAAAATGAAAGTCCTGACGCCATTGTTTATGAACAAGATAGTCAAATGACTTTGTCATGTTTTCATTATGACAGTTTACTCTGTAAATGTTTTCTAATACAAAAAAGTCAGATCTTGGTGACACTACCTGAAAATGCTCAAGACAGCACTACATACTATTTGAACAGACATTTGAAAAATACAGTAAAGTTACACATTACTGTATTTAGTGAGGTAACTGAGTATGAGAAAAATGTTTCACATTTTTACTGCATATGCTCTTTGCAGTTCTAATTTGTTCACAGCATTGTGCAAAAGAAACAATACACCCTTATTTTCAACAAATATAAATTCCCTTTGGGTAGAGCTGTGCACAACTGTAAACAATATTGCAGTACATATTGGAACTGAACATACATAGTACTGTAATCATTCATGCACATCCGGACGTTCCTCTCTGTCTGGCCAAATAATTTCATCTACACCACAGCGAATATCATCTCTTGCAATGCAGCAAGGAAAGTATCTCCTCGAGTGGCGAATCCACCCTCTGCAGGACTCTGCTGTGATGTCATCACATGGCCACACATGCAAATGTAAATAGTGATGTGAGAAATGCACCAAAGTGACTGAGAAAAACTGTAAGTCACTCAAGCCTGAACTCCCGCCCATCTCATCAGAACTAAGACACATCTAAACATCCAAAAGTGATCAGGATGGCCGAGTGGTTAAGGCGTTGGACTTAAGATCCAATGGACAAATGTCCTCGTGGGTTCAAACCCCACTCCTGGTAAAGAAGTAGTGGTATGAAATGTGATAAAAGAACTCTACTATTGCTGTCTTAAGCCCTATTTAGACAATAATTGTGTCTCACGTGGACGTCTGTAAAAGTAAATTTGCGTGGCACCTTAGTGACAAAACTCAATGTAATTAAAAATATAAACCAGGTTAATATAATCTTATATCCAAATTAATATAAGTGTTTATGATACATACTTTAAAATTGCATTACATACCTGTTGTTGCCACAATAACAGCTCATTTCAAATGGTTACAGGCTTTTCTTCTTCGTTTTTTGTTCTCATCTGCTCCCACTCCCTGAGGTGATTAAATATTGTTCTTGAAATAATTTCAAGTTAAAGTATGGTGGTCGCAGTGGTCAAAAAGGATTTAAACAGTGAATTTTAAATTGATCTCTTCTTGTAAACTCAGATATGTGGATTTGGCTATTACTACCTTGCTGTTTGTCAAAAAACAGGAACAGTAAACAGTAATTCAGCTGGGGACTTTTACTTGGGTGGTGGGAGAAAAACACGCATTCCAGATTCAGACAGCAATAAAATCATAAACTAGCCCATGTAAATGTTCAAAATATCTTATGTTCCCACGAGAAACAATTACTGTCTGAATGGCTAATAATCTGGGTGTATAATTAATGAAATAAGACCAGGATGGCCGAGCGGTTAAGGCGTTGGACTTAAGATCCAATGGACAAATGTCCTCGTGGGTTCAAACCCCACTCCTGGTAAATTAATGTGAATATTAAATCTACTATAGTTATGTGGTAGCATTAATCACTAAAAGATTTTAGCATTACAAAATGTCCAGAGTTTTTAAAGCATTGGAGATCCAATTTGTGGTTTCAAACCCCACTCCTGGTAGAAACTTTAGCAACTTTAAAACTGGACAATGAAATGAAAATTTATGGCAAACTATAGTTGCTCCACAGGATGAGATGCTGCCATACAATTGTGAGGTAATGCTAGCCTAATCTTCAAGGTTAAAAAACTCAAAAAGCATGTTTCTCTAACCATGAATCTGTTAAACTATGCTACCGTCAAGTGGGAAACCTGTACCTCTGAGACGGACATTCATTATTACCACTCGGGTTGGATTCATAACATGGAAGTAGCTTAAACAAAAAAAAATAGTGTTTAATTCTACACATGATTTCTATAAGCTGTTCTGTACATTGTACCTTTAAAATAATTAAAATAAGGCATGTGAAATTAAAATAACCTGCCGAACCATTCATTACCATTCACTATAGACTTGCTTTCCACAACGTTTAAAATAGATTCGTCACAGATGTGCAACTCGTGGATCATCTAAAGTTCAGAGTTTCCCCACTTGTAAATATGACTTTGCTTGATCATTCATGTGCTCGGAACTCTCAATTATGATAATTGTGAGTCCACTTGAAAGGGACACTACAAGTGGAAGGTGACCATTGTTAGTGCTGAGTGAAGAATAGCCTGTTGTACATTGATTAGGTGTGAAAATGAATCTGTTTATCCAGCTAAAGCATTCATATATTGGTGAAAAACACACTCAACCAACAAGAGTAAAGATTAATAAAATTACTAGCGCTATATGTAGACTTTTTACTATATTAATACTGATCCTACCTTGCCCATGCCAGGAGTGTCTTTGACCTTGTTGACTGCCCGTAAGAGGCAGGGTGGAGCGGGGGGAGGAGACACCTGCAGGATGCCACTGAAGTTGGTGGGAAAGAGGGGTGGATCACATGCCACGGGGGGCGCAGGGCGCTGCTTCTTCTTCTTGGAAGACAGATTCAATTTCTGGGCAGCCCTGAGGATAAACAAACACAAGCACAGTTAAAACTAGAGCAGATGTGTATGTATGTGCAAACACTGCGATCGCTTGACTGTTTACACTGATTCCAAGTTTTTGTTTGCTCAAGGAAGTGTTTTGTATTTCAAATAAAATACAGCTTGGAATGTTCAGATGTAACAATGCAGACCTAAACTGATTTTGTGAGCAATCAAGCGAAGCGGTACAGTTTATGTTTTTCAGTAAATTTCTAGTGTCCCTCTCAAAACAGACTGATGAAGATTTGTGAATTGCTAACCGCTCGATATATGCACGTCACAGCTAATCAGAAGAGAAAAGAGACATCTGCAAGGTCTTCAATGCCATTACAACAGCATTTCCAGCATTCGTTTCCTGCTGAGGGATCACAGAGAGCATGTGGGATCTGAACTTATTCGGGAGAGAACAACAGAGAGAAAGAGAATGAGAAAGAAAGAAAAGTACAGTACAGTACTTTTATGTATTCAAGTCAAAGTTAGTTTGTTGTTCTAAAATAAGCCACATGTTGCAGAAAATATAGAAATAGACAATAGATTAAATAGATAAATTCCTAATAGTAGGCAAATGGGATTTGAATTACTTTCAAGTAGTGGATGAATAAGAAATTTCAGAATTATATCTGTTTGGCCATAAAACTGACCACTTATATTACTAAACGTCAACACTGCACTAACAAATGGGGTCCAAATTGTAACTCAGTTCTCAGTGCATCAAGAAATCACATGCCCAGTGGCAACCAAAGCAAATGAGTTGATCCACCTTCACAGAATGATTGTACCTGTGGACATCAGGTGAAATTCTTGTGTATTTAGTGTTTGAAGAGATATCGAGAATGGGTTTGACTCGGGAGCGAGAGAAGTGAAGGTCGATTGATTCTAAACATGGTCCCGCAGCTTGTTAGAGACCGTTTCAATTGCTCTTAGAAGAGTATCGATCAGTCCAGCTTTTTCATCTGACCAAACATATCTGTGCAGAAGCTTATCACAGCCTCATTTAGACTCCCACTGGATCTGAGTTCAGAGGAAGGAGGCTGAAATTGCAGTTTACAAAACTGAAATGGTCAAATATGAAAAAACATGAGGGTTTTGCCACGAGGATGAAGAGAGTGGTGATCTATAAAATATGGCATTGGAAAAAAAATATTGTCTTGTTTGTGGTTGGGGACCTAAAAAAAGTTTTATTGCGGAAATTACCATTAATTTAATATATAATATTTATTTGTTCCCCTAACATATTTATTTGTTCCAGGCCAAAAATGTCCAATCTGAGAAGCCATGTTTAAGGTAAGATATCTCAAGAATTATGATTGCTTGCCTCTGAAGAACTGATATAAATGCGTTCCCAACTCCAAATGGTTTAGAATTTCCAAATATTTTCATAATGGGGTTGTAAATTTGCCTTGAAATTCATGCTGGTCCAAGCAGGTTTTTTCAGCAGGGAAGACAATTAGGCTGGTCTCTTCTGTTTGGGTGCATGTTTTAAAGCTCTTGCTGGTGCATCTGGCAGTGATGTGTTAATCAACTGTACAGAGGAAGAAGGTAATAGAAAATGCACAAAAAATGAAAGGGAGGTTCTACACCCCAAACGTCAACACTGAAGTCCAAAGGCTTCGCAAACTCTCTCATTAGCAAAAGAAAGTACCATTTTTTTCACTTTGTAGTAGTATTGCAGTATCTTGAGGCACAATCAATTATTTTGAAGTTCTCCAAAAATGTGCAAATCTATTCGAGGTCAAAGATACAGGCAGAGCAGAAAAATAGCTCACGATACAGACATTTAAGGTATCCCAGGTCTCGTAGCACTAAAATCACTTCACATGATATAGAAATACACCTTCAGCCTCTGGCTATCATAGAAGAACTTGAGCACTGTGGCCCAGACCTGCTATTTGATAAAGCGGAAAATATTTAGTGAACTGATCGAATTTCCGTTGAGGGAAGTGGTTACTGTAAGGGAAAAAATTGAGGTAAAAATAATAAACACCCTGGCAGATAAGAGATGGTGAAAATATAGCTGGAAGTAATAATAACACTCAGTGTTTGTGTATAAATCAGTTCTGCAGCTACAGTTACTGTGCAAGCTATGAAATCATCAGAACTTTGGACGCCAACGGAAAGAGCAAACTTCCTCAGAAATGAGACGAATTATCACCTGGATCCATTGTCAGGGGAATGTTTGTTTGTGTAAAACTTGTGTGACGAAGTACATGGCTGAGCTCCAAGGTGCTGTGTGAAGTGCAAAGTGAGGTAATTATTGTGACACTCATTAATGTCAGGAAAACAGTTTTCTCTCTCACACACACACTTTTAACGAACACACTGACCAAAACCTTAATGAGCTGACAAGCAAAGTCTCGTAAAGTTTGACGCAAATTGTTGTCTCTGCCATATGCTTCTAATTTGAGCCCTCTTGTCCTACATAAATATACAGCGTAACGTTTGTTGTTACCTGCCTGAGAAAGGTCTGAAGAGAATAGATGGGAATAATTCTTGTTAAAAGCCAAAACTCGTAAACAGGGAAATTGGATGAAAATGAAGTGGACACTTTGCTTGAATTGGCTTGAACCGAACTAAGCCGAGATGCGAATGTGTTATTTTGCAGAGGCGTTAATGAGATTTCTTTAAATAGCTTCTTTGAGGAACGCTCCGATTTAGAAAACAGACAACATCTCTGCTTCTCATTATCATCTTCACAAAAGTACAACATAGATGCACCTTAAGCCATCTTAACAGGCATAAGCACATAACGTAATGTATAAACGAAATTGCCTAGCCATTAAGTTAAAGCTCAGTCAAAAATATAACCACAGTAAACTGTACAAAACATGCTTCCATGATGTTAAGAGTGTTCTAGGTGGTTTCAATGCATTACCATACAGTTACTATGGTCTTCTGGTTGCCAGCACATTGTTATGGTGTTGCTAGGGTGTTCTGGGTGGTTGTCAGGGTATTGCCACACAGTTGCTATTGTCTTCTGGTTGTCGGCACGTTGCTATGATGTTGCTAGGGTGTTCAGAGTGGTTCCAGAGAATTGCCATACAGTTGCTATGGTCTTCTGGTTGCCAGCACATTGCTATGGCAAGGGTGTCCTGGGTGGTTGTCAGGACATTTCTATGCTTCTGGATTTCAGCACGTTGCTAGGGTGTTGCTAGGGTATTTCCATACAGTTCAAAAGACTACTGGTTGTCAGCATGTTGTTGTGGCATTGCTAGGGCGTTCTGGGTGGTTGCTATGGCGTTGCTGAGGCTTTCAGGGTGGTTACTGAGGCATTGCTGTGTGGTTGCCAATGTAAATGTAACTGAATTAAAGGCTCGCTCACACCAAGAATGAAAAATATAACAATTACTAAGCATCCACGCAAAATCACAATAATGTTCCGTTTATTATAAGCCACTTTAAATGCTCAAGCTCTTTAAAGTCAGATGGATTCTGATTGGCTGTCAATGCTTTTATTCTTCATCAGCTGGAAAAAAATATGAAAGTGATTCTAACAATATTTTTCCTCTCTGTCAATATTGTTAGTTGTGGTGTGGACTTCCCCATTCTCATAGAATTAGCATAATTATAGTTAGCAAGCAATAGCACGCTAAACACATCACAACTTGGATTGAATGTAAAGAAATTGTTGTGACAAAAATGCATTATAATTGTATTATTTGAGAAAATTGCAGAGTAATGCTCACTTTAGCAAACAGCACTAGTGAGGCTAGAGAAAAAGATTACTTGTTCCTCACCTGTCCATCATTTAGGGGGCCTGAGGACCCGTAAGTGTCCAGGTCTATTTTCCTCTTAAACAAGTGTCCACCAGATTGAATGTGGAGTTTGACAGCTCATCAAGAATCCATTAGTTCTCCATGTTGTGCCTCTTGTGGATGGTAGATAATGTTGAGCGCCCCTCCTCTAATGTATCCACAGCAGATTGAAGCGATTCCTCGGCAGCGAACGGATAGCTTAATCCCCACACCTGAGCACTCCTGGCTGCCTACGCTCCGTCTCTCCAATCCCATGTCTCTCTCTCTTTCATTGCCCTTCTCTTCCTCTCCCTCTCCCTCACACTTCTTTCTCAGTTTCTCTCCTTCATGTCTCTGTTTGGCTCATTCTTCTGATTACATTATCCAGCAAAGAATGTCCAGGCTCAAGATGAAGCGAGACCAGCAAAGAACATCCAAACAGGAAGCAGGGAACAACATCACATTGCTGCCTCTCAGACCCTGTGCTCAGCTGATAATGTCTACTATTCAATCTCCGCAACAGTCTTGTTCTCTCTCTCGCTCGCTCTTTCTCACTCTCTCCATCTGTAACATACCTCACACTTCTCCAAGGATTTCTTTTCAACACCACAGGCAACAGTAAAGTTGAACCCAGAGCTCTGGAACCTCTGCACTCACTTTCTATAAAAAATCAGACAGCAGTGGACGCAAACTAAATGACGCCAGAATACATGTCCAGTGTTCTGAGAGGGGATATATAATACAGATAAAATCTGACTACTATGTCTTATGGGAAAAGTCTGGGCTCTCTTCATGTTTTGGGTTGCATCGATTAGAATGAGGGCAAGAAATTATGTTAAAAGGAAACATTTAACGATAAACTTCAATGGAAGTTGAAGACATGCACACAGCAAAAAAAGGAAAATGAAAGAGAAAAGTAACGAAAATCAAGACTGCATGATTCATTCATGATTTGTTTTGTTTTCTCAACAACTCTCAGAATAACTGTCTTAAATAACACTATTTTTTTTTGCACACACACACACACACACACACTTTGTGTTTTCATGTTTTATGGGGACATTCCATAGGCGTAATGGTTTTTATACTGTACAAACTGTATACTCTGTCCCCCTACACTACCCCTACCCCTAAACTTACCCATCACAGAAAATGTTCTGCTATTTTAGATTTTCAAAAAAGATAATTCTGTATGATTCATTAGCTTGTTTCCTCATGGGGACCAAAAAAATGTCCCCACAAGATCAAAATTTACTAGTATTACTATACCTGTGGGGACATTTGGTCCCCATAATGTAAGGAATACCCGCTGACACACACACACACACACACATACACGAAGTTGGCACTGAAGTTCTGTATTTCTTCAAAACTGGCCAAAAAGCACCATTTAAACAGTCAATCTGACTTTTGTCCTATATTATAGTTCTTCTTATAACATACTTTCAGGTGAGGAACAGACTGAATTTGTTATATACTGAAAATTTTGTCCTCCTTTATAAGCGCTTGCACATATTCAGACGCCTCATGATACCTTACATTGGATTTAATGCCAATAATATCACTGATTCTACATACCTTGTGATTTAAAGTGATAGTACAGCCAAAAATGAAAATACTGTAGTCATTTACTCACCTCATGTGGCTCCTGTATGACTTTCTTTGTTCTGCATAACACAAAAAATTACTTTCATTGTATATCAGTAAACAGTTCATTGTATAAACATTCTCAAAAATATCTTCTTTTGTCTTCCATGGAAGAACGAAAGTCATACAGGTTTGGAATGACATGGCAGTGAGTAAATGATGACAGAATGTTCATTTTGACATGAATTATTCCTTTAAAAACAGCATTCTAATAGGTCTCTGTCTCATAAAAATACAACAAAAAGACAGTGAAGTCAGAAATTATATAAAAGACTGAGAGGGCACAAAAGATTACATTTAGATCATGACTAAGTGACTAATCCAGTGGGTCAGACCTACCCAGCAGGCTAATAATGTCCGTATGAACATCAGCTCTCTATGTAGCCAGAACACTGAATACCGAGCTGAACTTCGCTATTGTCCTTAAAACAACCTTCATCTCCTCAAACGCAATGGACTCAGAACATCATTAGACATTTCTGGGTGACACCGTTTCACTGCTGCGGCACTGGAAGAAGGAACGCCTGCAGCCCGATTCACCCTGCAGTCGTGTTCTGGCGGTGCTTTGTGTCAGAGGGGTTGTCGTCTAATTTCCCTGTCACTTTTCATACATTCAGCTCCGATCCACAGCTGCTGAGCCGCCGCATAGAGATTCAACCCCAAACATAGAGCATGAAAGGGGCAGGCCACAGGGTTCCCACTGCTATATCGCATACCCTAGAGCTTTAATATCACACACAACATAAATGTCTGTTACATATCACTTCTAATTAGTCAGCATTCTTCCCATATGGTGCAGATTAAAGGGGATTCGCTTACATAACGAGAGCGAGCGGGATCGAGAGATAAGCAGGCAGCAGTTCACATAAATCAGCGTATTTGTGCTAATGGGAGTCATTAACAAAAACAATTAAAATTGGTTTTCAGTGGATGGAAAATTTGACTTGGAATGAGGACTACGTCTCAGTTCGCATTCTTAATATGAACTTAAGCATGTACTTTGTTAGTAATGGGAAAGTTCATACTTTAAAAAATTACATTTCTATAATTAATTGCTCGTCCTCATGTTGTTCAAAACCTGTAAGACATTTGTTCATCTTTGGAAGGCAAATTAAGACATTTTTGAAGAAATTTGAGAGCTTTCTGACCTCCCTATAGACAGAAACCCAAGGTCCAGAAAGGTAGTAAAGACATTGTTAAAATAGTCCATGTGACAGTGGTTCAACCTTAATGTTATGAAGCGACAAGAATTCTTTTTATTTGGGTTTGGAAGGACATGAGGGGGAGTAATTAATGACAGAAATTTCATTTTTGGGTGAACTAACCCCTTTAAGACTGTGGCTGAATTCTAAATAGCATGCGATCACACTGGGGTCATATTAAGAGTAGTATGCTAGTCTGTTATACCTCGCCCCATGTGGCAAAGCATATATTTAAAATATATGCTTAATATACCGTATGTGAACAGCACAGCTTAAGGAGAAATATTTTATGTAAACCTTTAAATTACAAAACTACCCTCAAGGAACAATATATTTCAAATAAAAAAAAAATACATTATTAATACAAAATGTATTTTTTTTAACTATTTTGGACAATGTAAACATTTACAAAATTTTCAATGAAAGCATTAAAAAGTTCATAAGTCTGGGATCATGTGACACTGAAAGATCATGTGACAATTTTCAGGAATGATGCTGAAAATTCAGATTTGCCATCACAAGAATAACTGACATTTTAGAATATAATAAATGATTGGTGAGCAGACTTCTTTCAAAAACATTTCAAACCATTTTACCACCACCCCCCCAAAAATTTTAGTAGTGTATCTGAGAAAATATAACTAAAACATTTTATGTAAATATATTAGCAATTTATTTTGGGGCATTTTTTTAATATTTTGAAATAAATGTATTTGAAATAATATATATATGAATATGAATTCTGAAAATATGTTTTTTTTGTTTGATAAATAGGACTGTTATATAGCAAAATAGATTCTCTTTAAATTCATTGATTAAATTTGAGCTTCAGAATTGCACTTCCAATAACTTTTACTACAGAAAATGAATCATCACAAATGTCTTATCTTTTCCATATAGCGCAAGGGGTTGTGGGCAATATTAGCCAAAAAAAAAAAAAAATGAAACAAAACAAAAAAAACAAACGAACAGATGCAAAACACTCAGCATGCTTCTTTGATTCTTTCAGACTTTAGCTGTAGCTACAATAACAGTGTTATTCATATTTAAATGAGCAGACTTCTGTAGCCAAAACTCTGGCTCCAGGATTCTAATTAAACGCCTCACTCAATTAAAAGCTTGACTGACACTATCTCTCAGCCTCTTTTGTATGCATACTTCTGAAATCATTTAGGTTTTGGGCCTGGTTTGAAAATTAATCACTAATTTATTATCTTTCTGCATAACCCCTTTGCCAAACGACGCCACGGTTTTCTGATGTCAACAAATCTGCTGCTAATGAAGCTGTTTACTTTAGTTAGTATCTTGAATACCTAATGAGTCATTATGAGTTAATTGACTGGGCTGAGAAGCATTTATTTTGAGGTCTAATGTCAGCCTGCTCCGATTAAACCAAGGGTTAATCAGAGCAATCCCACAAGAAACAACTTTTCCCAAACATATTTTGAACTATTCAATGATTTCATTTCCCCCTCTCCTCGCTGGCTTTGCTGCAGTAGTACTTAAAAAATAAACGCATTATTGTGCTAAAAAACAGTTTCTATATTTTATGATGACTCAAAGTTTGTCTTTAATTACATATCTGTCCCACCTAATTCTTCATATCCTATTTGATTTATGTTCTTATTCCTGTATGCTCATATAAACTACAAATAAACAGCAAATTATATGTAAAAGAGTCTATGTAGATAAGTGAAGATATTTCACTGTCAAGAGGGAATGAGGACGCTAAAAAAGAGCATAACCAGAGGAGTTGGACCCATATAAATCCCCACAATTCTGACCTGTGGAGCTATATAGCGCTCAGAGGCTGTTTCTGCAGATAAGGTTCTCCCAGAAAGTCAAGCTTTGATGAAGCTGCTTCTTCACTGGATCATCAAACAAACCACAGAGGCTGAGACTGCTCAAGCAAAAATAGAGCGCTTTGAATTGGAATGCTTTCTTAGTGAGTCAGCATTGGCAAAGCCATGGTGGTGGAAGGCCAAAGAAACAGCCCAGCCAATCTACTTATTGAACAGGGCAACATATTTCACCTACTGTGGAGAATAGAATAAAATAGAATAGAACAGAACAGAATAGAATGGAATAGAATAGAATAGGTATTGTATATAAACGGTTTGCTCCTGTACAGGTAAAAAGGATACTAGGAAATCTGAATGGCTTTGAGTCAACAAACAAGACATAAAATGTATAACCAAGTGGTGCTGAGGTGAGCTAAGCCTCCTGAAGGCCAGATCTGATATTGCTAACTGCAGACTGTAGAACACACCAGTATTGAACATGCTGTTACTATGGTGACGATAGTTAAGAGCTGAAAAATGGACTGACTGATGGTCATATTGTGTGACTCAGACATTAAAGGACAAATGTAGGAATGCGCCAACACGGTTCTGATACCCAGTCCTCACATTTATGAACAGGACCATACAGAAAATTTGTCAGCATTCTGTAATGATCAATATTATGCCCTTAAAATCTATTTTATTTCTATGTAGCAAAGTATTTCAGAGTGATAATTACAGCTAAATATTAACAATTCAATTTTTTGGAAAGGTATTGCCTACAAAAGTAGCCTAAAATGATGCCTAAATAGCAATTTGGCTATTGGTTATAATGAACCGGGGGAAAAAATAAATACATTTTACATACATTTAACATACATTGAAGAACTATACACAATAAGACCAGTAGGAAGAATTTAAAAAGTAAATAGGGTCAAATTTGACTTCATGTTGACATAAAAGAATTGCTTTATCAGGCCACTGAATATTTGTGCTGAGGAAAATCTTCTAGATCTGTAGTGTAGAACATCAGACTCAATTAAGACCAAAGCGGCTGTGTATCCATGTTTAGTACCAAAGATTCTCTGCTTCAGAGGCTCCAGGGTGCCCTCCAAAATTCATAATGTCAGCCAAGGCAGGAAACATGGGACCAGGAAGCAAGGGGTTGCTGTAATTGGACAACATACAAGTTCTCAATGTTCAATAGTCATAAGCTTTGGGCCAAAACCTAGTGGGTTGACAACGTAGACAGCATTTCAAGGCATCATAGGCACATTCCCATCACAAAGGGATGATATGATACCATATTTTGGCCAAATTTTTGAAAAATGAAAAATGTTTAATAGGTTGGATGGATGGATGTATGCCAATTAGGATTCTGCCTTAGAAGTCAGTTGTCTATATAGAACAGCTAACTATCCATTGGAACAAAGCCATAATGTGTGGGTGGAGAATTTTTTTTTTTTTTTTGTGGTTCTCTTTATTCCATACAGTAGCCACTGGCAGTGTAATGGAATTGTGGGAATTGTAGGCATACTCGCCCTCTATTTACATTTAATTACATCAGCAAACTGACCTGCAGGCTCTTATCTTCAATCCAGACCTTCACTGATCTCTAGAGGTCAATTTCATGCCTCTGAGTGATAATGCTGATAGTAATTACCATGATTATCATCAAAATTATTGCCGCTCTCATCGATGGCTGACTCCGGGGCTGTTATATTATTAACCTCTATGCTTAAGCATGTCATTTGGCCATAGCTTGTTAGACACTAACTCACCACGATCACATGGTCCTAAAGGTCCTGATGTACATACGGCTGGCCTGGTGAGTCAAAATGAGATCAATTAATCATGGGACCACGCTCTAATTGTCATCTATAGCAGAATCAATGCTAATTTATCTGTAAATATAAGACCTAATCATTTGAGAGGATGTAAACAAATATGCCATTTTGGGACCAAATGTACTGTAAAGATTAAAAGTCACCCAAATGAAAAGCACAAATGGTCATTATTCTGAATGTTATATTGGACATGTAAAACTCGATGTTATGGCACAGGAAGAGCTCATAATCATCTCTGGTTTCAGCCTGCATTTATAATTTATGTAGGGCTCATTACAAGGCCTGATGTCCACTTGTCACTGCTTTGTGACACCCTTTAAGTGATCGCTCGCATCCTCTCACAGCTAAATGGATGGGATCAGGAGTTAATTGCCCTGAATTTTAAGTGGCCTGTCAAACAAGAAGAACGGGGAAAAGAGAGATGAACAAAAAGAGACATTTAAAAGAATAAGGGGTAAAGTTCATTGCTTGCAGCTCAGGGTCGTCATATTTATGAAGTATAACTCTAGCTTTGAAAAAACTCATTGTAATGTCACATAAACTCAGGACTATGCATGCTTTTATTCACTGACCTGTAACATTCATAATCAGGTTCATTAGAAAATGTATTACACAACTGAGAACACACACAAAACTTTTCTATTGTCTTCTTGGGGTGTTGAGTAGTTGATAAGGTGGTCACTTAACCAAGTCAAAGAAAGCTTTATAGTCCATGAGGCAGCCAAGTGTAATCACCTCCCCTCAAAAAGAGGCAAATAAATAAATAAATAAAATACATCTGAAATGTGACTCTGGGTGGAAATAATGAGGATGGGCTATTTTAGAGCAAAAGTGTCAGTGTCAGACATTAATATACATACCTATATATACACACACACGCCAAGCGCTGCCGTACTGAAATGCCTTCAGAGACGGGCGTCCCCTAAGGTGAATATTTATGGAATAAATCTGGCTGGGCTCTTTAGAGGGACACTAATGAAACCTCTCACTCTCCTCACACCCTGCTGCCCCGGCTGTTCAGCAGCTCAATCGATCATTCAAGCGTGTGGGGGGATAGAGGGTTGCAGAGGAGGGGGTTGGTCTTGCGATGGAGGGGTCAGTGCTGATGTGAGGGGTTTCTGAGGCGACCCCGCTTGTTTTAAAGGCCACGGTGAAGTAAAATGGTAAGAAGGTGGGGCGCAGAGAGGTGCAGAGGGGGGCGGCACTTTAGCTCCCTGGAGATGGAGGCACGGGAGAGTTAATGAACAAAACGACACACGCTGCACATACTGACAGTGGCAGCGGTTATGCATGGCTGCTCGCATTATATCATCTCTGGGGTACGTACCCCACACCCCACCTTCTTTCGTTCACACACAAACCATCTGTAGCACAGTGAAAGGATCACAGTGCAGTGCAAGAAACCTGTTTCTGATTAAGCCTCTTCTGGAGGGGAGAATGAGAATGAGAATATTAAAAATGAACAGTGAAGAAGGGGTTCTATTTTCCAGAGAAAATAAAGAAATAAATCTAAGGCTGTTATAGAGGGAAAGGAAAGCAGGGAAAATGCAGAAAAATGCAGGGTTAAAAACAACCCAAGTTGGGTTAAAAATGGACAAACCCAGCAATTGGGTTGTTTTAACCCAGCGGTCAGCCCAACGTTTCATTTGACTGAACCATTGTTTAAAAATTACTGTGTTGTTATCTTGAAATGAATTCAAAGTATGTTTAATAAATGAACATTATTAATATAATAAACATTTATTAATAAGTTTAATGAATAATAATTAAACAATAAACATTTATTAAATTGCTTATTAATAAATGTTCACCTTTTGATTCTTGTTGTTGCCTCTAGTAATTGTGTGTCTGATTTTAATTTGCAACCTATTTTGGGTTCATATTAAACCAGCCATATAGTAATTTTTAAATAATAGTTGGGTTAAATAAAATTCCCAAACATTTTACCCAACTGCTGGGTTAAAACAAGCCAATCACTGGGTTTGTCCATTTTCAACCCAACATGGGTTGTTTTTACAGTGTATGCAGTCAAGGCAATGTAGGCATGCATTTGATATATATATATGCAAATATTTACATTAAAATATTTAAGCTGGTATTTTAAGGAAAGTAGAACATCTGTAGTTACTTAAAATAATTAAATAAATGTCTTTGTAATCTATTTCATAAATATAACTAAAATATAATTTTAAAATATATAATTTTATGCATATATATGCAAATATCAATATGAACATATTTAAGCAAGCATTTTAGACAGGCAAGGAAATGTAGGCAATCATTTATTTAGTACCTAAATAATTGTTTGTAAATAATGTAATAAATATAATTAAAATATTGCTAATATTAATATACAAATATAATTGTATATTCATTTATATTTGCAAATATTGACCTGAATATGTGTATATTATATAAATAATATATAAATATATTTATGACAGCGGTGCACCAGCGGTGGGCTCTGGGGAGGGTGTTTAGATGGGGGTACAGCAGGGCTGTGAGGGTGGAGGGGGAGAGGAGGAGGAGAACGACCTGTACTGGAATTGAGCCATTGCTGAGATGTCATTTTTCCTTCAACACAGGAGAGATCCATTCCTGTGCCAACACACCTGGGACAGCATAACTGACAGGGCCAGAGTAGGTCTAGAAACAGTTCTACAGGGCTTTTGAATGCTCTCAAGATGAACTTTCAGCGCAGGAACCTCCTTAAGAAGAGTGAAAAATTGGGATACTGCAAGCAAATCTAGGAGTATAGACTTCACATCCCCACGGAATCCCACTCTAAACAATGAGATGAATGATTACTAATACAGCGACAGATAAAGATCGGTATAGGAAAGCATTACACAGAACAGACACAGCTCAAGATAAGAGGCCATAAGACTTTTTCCACAACAAAAAACCCCCCAAAAAAACATTAAAAGAACACTTCCATATGGGGACCCAGCTGTAGTGTAGTCAGTGTGTCCTTGCTTAAAGTGCAGCGGCCGAGACCAGGGATCAGGGGGTCTCCTGCCAGAACAAACGAGAGCCACAGGAACGTGACATGGGTGAGTGAAGCAGAGGAAAGGAGAGGAGGGACTGTTGAAAAGTCAGGCATGGTTGCACAGGGGTGACGGTTGGCCCCCTGACTCCGGTGAGCAAAGCTGATGATAGAGTCTTTCATGCAGGCAGATAGCAGCAGCAGTAAGATCAGCTATTCATCGTGTGCCAAAAGCAAACAGCAACTCATAGATTGGAGCTGATGGAGCCAACACAGGGGTGGTAAATCCACTTATGAAAAATGTCCTATATTGACCTGATCAGAGCTAGCTGTGAGCCTCCACCATAGTTTCTACCAAAATACCATTTAAAATAAAATAAAGTAAAACAAATTATTTATTGTTTGAAGGAGATGATATATTAATTTGTTATAGATTTACGGTTGGGGTATTAATCCTGGAGATTAATTAATGACTCTTCCTGCAGGTTACATTGTTACACTTTACTTTATGACACTGAACCAATTTGTCCAAGCATTGATTTATTCAGGAAGGAAACTTTTGTGAGTTCAAAAACACAAATATACTCAAAACAAGACCAGTGATGGTCTTCATGAGCGAGTCACTGAATCATTCACTCAACCAATTTGTTTGAAATACTGATTTATTCAGAAACTAAACCTTTGTGAGTGAATCATTGAATAATTTGCTCATTCTATTTGTTCAAAAACATGAATTCATTTGAAACAAAACAAGGCAATGGTCATTAAGATGAGTCATGCACTGTGTCCGAAATTGAATACTTCCCTACTATATAGTATGCGAAAAACAGTTCGCCAACTTAGTAGTATGTCTGAATACATAGTATTCGTAAAATAGTAGGCGAAAATTACATGGATGACCACCTGCCCGAGATTCTGAAGTGTGCACTCTTTACACTTTTCTATCCCCTGAGGAGAGAATTTATGAATGGCAGTGAAACGACACAACTGACGCTGGTGACCGCTGCTGGTCCGCGTGACAGTAACAAAATGGCAGATGTAGTATGTCCAAATTTCATTCATACTACCATATTTTAATACTATATACAACACACATTTAATGGTCAAGAAGTAAATTTAAATTCAAATGTAGTACCTATTCATACCCTGATTCATACCCTGATTCATACCCATACCCATACCCGATTTCGGACACACCGATGGAATCATTCTCTCCACTGAGTTGTTCCAAAGCACTGATTTATTCTCTAACAAAACCTTTTTTTTTCTTTGGAATCATTCGCTCAACAGATCCGTTCAGAAGCACAGATTCACTCAGGAATGAAACACCACTAGCATGTGTTGCTCAGAGATGCGCAATGGTAGGTATATTAGGAATGTTCATTGTCTGCCATTTTTAAATAGACAGTAAAATCTTCAAATGGATTTTAGAACATGGTGCATATATCAAAAGAAGAACAGAATGTGTTTCTTGGTTTCTGGAAAGAAGGCGTGTAAATTACAGATGTGCGGCTGAGTTTGACAGCCCTGCCACATCTTTAACTGAATGCATCCGGATGGTCAGGTCATGACACCTGTCCCATAAAGCACAGCGCTCTCTCAAGAAGGCATGTTACGACATCTGTAAATTTTCAGGTGCGAGCATAGAGTTAGGACAGGGGAAAAGCGCGAGGGGCGTGACATGGTCCTGTTTCAAACAAAGAGAAAAATGTGTGCCAGGTGTACACATACGCACACTTTGGCAGGATAGTCTTTACCTGTCAAACAACAGGCCGAGACCCATATATACACAAAAGAGGGCTGTCCTTCATGTAAACCCGCACCTTCTTCTGAAATTTACAGCCTCCTTTTTTACTGCCTGAGTATGGCTGACATTGTCTGCTACATGAGGGCACGGTGGTTATAAATCACACGGCACACTCTCTCCTGCTCTTTTCACTGCTATGAAAGAAGAAAATGAACAGCAGACACATGCTGAAAAATGCAGAATCAATAGCAACACGAAGCGTGGGAGTTGCATTTAATGTTATATATTAAATAATCTGGGATCTAGTACAGTATTTTTTAACTGGTTTTGCTTCAGGATTTTATTCTGGACATGAATGCCTGACCATAAAGGATTAGTTTACTTTCAAATGAACATTAGCCCAAGCTTTACTCACCCTCAAGCCATCCTAGGTGTATATGACTTTCTTCTTTCAGGCGAACACAATCAGAAAAATATTAATAAATATCCTGACGTATCCAAGCTTTATAGGCTAAGGGCAGTGAACAGGGGTCACGAGTATGAGCTGAAGAAAGTGCCTCCATCCACAGTCATCCATCATAAACGTGTGCTCCACACATCTCCGGGGGGTTAATAAAGGCCTTCTGAAGCAAAGCGATGCGTTTGTGTAAAACAATCCATATTTAACAAGTTATGAAGTAAAATATCTAGCTTCTGCCTTCCGTATTCAAGTTACGAAAAAAGTGTAAAACTCTTGCAGTTCAAAAAGCTTACGCTACATCCTACACCTTTTCTATTCAATGCTAGTTTACACTTTCTTCGTAACTTGAATACGGAAGGCAGTCTGGTGGAAGCTAGATATTTTACTTCATAATTTGCTAAATATGGATTTTTTTCTTTTTCTTTTACACAAACGCATTGCTTTGATTATATTCCTAACATAACAGTGCATATATTCATGAATTTCTTATAAATAATTCAAATGAAATAACTAATGGTTAATTCATTTATTATTAAATTAAAATATTATTCAATCAATGATCATATTTTTTTACTTGCAGCAAAACAATTTGCAGCAGAACAATTTGTTCACGTACAGAAAGCTTTGATGTCAACAACAGATGCTATGGGAA
This sequence comes from Zacco platypus, assembly GCA_038088235.1. Taxonomy (NCBI): domain Eukaryota; kingdom Metazoa; phylum Chordata; class Actinopteri; order Cypriniformes; family Xenocyprididae; genus Zacco; species Zacco platypus. Next base: position 13,941,377 of record CM076069.1, read on the forward strand.
ATGTTTTCTCCTTTCTTTTAAAAGTCGTGAGCCTATTTATTCTTGCTATTTTCTTATGCATAATAAGAAGTTTGATTATTTGCATTCGATATTGTTTTGTCCTGCTGTCACACAGTGGAAAACCACTGATCTATTGCATGCACTCGCTATGGTGTCCACCAGCGTGGTTGATATGAGGCCAGTAAATCACAATGGAACCTCTTAACCTCTCTGTGATCTGAACATTAAAGAAATATTTACAGTGTTCGAGCAATACATCTACAGTAAGATCCCTCATAGGCATTAAGAGCACACAAGCAGTAAAACAATTCATTCTACAGATGAGGCAAAACATCATCCATCATAACTGTTTATCCCTCATGTAAAGCGAAGTACCACATTTCAGAAACAGAGGCACTGCCAAATGGTTTCTACTTTAAATGTTTTTAAACCGTTGACACAGTTTGATAGACGGTTATGAGAGATGTAAAACAAAATGATGGACAAACGAGGAGAGACTGAAACCTTTTCCAACAGAAAATACTCTCATGAATATTAGGTAATGTGATGACCTATAAGGTTTGTTCTAGAGTGTGACGCATACATAAGTTTCTGTGTTCACCAAATGTGGTGTATATGTGTACATGTGAATAAAAGCCTAAATTACATCTGCTTGTTTTAGAAAGCAATCATATCTTTTCAAAAGACTTGGATTAAAACTACTCATTCACATGGATAGATTTTTACGATGCTTTTACGTCCATTTTGGACCGTCTCAATTTTGGTTACCTGGACTTACAATGGAGGGACAGAAATCTTTCAGGTTTAATTAAAAATGTCTTTATTTGTTTCATAAGACAAATCAAACTGTAATGGGTAAAGATCATATGTTGACTATCTCAATACCAAAAATTAAAAATGAATGCTAACGCTATTTCAGAATTATACTTTATAATTCTATCCTATAATTCTATAATATTGTAATACTCATGTCATTCCAAACCTGTATGACTTACTTTTTTCTGTGAAGCAGAAAGAAAATAGTTTTAAGAACTGTTTATCCATAAATTGAAAGTCAATAGTTGGTAATGAATGAAACACAAAGAATTTTCTGTCATCATTTACACATAATTTGTCATATATATATATATATATATATATATATATATATATTTTACATTATGGAGTTTCATTCATTATTCATTATGTGAATTTAATTTTTGGAGTGAGCTATTACTTTAACTGAAAAGCGTGATTTCTTCTTTTGATTTTATGAAGAAGTGGCCTGTCTTCCGGCATCTAAGCAGTGGGCACAAAGAGGAAGATGGGGGAGAGGAAGATAACATCACGGTGCCACCACAACTGGGTAGACCGCTGATACAAATAAATTCATGAACTCCAGCTGTTGTAGAAGGCCTGATTTATCAGAGGCTCTCACGAAAACGAGAGGTTTTGAGGTTTCACATAAGCCATTCGTCTCCCACTATCTTGCAGCGCTCTCTAGCTCTGATAAAACCCCATGATCTATGTCCTCACCCCCTCCCAAGGCCCCACCGGGCGACAGAGACCAGAGCACGAATCAGTTGACTGGGAAGAGGATGTCTTTCCCATAGTATGACATAATGCCTGTTTCAAAAGACAATACACACAATCATGGACTTCCACACCAGATCGGATGATTCTTTACAGGGAGACAGCTATGGGAAAAAGTCAACCGGTGATCAGAGCATCTCAAATAACACCATTAACGTGACAACACCTGCCGGTGCCTGTGCATTTGTGCAAGTATGTTTGCATGTGTGAGAAATGTCCTGTTGACAACAGACAGCTGTGACGATGAGTGCGAGTGAAGGCTCGAGCACGAAAGGACATGCAAACACTCAACATCCCTTCTATGACGGAGAAATGACAGACAGAGAGTTCATGCTGACTGCAGATGGCCATCAAGCTCATCAGATATTCAGACGTGAGTGCAAAAAGCTAAAGAAGCGCAGCTTTCTCAAGGGAAGCTGTCATTTCTTATAATTGTTGTCTTGTAGGAGGAAGAGTTCATTAAAGCAGATAAAATTCAATGAATCTATCTCTTGGATGATGTGTTTTTGAACCAGATGATCTGATTGCTTGGTTGGATATGGTGGCTAAATTCATTGGCTGCCTGTGTGCGATCAGTATTGTGCTTCTTCATTGTCCAACATCACATGACTAAGCATCACAGTAAGCTATCACAGTTTTTAGCCAAGCAACTTTTTTTAGCATTCATGCTACATGGAGCATTTCCATTTGAACTAATTCATTTAATTTGCGACTCATTTGATACAACTGCCAAAACATATGTTTAAATATATATGAGTACTTCCTTACTATATACAGTGTCAAAAACTGTACATCAAACCAGTACTATTTTTAAATACCAACCCAGGATCATTGAAAAAAAATGTGTCTGTATCGAAATTTCAGGAAAATCACATTATGTTGCTTCTTGTACATGTTGAGACACTTTCAAAGTGGAGTGAGTGGAGCTTAAAGTGTGTTCAGTTTTATCGAAAGCAGTTAAAAGTGAATCTGGCAACATTTAATTACGATGTTTGTTGTACGAATTGTGTCAGTTTGAAAATGAAATGTCCGGTCAGTGGTGCCAAAAGGCTATGCTCTCTTGCCTTTTAAAATAACCAACCAACTTCACTAAATCTGACCCTTTACAAAAGCCAGCATGAGATAGAAACAGCCAGGCCATTTTAGCTTGATTCTACAAGCCTTTGAGCTCTTTTATCGTGTCTTTCATCACATATTTAATCTGACTCATACATGATTGCTTCGCATCGCAAGTGTAATGCTGTTACCAAGCAAGTTTACTATGCCACGAAAGCCTTAGATATGGAGCTGATTATGTGATGCAAACATCAAAATGTATTAGCTTACAAATCGTGCACTATGATAAAATCCCTGTGAGGTCATAATAAAGTATTGTGTGAGGAACAGCTCAAAAATAAGGGTTTATTAATCAATAATCTGCCCAAATAATCATAATTTGTCTGACAAGGAATAAAAGTTGTTTTCTTGTGTGTGTTTTACTGACACTAGTATTCATTGCATTGTGAAACTGCAGTGAACTGTATGTATAGGTACATTTTTGCCATTTTGCAAATGTATGTTTTTTTTTTGTTGTTGTTTGTTTTTTTTTGTTGCATAATCTGGTATTCTCAAGTATCCAAGTTATGCATCCAATGGACACTACAATTCCATGAAGCCGTAACAGCAAAGTGACACCATATGTAACATGGCAATGTCCAGTTTGTAAACAGTACACTTGTATACTTATAGGACATACATTATTAACAGTCAAATACGTTTTTCATCAAATGCCGTACATACTCTGACAGTATTTCGAAATAGGCTGCATCGCAGAATTGTAACCCCATAGTGAGGTCATGTGACATCACACCCAGAGTCTTACCTGGCAAAGAAGGACGCAGCAGCGGAGGTGCCACTGGAGGGCGCTGTGGTTACTGGGGCAGGGGGTGGAGCAGCAGGGTTGGTGTATGCAGTCGGGCGGTCGGCATTGTAGCGGTTGAGCGCGGCTTCATTTAGACCCTCTCTGTTGCCCTCCGACACCATTTGAGAGATCTGTGTGCAAGTAAACATTGAAATTAAAAACAATGTGTAAAACAACTAACTAAATAATGTCCCCCATGGCTCTTATTTTCCCTAAAATGCTGGGGAAAGAGGTGAGAACACATTTTATTTGTGCTCCACGCAGGCGTTCCTGGAAAGTGTCCCCGGTCACGCAGTGGCCGTGAGTAAGTTTAGCACAGATTCTGCCAGGCATTCAGATAAACAACTCGGCTTAGACGTGAGTCATGAGAAGCAGGCCTGATAATTGTGCTGTGAAGGGCCTACAGCACGGCTGGTTTTCTTAAACAAGCATTCAGCCAGACCCACTCAGGAAGATTTGGAAATAATCCGAACACCCTCCCCTGCCCCAGCTGTAAATAGATGGCGAGGGCACTGCTGTTGCTGCGGGCTGGGGTCTGTCGTTTCGCCCCAAATAAGGACACACGAGTCCCTGAGGAGGGTGAGCTCTGCTGTAGAGTGAACCAGCAGCCCTCTGTGTGTTTACCCAGAATGCTTCACATATGTAGGAAAGTATCACTCAGATAAGCTGGGAGGACAGTGAGAAAACCCAGATCTGTGCATTTGTCACTAAAATGTCCAGCAGTGGATATTATTAACAAATGCCCACAAACCTCAATAAACTTAAGCAACGCTGTAAAGAAGAATGGGCCAAAATTCCTCCAAAATGATGTGAGAGACTGATAAAGTCTTACAGAAAATGACTGCTGGTAACTGAATCATAGGGTGTCCTAACTTTGTCCCCCATGTTTTTTCCATCTTGGCTTTATTTTTGCTAATTAAATAATGACATGACATGGTATGATATGTAATGTGTTGTTGTTTGTCTTTGGTTTTATTTTCCAAATTTTAAGACCTTCCAGCACTAGATGATTTTTTTTATTATGTTCTAATATGGAAAACCACATAATTCAATAGGGTGTCCTAACTTTTTCACATGGCTGTATGCAACACAAGACAATTCTACCCCTTTTTTATGAACAAAGCTGTAATTTTCCACCGAATATATTGTGTTTAATAACATTCTGTGATAGAAATGACATTTTTAGCATTTTGAAAGAAAATTATCTTGGTTTTTCTAAGGCTAATTTCACAGTTATGATTGTGTATCCTAAACACACAAAATTACATAATATTTTCACAATTTTTGCATGATTTGACAAAATTACACCTTGATTGGAAATGTCAGAATAAAAATAGTCTAACAAACTATTTTTCTACATTTATCACGTCTCATAATATTTTATGTCTTGCTCTTCAAGACACTGCTGTTACATTTTATACACATTATTATTATTACTATTAATGATAATAATAATAATGATGATATTTATATTTATTATAAATTATATTATTATTACTATATTTTAAACACAAAAATTATGTATAGCTATTATATTATACATTATATACTACAAAGCAATTTATTTGACAATATAATACAATGATGCAATTAATAAATGAACAAGTTTTTGAGACAGATTAAATGTGATATTCATAAAAATGACAGTTCAAAAAAAAAAAACCCTGTTATAACAATGAACCCCTGGGACATAAAAGTGGCAGAAGTTGAAGAAAAAGCCAATTAAACCACAATTTTTCTGCTCAGCTTTTCTCACCAAATTAAATATGCTTTGCCACTTTGTATCCCCAAACAGGCCCACCAGCACCAGCAGACTTCCAAACCTCAGAGAATATAAACTGAGCTGTTCACAAGCCAAAGGCTCATGCTGTCTTCACATCCTCACATGTGTTAATTCGATCTGGTTGCAGGTATGATGGAAAAACGCACAGTTGTCTTAAAATACTCCATGATAGCACATGACTGACAGGTATATTTAGCAGCGTCTGGATTCGTTACAGTTCCTTAACACCGCATTGGTCCGTGCAGACATCCATGTGACAGAGCCCTGGATTTACAGTAGGTGTGTTTGTATTTGAAAACTGCAGTAGCTGTTGGAGTAAACGTATGGAATGAAATGTCATGGGAATAACCATAAACCATTAATAAACCTGATAATGAGGAGCTAATAATGGACTCAATATTGATCCTCTGCCAACAAAAGATCATTAATACAGATTTATATAACAATGGTCATCATAAATAGTACATCAAACAGAAGAACAGGTCAATCTAAGGCTTAGTACAGAGGGCCTTTTATCCATTATTAATGATTGGATTAGGCTTTTTGACTACTACACAAAGCTAAATCCTGCTCATTCGGTACAAACCATGATCTGATGATATAATAGCCATAATCTAATTCTGATCATGCAAATCTCCCTCCTCATGCCAGGCCAGAACGATTATGAAAACTAAGCTGCAAAAATTAGTGCTTTGATGTCGGGATCATGAGTAAATTAACACATATATATACCTATTATGAATTTAAAAACAGCATGAACTACACAGGTACGCAGAGGTCAGTCAATCACAACATTTAATTTGCAAGTCTTAAAGGTACAGAAGAAAAAACAGCCGGTTTATTAGTAAAAGAGAAGGTTAAAAAAAGTCATATAAAAATAAATGATGTTTTGGGGTAAAAAAAAAACCTGATTGCAATGAATGTGTACAATATGCACTTTAAAGTACTTCAATGAATGTTTGTTTTCCGTGAGCTAAATGGCAATTCTATCCTCATGGCAGCACTGAAACGACCCAGCCCAGCTCACAGCTAGTCAGATCACTTGGGAACCCACGGCTGATTTGCCATCTGTTGTGCAGGAATGAGAAGAAGGAGCATTAAATACCAGCAGTGCCAACAGCACAGATTGCACCTCTCTGCCCATCCTCCCACCATCTCTCCCTCCATTCTCTACCTCATTTGCTGCACTTCTCCTCTCTCTCCACTGTCTGATAGTAGCCCTTTTGTCCGAATGTAATGACCACATCCAGCCATCCATGTTCAACTGTTTGACATTGATTTTGACCTTCATGCTCATTTTGCTGGTCCATATGGCTTTGTAAAGCTAAATTAAAAGTCTTAGCATTACTGATATCGGTCAGATGAGGGTTATTCAAAGATCAACAGATAGCCGACCACATTGTAAGTCCAAGTTCTCCAGTTACAAACTATAAGACGATTTTCTTGCAGTACTCTTTCATGTGAATAAAAGGTATACAATTACTGTATCCCATCTTTTTTATATTAATATGTATGTAAGTATTAATATGCTTGATAAATTAGAAAGCCCATTACTTTGTGTTACATGATGTGTGAGGTTCAAAAATAAGACTTCAAAAAAGAAATCATGCACCAATTGTGTGTGTGTATGTATGTATATATATATATATATATATATTTATATACACAAATTTAAATATAACTGGTTAATAAATAATAAACAAATAAAAGAAAATATAAAATAATAAAAAAATACTAATGAAAATGCTGTTTAAATGTGACCCATTTTTTTGCCATTTTTGGATGCCTTCAATGGATGCCTCGCATTGTGTATAACAAGAGCCAATTCTTGCCACATGCTAGTCTTGAAATTTTCCATTGCATGATGCCATCTTATTGTTAACACAACCATAATTTTTGCAGAAATAAAGCAGATTCTACAAGTCCAGGCAGAGAAATGTCAGATAACGCTAATCAAGTCTTATTTAGAAGCAAAAAGACAGATTATCAAGAGATTTCATGAATTTTAAATCTTGAGAAGATAAATGTGATATATAATGTCTTAGTATGTCATAACATTGCAGGTACTAAAGAGAGGAACCTTAATATTAGAGAAAAATAAAATTCTAGTGATTTTTAGTGATTTATTAAAGCATATTAGAATGCCGTGAGCACAATTATAGCAACTTCACCGCAAATGACGAATTGCCAAGTACGTCCCTGTGCGTGTGTGAAATCAATATCCAGCACGTGTAATTTTATGGATGTCTCATTTCATGTGTTTCAACAGCAGGCCAGGCCCCCCATGTGACTGCACCGGCTCCAGGTTTGCAGGTGTGATGGATGAGGAAGGTACAGAACATTTCTGAGAATGGAAATTTCCTGATGCAGCAGAAATACCCAAGAGAGGAAAGGAAACATCTAAAAGAAGCCCTTGAGTGGAGGATTCCTTCCACCCCGTTCCCCAGCGGCTCCCTGCACTCCCACAAGGAGAGACTTCCTCATTCATCATAATTAAAGCTGGAATACACTGTTGTGCAGTGCCTTGGATACTCTTTCCCTGGATATGTTAAGCAGTATTCTTCACCACCATCCCCTAAGCTCTCTCTATATCTATCTGTGACAGTTCCGATTCACTTCTCAATGGAATGGAAAACGAAACTTGGATAGGGATTGCAAAACATAGGATATACTAAAAAAAGACTACATATTTTTCACTGGGAAAAAAATACAGTAAGTATCTTAGTACAGTTGTTAGAGTCAATTATCTAATCTATCTATCTATCTATCTATCTATCTATCTATCGTTCTATCGCTCTATCTATCACTCCATCTATCGTTCTAACCATCATTTTCTGTCTGTAAATCTGTAAGACCTACAGTAAACCTTGAAAGTCTTTTTAAAGTCCTTTTTTTAAATCCAAACAAGGATTGGGCAAGTCAACATTTAAAGTTTTCTAGTGGAAAAAAATCATTTGAATTTATTTGAAATTTGAAAAATTTTCATTCTTCATTCATATATTCACATTTCAATTCTGCATCATGTTTGCTACTATTGCAAACATATGGCAAACATTAAAGCAAGACACATATTGTAGTCCACGGTGATTCATGCAAACCTCCTGTTCTTATTTTGGCGCAATTTACATTGATTGTGACACGGAGTAGGCGAGCAGGCAGCTAGACCTGATGAATATAAAATTGGGTATATTTGTATTCCGTTTGTGTACAATCTATGAAGTAGAGAGACTCTTTGAATGAATCAGATTAATAGCTCTTGACAGAGCAAAGGAGACCCCCTACGCCTTACAGATGCCCATAGAATAAACTCCAGCCAGGCTCCAAGAAACCGGTTTAACGAGAGACTTCTTTCAGGAAATAATAAACACAGATTCAGCAGTTTATATAAAAACATATTCAAGACTGAAGTTGCCTCATCATGCCTTTAAATGGTCCTGTGAATTAGACATGGACACAAGTTGTAAGTGTCTTATGGGTGGGAGCCACATTCCTCCTCCAAAGAAAGGGATGTGGGTTTCAGAAAAGAGCCCTCCTTGAGGAGATTTTATAAGGGATAAGACAAAGTCCACATGGAATGTCAGAGCTCTGTGTGTGGCATCCAAACTGTTTTTATAACAAGTCCTGCATCCAGGGTAATTGTCACTATCGGAGTGACTCTCCAACGTAAGCTTAACGGCTTCCTGTGCACAAAAAACCAGCCCCAAGGGCAATGAAAGAGAGCGAGAGGGGGAGAGATACAGAAAATAAAGCAGATCTTAGCCAAAGTAAACAGAAGTGAAAAGCACAGAAGTCACAAAAGACTCATTGAGATGGAGAGGGAGATACAGAGCTCAAGGAGGAGAAGAACAGGCAGAACAAGGAACAGCTGAGAAGCCAAATCCAGAGAGAATGTGTTTAAAAGAAGACGTGATTAGAGTGAGGTGAAGGGTGTGCCCCATCTACAGCCTAAATGATTTCCTAGTTCCACCATGGTGTTATCAACTAGCTCAATCAAGATTAGATCCACCAAAACCCAATGAGGATCTTCTGGGACCAAATCACACACTCTGACTGTTAGACATATTCAAGACCAAATTCTTTGCCAGAATGTTATTTTTAACCACAATAGTTCAATAAAAAGTCCTATTGTTATTTAATCGCCCTCATGACAGATAATATATTATAATATAATATAATAATATAATATAATATAACAAAATAGTTACCATTATGTTCTGTTAGTTTCATTATCATGGACTTTTAGTTTTTAGGTGCCTTTCTGCCTGCCTTTTGGATTTACTATTAAACTTTGAAACTAATCTTTCATTTGAAAGCTACAATTCTAACATTTGTAAAACCGCATTCTTCCATCTTAAAAATATATCTAAACTATGACATACACTCACAATGACAAATGTGAAACAGTTAGTTCAAGTGTTCAAGACCTTGAGGCTAGATTACAGTAATGCTCTACTGGGTGGTTGCCCTGCATTCCCAATAAACAAACTCCTGCTGGTCCAAAACACAGCAGAATTTTTACTAGAACCAGGAAGTTTGACCATTTTAGCCTGGCTCTGTCAACACTGCATTGGCTCCCTATTAAACATCGTATAGATTTTTAAATCTTGCTAATTACTTACAAACCACTAAATGGTTTAGCTGTCTAGTACCTGAGCCAGCGCTTAACACATTATAGTCCTTCACGTCTAATGAGATCTCAGAATTCTGGCCAGTTGTTAATACCTAGAATATCAAAATCAACAGCAGGTGGTAGATCATTCTCCTATTTGGCACCTAAATTTGAACAATCTCCTAGCATTGTTCGGCAAGCAGACACACTCAGTCAGTTTAAATCTAGACTAAAAACGCATCTCTTTAACCTGGCATACACATAGTACATTATCAATTTATATTTTCACATCCGTTAAAGGATTGTTAGGCTGCATAAATCAGATCAGCTGGAACCGGGAACACTTCCCATAGCACCCAATGTACTCTTTACATCAGAAGAAGAATAGCGTCTATACTAATATTAGTCTATCTCCTTATCCCAAGGTTTACCGTAATCAGCAGGATCCGGGCCGTAACCAGATCAGATGGAGGATCTGCGCCTAGACACGAACACATCGCATCCCTGAAGTGTCAGCAGAGATTGTGTCAACTAGACCATCCCCTGTGAAGGCCTCATCGACACGACAGCCAGTAGCACAGATCCCAACAAACCGTTTCCATACCGGTGTGATGAATTCAATTTTCAACTAGAACTAGATTAAAAATTTGGCTGTTGCGATCCCAATTTGACTTATGACCTGTAACGCTTCCTGAATCAATCAAGCACTGTTCGTTGTTGTCGAGGCCCTGACTGAGCCTGGTTTCTCCCAAGGTTTTTTTCTCCATTTTTTCACCTGTTGGAGTTTGGGTTCCTTGCCGCTGTCGCCTTTGGCTTGCTTAGTTGGTGACACTTGATATTCAACAATGTTTTTGATCTGCCTGCATTGACACCATTGTATGCAAACTGAACTGAGCTGGATGATGAAATTTCTGTTTTCTCTAGAGCTGATGGATAAATTAACTAAATTAATAAATATTGATTTTTACAAAGGAATGCTGCACTTCAGCTGCACAATGACACAATTTTCAAAATTATTTGCCAGTTATCACTGGAAAACTGCTTTGACACAATCTGCATTGTTAAATGCACTATATAAAAAAAGGTGACTTTGTCGTTTGGAACTATCTTCATCAGCCTTTGTCTGTTTGTCAGCAAACACCCGTAACAATAATGTATAATTAATAATTAGATAGATAGATAGATAGATAGAGAGAGATAGATAGATAGATAGATAGATAGATAGATAGATAGATAGATAGATAGATAGATAGATAGATAGATAGATAGATAGATAGATAGATAGATAGATAGATAGATAGATAGATAGATAGATAGATAGATAGATAGATAGATAGATAGATAGATAGATAGATAGATAGATAGATCTCAAAACTCATGATGTGAACATTTTTATAGTAGTTCTTTGTCAGATTAACTTGATCTTTCCTTCTCTGTCAAAAACACATACACTAACCAGTCTGTGGATACAATATAAAAAACCACTGTTCATTTAAATCACCATCAAAATATCCAAAATATCCCCTCCAGGTTGACAAAAAAATGTGAAACCACATTTGGTCCAGATGAATGGTATTATATATGAAGATCAAATATTTTGAGGCCTATGTATGACAACAATTACATGTTTATGTTTCTGTAACAAATAACATCTGTTCGGAATATGCTTACGATTTAGTGCTATGTCTTTGGTGCACAATGTAATCACTGGAAGTGTCCTAGGGTATGACATTATGTGCTATTTTTTTCAGAGTACTCTGAACACTTTATTGTTCCCTAATTAAAACCTGCTGTTGCTACAAAGCTTCACCTTGAGACTTTGCATTCTGAGCAGAAATAAATGTTAGACGCAAATGCTGCAGATGTTTGTGTGTTTGGAAGGTCTCACAGAGACATATACATACAGTCTCACAAATTATGCATAACTGTACATGAAGTAGAGCAGCAGTCTTATACCTACTCCTAACTCCATATGAAATATGCATGACAGATGCAATATCTCTTTTTCAAACGAAATCCAATAATGCATTAGGTGTCATTTCAATATTACAACATGTTTAGGAATATCTACGATGTATAATTTTTTTTTTAAACTTAATTTGTTGTCAAATGAATCCCACACCTATTAAGAGAGCATACACGGGTCAAACTCACGACCTTTAGCTGTAAATAGTTAGTTAGATCAATTTCATACAGAAGTGTCTTTGTGAAGACCCAAGTTCATTGAAAGGACACATTCACAAAACATTCCTCTTAATCTACATGTGATTTTAAAGACTTGATTATTTGAATTGAATCAAGGAACATTTTTCCACTAAACCACTTAGATGAAGGCAGATCAAAGCATCAATTTCCAAATATAACCAACTGAACATTCACTGAGAGATTCCTGTTTATGTCTACCAACACTGAAAGAAAAGGTATCATAAAAAATGTGCTTTATGTGATAACATCTAAATTATGGGATTGCATTATGTATTACAGCCTACAATCACAGTTGATTCAAAATGTTTTTGAGATGAACAATGAAACTCCACTGAATGGTCATAGGAGAAACATTTAAGTGCATGTTCTTCTTTATCCCCATCATTGTGCCTAAAATAAATAAGCTGCCAATAGCCAAGCTCATGATGAAAAAGGGGATAATATATTACAAGCTCAATGAAACATTATTTAATATGCAGATGTATATTTGATTATTTAATTTGCAGAATTTGAATATTCATGTTTTCTATATAAGGTAGCCTAACAATACTATATGCACCTCTGTGTTGTTATGGTGTGTAGAAACTCTAACGACGAGGAATAACACTAGAAAGCAGACTTTAATAACAAAATACTCAGGAACCAAGAGAAACACAAGAAAACCACATTACACTCAAACAAGAACCGACAGAGACTGAGGGAGAACAAACCCGTTACTATGACAAATAAAGAGTGGCGGGAAAAACTGAACAAAGGAAGACATGTGACTAATGAAAACTTTAAACATGTACAAACAAACCAAACATATGACATGTGTATGGTTGAATATATTATATAAGATTTAAATCTCCACAGAGTGGCTTGTACTATATGCCTATAGCACAGTGTCTACAACATACGTGAGGGGCGCTATGCGACCAAAGACAATAGAACCTATCATAATCAGCGATATTGTCTACACTGGATGCGGCGTGACGCAACACAACAAATTCCCATCAATAAACGGATTCCCTGTTCTATTTCTGATGTGGTCCAAGTGCTTTGCAACGGGCGTTTTTTTGCGTTCAGTGTAGACAGCTTTTAGCTGTTGTGGCACCGCGCGATGCGACAAAACTCATGTCTGGTGTAGACACGGCATAATTCACATCCTTGTCAATTCTTGAGCACCACTATCTAAAGTCCCCTATACAACATTCCTTTATACTTAATAGAATCTAAACCAGCTGATGATCCTTGATAAGCCACTGAGACTCCAGAGAAGACAATTCTCTGATGAGATCTAATCAACCTGCAGTGACTTAATTCACTTAGGCTTTACTAAAAGGACTCCTGAGTGCTTCAATTCAGTTTGCTGCAAGTTCTTTTCCTATTAAGTCTGAATACTGACAACATTTGCCAGGACTAAATTATCCCTCTTGAAACAAAATCTCACATTTGGACCTTATGCATCACTTTTTCAATTATGATATGTTGACTTCAGCTGGTAGAAACACACACTTGTATCTCATTGTGAAATAACAAGGAATTAGGTCTCAAGTGGGCTGAACGTCACTCACCTGCCTGTCAGAATTAGATTGTTTGCTCTCAGTGATATAATCTAGATACCATCCCATTACAGAGAGGGGAAAAACAGAATTAACTCGTCTTCCATGGTTTTTCAGTCTCTGCAAACAAAGTAGACCAAAAGAAAAAGGCTTTTATCCAGACAAATGAATTAAACTGATTCTCTTGCAGGGTTCTCCTGACCCCATGGAGTCTATATAAAATTTAATTCCTTCCATCTGATACATTACCAATGCACATTAGGCCCAGAGGGTCTCCCAAAGGACTGTATCATCAGATTGCAACATTAACCACAATGTGCAAACAATATCTCATTACATCAGGCGGGACTTCTCCCTAAAGACGTCAACCCTCCAACCGTGAAAAAAAAAATTACGTTTTTGTTCCAAAAACTGATGAAGTCTACTGCCTAAATAACAAACTACATTTAGGCAACATCTTAACTGGGTCTCATAAAAGACTTGATTTAGAACCCTATGCATAGGCACTTTCTGGGATGCATTAGCATGTTGCTATGGTAATGATGCAATACTGAGATAATGATGTAATACTCTAAAAAGCATAAAGATGGATGGATGGATGGATTTATCTATGGAGAACCTGATTTCATCAAGTGCAATGTGCTCCTGAATCAACATCTTTGATGATCCTGTAACAACTTTCTGATCAGTAACATGCCAACAAAACTAAAAAACTGGGCAAAATCAGGAATAGGTAGGTAGGTAGGTAGGTAGGTAGATAGATAGATAGATAGATAGATAGATAGATAGATAGATAGATAGATAGATAGATAGATAGATAGATAGATAGATAGATAGATAGATAGACAGACAGACAGACAGACAGACAGACAGACAGACAGACAGACAGACAGACAGACAGACAGACAGACAGACAGACAGACAGACAGACAGACAGACAGATAGATAGATAGATAGATAGATAGATAGATAGATAGATAGATAGATAGATAGATAGATAGATAGATGCAAAACTGAAGACATGAAAATACATAATAGTACATAATAGCTAGACTGATAGGTAGACGAGGGATGTGTAAAATAAGCCCACCTGATAAGGATAGAGAGTTACACCGTTGGCTCTTGACAGGTGCCCAGATGTCCAGGTGCCTTCCTGGTATTGGTGAGCTTGGAGTGCGACAGAACTCAACCCAGTTCCATTGGCATTGTTGGGGCTGCTGGGAAGATGAGGCTGTTGTGGTCCAGTGGACTTTCCTGCATGGCCGGGGGAATTGTTCTTCTTCTCCACCCCACTGCTCACACCCAGACTGTTGGGTTTGGATCCGTGTTTGGGGTAGGCTAGGTGGTGGGAGCTGCCGCTGTGGCTCGCATTGGTGGTTGTTGGGCTAGAGCTGGATGTGGTGGCAGAAACAGTAGCAGAGGTGGAAGAGGCTGAGGAATGGTAGCCTGTGGGGAGGTACGCCCAGTCACGAGGTGGTGTGGGACCCTGGAGGATGCCGCGGGAACCCACCAGGGAGGCCAGGGATGGAGGGGAGCCAGGAGATACATCACACTGCTCAAGGCTCAGCACCATGTGGACAGCCTCCTGCTTCAGCTGACTCAGGTGGGTGGCGCACACATCACAGCGACCATCACGCTCGTTCCATGCTTTGCGTGTGCTGTTGGGCACCTGCAGCTTATCATGGAGAAGCAAGGAGAAGGAGGGATCCTATAGAGAGAAAGGGAATAAAGAGGGGAAAAAAGAAGTTTTACTTCTGCAAATAGAAGTCATACTTCTGCATATAAGGTTAAATAAATGTGGTCAAGTGCTAACTAAATGACCATGACATCTTATAAAAAAAAAAAAAAGTTAAGAGAGATTAAGGAGACTTTTTATTAAATCTACTAATTAAGTTTATCTGATTCTCAGATATTCTCCTGGAAAACAGACCATAAGCTGCGTTTCCAATGCAGGAACTTTCCCCAGGAACTAGGGACTTTGGGCTGATACTTAGTGTGTTTCAATTGCAGGAATCAGTTTCTAAAGGAAGTTACAGGTAAAAGAATTCCCTCTCAGAAAGCACTTGCTCGCTAGGTAGTACTTTTTTAAAGTTCAGTTTGGGGGTGGGACTTGAGCACTGAGCATGCTGATCAGTTGAGTTCATGCAGCATTTTGATTGGTTGACGCCATGCATCATTTTATTTCAACCACCATTTTTAAAATTCTTTTGTGCTGCATACAGTAAGAGATGTTTACTATTCAAATCAATAATGTAGTTTAAAAAATATGACAGATGGACCTCCGACGAGGTTCAGGGTTTTTTAAGCGTATATGCGAAGGACGAAATCCAGCGGGAACTGGAAAATCATGCGCATTCCTACATTACCGGACTTAATCTTCACGGTACTTGGAAACAGTGATGGAAATGCAGGTCTAGAGGAAAATAGTTCCTGGGACAAATTGTTCCGGGTAATTTCGGTGAAAAAGTGGCTATAGACTCAAATGTTCTGGTATTGACTTTAAATATGTCTATTTATGTCTATACAAATTTTATTATAAACCCACATTTTTTTAATTTTTTTTATCAAATGTTCTCTTAGATATGTCTGTTTAAAGGGATAGTCCCCCAAAGTTATACAGGTTTAGAAAACATGTGAGTAAATGATGACAACTTTCATTTATCTGTAACCTATCACCAACAATATAGAAACAAATGTTGGCATACGGTCATACACAAAATAATTTAAACTGCTATCCACATTATTTTATTTATTTATCTCTACTTAAACTGTATAACTATTGCTTTATTTTTATTTTTTCAAAGAGGTTTATGGAGAAACATCTCAGACACAATTGGTGAAACTGAGAACTCAATTAAGTGCACTGAACAAGGAACCTCTGAGCAGTTCAACTTTCCTCTGGGCAAACATACACCTTTGGTTCATTCAATGTCTTTCCCCAAGCAGTCTTAAGCAGACTAAATGACTATCTGCACTGCTAAGTAATTAGAATCATTAATTTATCGCCACGCAACCATGGATTTTTTTTCTAAGACATGCACATGATGCCACCACAGAACGGCGCCATGAACTTATTACAGGCACAATCCCCCTGAAGCATCCTGGGGTTAAGTGCCTTATTCAAGTTCTGATTGGCTTATGGCCCACTTCCTACAGAGATCAAACCCCCAACCTCCTGGTTACCAGCCGTGAGCATAAACCACTACGCCAATTAATGACTGAAATCTAAAGATGATGGCATATTCACCAACTATAAAAGATGTGCATGGTTATAATGTAGGTTCATTATTAAATGCAGAACACAGCCCTTGTTTTCACGCATTGTCACTCTGGATTTGGTCTGCTCTTTATTTTTCTGACTTCCAGGTCTTCATTAGCATAAAGCTGCCAATTATCTAGCTTTGGTGCATCATCACACCATGTGCTTGAGCATTCCGTGAGATGAAGATCATAATTACGTTTTGGCACATTCTCACAGGGCCAGTGCGTGAAGATTCAGGAATGAGTCTAGTTAGATTAAATGAATGACATCATCATTTGAGCAAGAGATGCACACTTGCAACGACTTAGTGGACACTCAGAAATAAATATACTTAATCTTTCATTCTGTTGCATCCCATCTGTGTATTGTTTTCGATTAAGACATTGACTTAAAAGCTACATTACACAAAATAGTTCTGCCACAGGGAAGAATTAAGTGATCTTACAACAGGTTTATCACCAATTCAGTCCATTCACAGTTGGAATTTCACCTTTTACCCCATACTCAAGGAGCTCATAATAATGGCTAGATGGTTCTTCTCTCATTTTAGAACCAGCAACAATCTAATTAGCATCCCCAATGCCTTGAAAAAATACATGACCTTTTTAGCATCTAGACAGTGTCTGTTCGATACTATAATGGCGCTTTCGGACTCCAAATGCAGTAGTCATGGAGAGGTGTGAAGTTTAAAGCAGCTAGTATAACAATTAAACTTAAACCTTTGGATCAGGCAGCCGCACTCATGCATGAAGAGAGGCTGAATTAGCAATGCAGCTAGTGACAGTACCATTTGTCTAAAGCACAGATGCAGGTGCATGAAATGTGGCAGCACATCATTTGTACTTCAAATGAATGGCTGAATTGTTGAAACAAGTAGGAAGTTGCGGAAAAGTCAGCTGCATTCACAATCCAGTTTTCTTCCATGATCTCACATATTTCATAGTAAAACACAACATGCAAGATTTTATCCTTTCAAAATTGATTGGATTGTGAAAAAAAAGGGAGTTACATACCAGAATGGCAGCAAGTGCTTGAAAAGCAAGTGGGCTTGAATATCTCAACAGAATATCTAAAAAAAAAAAAAAATCTTTGTGCATTAAAATCACTCCTTTATTGGTAAAAAAAAAAAAAAAGTAAAAATAAAAAATTAACTAGCTCAAAAGTCAATGAATTTGGAACAGCTGAATGTAACATTTGTAACATTTGCCTTCAAGCATCAATTGTTGCTTCTTTAGCTGCATGATAAAATACTTTTCAATCTAACCCAGTTGTTAGGGAATGTTAAAGGGGTAGTTGATTATGATTTTAATTTTAACTTTAGTTAGAGTGTAATGTTGCTGTTAGAGCAGTTCCAGTGTTACGTTGTTCAAAGTTCAGCGCAAAGGGAGATATTTTCTTTAAAGAATTTTCTGTTTAAGGACTACAATAAACAGCTGGTAGGGACTACAACAAGCTTCTTCCTGGGTTAGTGACATCACAAAGGATTAACTAACACATGCTAGTCAATGAGTTGAATCAACTCCACAGCAACTACATAAATTTATCCACTATCCATTCAGAAACATCCAGATGCAGTTTCTCCATCAGTGTCCGGCTCCGGTTTCAACAATGTAAGGCTGAATTTCGTTACTGACAATTGTCATCTTGGCTGCGTGAGCTCCAGCTTGGTTGTTGTTGAGCAACTGAAGCGTGAGCTGTTAAAGCTCTGCCCTCTTTTGGAAAGTGGGCCGGGAGCAGCAGCTCATTTGCATTTAAAGGGACACACACAAAATAGGCATGTGTTTGCTGACACCCAAATGGGGGCAAATTTGACAAGTTATAATAAATGATCTGTGGGTTATTTTGAGCTGAAACTTCACAGACACATTCTGGGGACAGCAGAGACTCATATTACATCTTGTAAAAGGGGCATTATAGGTCCCTTTTAACCAAATGACTTAGTGTTGCATTGAATATATCTCATCCATCTCTGACAAATCATTATGGACTCCAGTGGGGAGAAAACAGTGCAATGCTTACGGTGTCCTTACCGCACCTTGTACCTCCCTGTTGGGTCTACCTGGCCCCTCGCGGCTGGGCACAGGGCAGCAGTCCAGCTAATCAAAGCCCCGTGCATGAGCACAGTCACTGAAGGAGAGAGACTGAAGGTCTGTTCTGATTAAAACCACACATTCCTGCTGTCAGTGTAAATCTAGAGACCAACTCTCATCTTACACAAGCTGCTTTTGTGTATGCCTCCCCTCCTCTCCCAGCATCCCCTTTGCCCCATACATTGCACACGGTGACCTTTGTGGATATCTGCAGTTAATGTAAAGAGTAAACTTAAGCTAACAGGGCAGCACTGTACCATAAGGATCTCTATAAAAGTCCAGACTTAAGACGCTTATCTCTGACCACGTTGGTGGTATTGTCATGCGTTTCTGGTCAGTGTCCATAAAAGAGAACCCCACTTAAGGCACAAACTTTACCCAAAAAGCTCCTTTGCCTCATTTTGTATGCATTCTGCATGTCTTATTATATAGAATCTGTGTTAAACCTAGTAGTTCCTGGGATGTAATGTCTGCTATAGAAAAAGGGTCCATGATTCACTGCAACAATGCATTGAAAAGTTCACCTCAAAGCTTAAAGGGTTAGTTTACCCAAAAAATAAAATGATCCCATGATTTACTCACCCTCAAGCGAACCTAGGTGTATATGACTATCTTCTTTCAGATGAACATAACTGGATATATATATTATATATCCTTGCTCCTCTAAGGTTTATAATGGTTGTGAATAGGGGTCACAACAACAAACAAACAAAAAAATGCATCCATCCATAATAAAAGCAATCCATACGGCTCCAGGGAGTTAATAAAGGCCTTTTGAAGTGAAGCAATGCGTTTTTGTAAAAAAAAAAACATATCCATATTTAAAACTTTTAGTTGAAATAACTAGGTTCCGGCAGACGAGCGTACACATACTGTGCAAGTTGACTTGCGTCAGATGAGTAACCCACTGATGCGATGTATGATGCAGGATATAGGACAAACTCTTCTCTTATATCAAAATCCTCAATTTCTCTTTAAAATTTCTTGTTTTAGACTTCTAATTCATGAACGGTGTTTTGTTTTGCTTTCTCCTCTGAGCTCCTGTGTTTGTTATTGTGTCAGGTCAGAGGTTGCTCTTCTGCAGCAAATTGACTTGCACAGTATGCGTACGGTCATCCCCTGGAAGCTAGTTATTTGAATTTATAAGGTTTTAAATATAGATATTCTTTCTTATAAAAACAAAATGCTTTGCGCTTCAAAAGGCCTTTATTAACCCTCTGGAGCCCTGGATTACTTTGATTATGGATCGATACATTTTTTTGTTTCAAAATGTGTCTCCCCATTCACAACCATTATAAACCTTGGAGGAGCAAGGATATTTTTAAATATATCTTATATATTTATATTGTATATTGTATTGTATATATATGTGTTGAATATATTGTGTTCGTCTAAAAGAATATAGTCATATATACCTAGGATGGGTTGAGGGTGAGTGAATCATGGGATAATTCTCAGTTTTGGGTGAACTATCCTTTTAAATGTTTAATTTTTATCACAACTAAACCAAACAGCAAATATTAATGATCTCTAACCCTGTCTGCAATTGTTCAGGCACACTGATAGTCCTGCCCCAAACCCACACCAATGGTTTAGCCAGTGTTTTGAATGGCAGTGTATATGAACTTTTTAGATACGCACCCTACTTCACTCAGGATGTCTTGCTGCATGTGATGTATTAGTCTGCACAGAAATATTGATGTAAATATTTGTAGAAGGCAGAGAGAAGTGATCTGGAATATATCTGCTGACCTCACTGACACCCTGACCTCCACTTCCCTGGTCGACAGGAAATGATCTTTCAGGCACTAGAAGTTCTGTTAGCATAGACACAAAGTGTTAATCATGAAGCTAGTTGTCTTTGAATTCATGTCAAGCTTAGTTTTATTACAAAAAAAACAAACAAACAAACAATTCAAATGTGGATTTATATAGTTGGAGGTGAATCTGTTTTAAAACTGAAAGAAGTTTAGCTTTTACGACCAAGGGCAGCAGAAACCTGCATTTCTATAATTCATGCAAAGCCACTGCAGATATTTGTTCTTTCAGGGTGGGGACCTAAATACCAAATCCTAAGCCATGCCACTTTAAGACTTGAACCAAAAATAACCAAAAATAGCAGACTTTAACTCAGTTTAACTGTAAAAAAAGTGAACTCTAATCGTATTTGATGGAAAAACAACTTTCACTGCTATGCAAACAGCAGTCTGTCTCACATTTACAAGCAACATAACCA
Organism: Zacco platypus; assembly: GCA_038088235.1. Classification (NCBI taxonomy): domain Eukaryota; kingdom Metazoa; phylum Chordata; class Actinopteri; order Cypriniformes; family Xenocyprididae; genus Zacco; species Zacco platypus. The sequence goes on from CM076069.1 coordinate 13,962,578, forward strand.
GAAAATAAGCAGACATATAACTTGGCAAAAACCATCAAAATAAATGCCTTATTGGGAAAAATTATCTAAATGGAAAGTGCTGCTTGCAAGCATTTCTCTTATTAATATGAGAATTTGATTCTCATATTCCAACCAAAACGCAATAATCAGTAACCAGAGGCGTTGAAAATCAATGTCAAAGAAAATCATAAAATCCAATTGCACCGAGCCATTTACAGATCTGATATGAATTATGGAAAGCTTGGGTATACATGTGGAATGTGGAATGTACTACATATTCATAGTGAATAAATATTTATGAAGAATTTCAAATATAGTTTATATGAACAAATTTATAATAAATTGTACATTAAATATTTTCAGTGCTGTTTTACCTGTTGTTTTAACTGCCTTTGATTACATTCACAGAGTTATGGACTAAAATATAATAAAAGTAATTAAAATGATGAAAACTGCAGACATAAACTCTCTGTATTCTAATAGAGCTAGCAACTCCAAAGTTATGGGTTCGATTCCCAAGGAACATGTGAACTGAAAAAGATAGTTTCAATGTAAAGATTCTTGGAGATAGTGAAACATCTGGCAAATGATAATGAAAAAAAAAAAATGTTTTAACTCACAAGGAAAAACACTTGCATTAATAACATTTTACATAACACCTTTTCCTAAAAAAAAAAAAAGTTGGGGAAGGGGCACTTAGAAACCTCCATTAGGGTTTTCAAAGGAACGAGATTTTAGATTTCAGAACACGGAAGAGATCAATGCATTCATTCAAGATACATCTGTGCAACATCTATAACTTTTTTGCAGCATTTACATCATTACCTACTACATGCATTCGTAAAAATAAACCCTACCTACTCTCTATAACACTATAATTGAATGGAGACTTGAGATTACACTGGAAGGACAAACAGAACCATGTAGGCTAAAGCGCTCTAATGGATGTAGCCATTCATTCTCCAGCCAAAATGAGAGTCTGAGAGAGGGTGAAAGAGGCCCCTTAAGACTGCCAGATGGACCGAAGCCCTCCGGTCCAGCACTCTGCTTTAAAGACACTTCAGATGAGAGCTTCACAGAAGTGTTGATTGGATAGTTACCATTCATCATGATGGGAACTGGATCCCAGTCTGAAGAAATGGCTCATATTCCTCAGTGTCTGTCGAATTAGAGTCTTGATGGTTATTAGGTCTTCATTGCAAGCATTTACTCACTGCCACCGGACTAGTCTCAAACCACATTCACCCCCTTTAGAGGACAAAGCAAATGAGCAAAAGTTAGGCCTGCTTCCAGAGCCTCTGGTTTCCTGTTCGCTATAGTGAATTCCTTATTTCATTAGCGGGAACCAGAGAGAACTGCAGCCATTATCAGACTGGTTATGAAAACACTGAAGTCATTAATACTGCTAGCAGAAGCCCTGACTGAATCAATTAACCATCGTCTATATGGACAGTCCCACTGGGACAAACATAGAGGATGAGGGGGAAAAGTCATGAGCTACAGAGCAGGAACAGAAGATATACTGTCCTGCTTTCTAAGCGGTCTTGTCATTGGATGTGAACTAGAAACAGTCCAACACATCTGATATTGTGTAGAAATCAAAAATATGGGGACAGAATGAGCTCATACATTGACTAATTGCAAATACTAGTCATCAAATTCATATAAAAGGACATTTTGTGCTTCACACATCTCTGACATTGTACAAAATGCTATAGACCTTCTAATGGATCCAGGAAACATATCAGAACTGCAAAGTCATTGTTGTGGAACATGGTTCGCTCACTGATTTTCAATCAACAATTACATGACATCAACTGACTAACGGTCTGCTGCTTACCCGCTATCTGAGCACGCCAATACATACATTTCATTCAGACAAAAGCCTCTTTCACAGTTGTGCTGGTATTTTAGAACTGATCTCAAATTCGTTCTATGGAGTAAATAAAACACTAAGACATTTTTCATAATGCCTGTACCTTCTTTTGTGCTTAACAGATGAAAGAAAGTCATACAGGTTTAGAACAAAATGAGGGTTAATAGAAATTTCACTTTTGGGTGTACTAACCGTTTAATGAAAGATGAAGACCAGCCCATGAGAGCTTCAGTGGTGATGCCTAAAACAAATTAAAATTTAGTGACCTATTTAACCCTCATCATGTTTTCCCTCAGGGAAAGTTAGATGTAATGGCAAGAAATGCTTTGAATAAAGAAATGTCTCATTTTGAAACACTTCAATAAGTACATTTCCAGATCAAACTATACTGATCATGTGATGGACACCACCAGTGTTGTTAACTAAACTTTTAACTATTAAAAATTGTGGTTACACTTTATTTTAAGGTCTCTTTGTCACACTGTAATTATACATTTAAGTACTGAGTAATATTAAGTAACTACATGTACTTACTATAGGGATAAGATTAGGATTAGTGTTAGTTGCATGTAATTATGCATAATTTATAGTTATTACCATCGTAATTACATGAAACATATGTAACAATGACACTGTAAAATAAAGTGTTACCAAAATTGTGATAACACTAAATTTCAATGGGCCACTTTAATAATTCTACTAACTATAAGTAAGTTTGTAACTACATGTCAACTAACTCTCATTAGAGTATTAGTAGACTGTCGCTCAATATCTGCTGACACATTATTTTGATGCTCCCCAAACTGATTCTACTGACTATAAGTAACTTTGCAAGTACATGTCAACTAATTCTACTAACCCGAATCCAAACCTAACAACCAATACTCTGAATGTCCATACATCATATAAGTTTGTGCTGATAAAATCAGTTTAAAAAATTGACCAGTATGACCACTCACTGTTCGGCCACCTTTCCTCTAGTGAGTTTATTTGCAGAACAAACCCAATGTTTATGTTTGCAACTAGAAACTAAAAGCAAATACTTGCTCTCATTGCTAGTTTATATGTCTTAATCTTATGAAAGCCTTGCAGCTGTATTTCCTTCATCAAGATCCTGTAAACTACAAACATGTAAAACCCTGGAGAGCGATGTAAGGACAAAGTCCGTTTTTGCAGTACCAGCATATTACCTGATATTGCTTTTGGCTAATGTGGTGTTCGTTTTGTGAGTGGCTTCATTCATATGGAGGTTTCACTGGTCATTCATTACATTTCCA
>CM076069.1:13970730-14003230 GCA_038088235.1 Zacco platypus
TTCGAGGTCTTGATAAATTGTAGCATTTCCTAATATATTTTTTTATCTTTCATGAGTTTAATAAAGAACTCTGTTAGGTCTTCTGGTAATGGAAGGTAATGGAAACGCAGCTATTTATTCACATAATGATACACTTTGCTGTTTTATTCCAACCATTACTCCAGGTCGGAGCCTTCTGAAAATATTTGGTTTATAGGTACGTTTTAACTAGTTTTAATGGTGCAACACAAAAATATTTTGTATAATATCTTGCCTCTTTACATCACAACTAGGCTAAGTTGTAACTTACGCACAGCTGGTGTAAGCAGCCCCTGTTTCTTAAATGGTTCCTGCTGCAGCAAACCATTTTCAATCACACGCCGTCAGTGAAAAATGGTTGTTGTTCAGATAATGCTAATGTATGCATGAGGACACAGCACATGCCTCATTTGAAGCCTTGACATGTCGATCTATACTAGTGATGGGTGAGATGTGCGTCCTGCAGAGAGAAATTGTGTGTCATTTATATGCTACACAAGAGTAAAAACCCCAAAGATCTTATAATGAGATGGGACAGGCTGCAGATGTTTCTCGGCATCAGGTAAATTTTCCACTCATACGAGACACAGATTTGGGACTCATAAAAAAACGATGCGTTTCAAACCAAATCCATGTCGGCACCCCTGGTGTTTGTTTGCTTTCAAAATCCAGATTAAGAATGAGAGATAGATGGAGAATGGGAAAAACTGAGATCACAATCGCTTAGGTCTCCTTTCCACCAAATGCTATCTACCTGCATCTCATTGCCAGAAAACTGCCATAAATCCACAGTTGGCCAGCAGCTCTTTTTGGCCCTGCACCCCTCAGAGGAGGGATGAATAGGAAATTAGAGCTCGCAGCAACCCAGAGATCTGACACAGGAAATGGAGCTAGTCATAGAGTTCTGCTTTTATCGTCCTGTAATAAGTTCCAGCTGGCTGCACATTGAGGGTGCACCAGTGCCGTATATGAGACCAGTGCACACTAAGGAATACACACTAGCCAAGAGGGGCTCCAGTAATACAATCACAGATCAGTTTAGGTTCAGTAATAGGTGTGGTCAATGTGCTTACACTGAAAAATGAATATAAATCATCACTGAGTACAATTAAACGCATTAGGGATGGGTAAAAACGAACAATTTAACAATTAAATGCAATGTTCTTTTGAACAATCTCAATATTAATTCTTAAAATCTTAAAAATTGGCCTATGCCAGTGACAAATGCGTGTATGCCACTGACTTTACAGCCTCACCACAAAAGACGGCATATTGTACGCATTCATTTGATGAGATATAAGATGGAGAGATATGATGAGATATAAATAAAACATGCCTTCTTATCCTTGCGCAATTATACAATACAATCAGTATACGGCGATTCACAAACAGATGATTCTTTTAAACTGATTCTTTTTGGTGAATCTTAAACATATAGCACTGATCTAATTCACAAATAAATGACTCGGTCACACTTCATATTAGGTGTCTTTAACTACTAAGTATTTGCATAAAAAAATGAATAAATAAGTACAATGTGATTATCTTGTTGATATTATATTGCAAAACACTTTTGCTGCCACTGAGGTGGGATACGGGTAAGGCTAGGGACAAGTTTAGTGGTGTGGGTAGGTGTAAGGGTGATTTAAAAGGGAATGGTCACCAGTGTCATTATCATTGTATAATTACAGAAATTAAATACAGATGTAACTACATGCAGGTAACTATAATAACATTAATACAACTAATTAGTACGTACATAAGTGCATTGTATTGATTCATTTAAATGTTAGTACATAGTTGTTAAAGGCGTCTAATATAACGTTGGAACAATGACTCTTTTGAGATGGTTCTTTTACTGAATCATTCAAAAAGACTCACAAAGTAAGGAGTTTGTTTGAATGGATCTGAATGAATATTTTTATGAAACTCATTAAATAAATAATGTATTTGTAATGTATGTTCTGCAAAACATCGATACCAGCCAGAAGAAAAACCCTGAATAAGTATGTTGAAAAACAAATCCAATTTGTTCATTATCCACACTATTATGTCCTAATTTAATATTATTGAGGTCTGAACCACACTGATATTAAGAGATGCTCTCCAAAAATGGTAGTCAAAAATAACTTCATATTCATTTTCATATTAATTAATATTTTACTATCATTTACATTTATTCATTTGCAGATGCTTTTATCCAAAGCCACTTAAAAATGAAACATTTTTTTTTACAGAAAAGACATGAGGAATGGGTAAATGAAATGAACAGAAAATACTACATAGTTGGTTTTGTAATGCACACAGGTGCTTCACAGTCAGGTTAAAACAGCTCTGTGGATTTCAAACAATCAGACTACAAATGTCACATGACAATAGCTATACACACAAGAAAGACAAACAAAACTATAAATGGTTGAATTTAAGTTATTTTTGGCAGACAAATGTTGGAGTTCAAGAAGAATTTTGGAATGAGGATATATCAATGTAATTTCCCAAACTTGGCATCCCAAACTATTTTAACATAGAGATAATGAGGGCTCCCACTGATACAAGCAATAGCGAGTGCAGTGACTATAGAAGCCCAAATCTCAGACATATCCCAATACCACACACCAAATAAACAGCAGACTTCAAAGTTTTTGAGGCTAAATTCCTCTGTCGTTTTGCATTTGGTTGAGCCGCGTGTCCCAATGAGCCTCGGTGGGGTCACGTTTGGTGTCAGGGCAGTAAATTTGGAGTCAATTTAAAGATAATTGGATAAACCGAGAAAAGCGGTCTTCGGTTTATAGATCATCCACAGTTTATAGACTGTCTCCTTTCTTGGGCTTTCCAAAGTGCTTTCTGATCTCTGTAGGATCTTTACTTCATTGGCAGGAACAGAGAAGGTTGTCCATGCTGAAAAATAGCATCAATTAAGCCACACACAGATAATCTTAACTGAATCACAGGGAACACAAACAAGATGTCTTATCAACAACAAACCCTCCTCAAGTTGTTTGAGTTAACTCGCCCTGATTGATAGGAGACAGTCTCATCTTTCCTAACACGATTTGCAGTAATAGATTAATGAATCTCAGCTGAGTGCTGCACTTACCAGTGTGGAGATACATTTATAGACAGTGACCAGACTGGATTGATGCGGCAGGGCGACCTCTGATGAAAACAAGCCTCTACAAATAGGGTGACGATGTGTGTTTGTTTGTGCAGGCCGGGGGTCAATGTCAGGTCAGAGATGAAGGATTTAGACAATATCACTTACTGACACAAGGATCAGCACTGGAGTGTTTGGGAGAGGACATAATCTTGCCCGTCAATCCCTTCTTGCACTGGGTGGAAAGGGTCAATATGAGATCAGTGATGAATGTGTTCTCACTAGACACTGTTAACGGTCAATCATCTCCTCTCTAGTGTTTTCATTGACGTGGCGAGAGTGCCAAACAGACACCTGGAGTGATTAACAACAGCCATTTAGAAATGAGAAGCATGTGTGTCCTGAACTGATACATCAGCTATAGGGATTAATTACTCTTGAGAGCTTTCAAATGCATCTGTGCTTTTATGGCAAACGATGAACGATGAACTGCAAGGTCAGCTTCGTATAGTGGGAAGGTAGGGAAGATTCTGGCTCAACATACTAATTCCACAGAGAGCAGAAGCAAAATCTTATTTCTCTCTCTCACCCCAGTCAGAATGAATTTGCACATGCAATTCCACACAATCTCCTTCAGTATACATGCAATCAGGAATTGTGGGGATGTTGTACCTAATTACACTTTATTTATGGCGCCAACCTCAAACATGCTGCTTTGTTACGCTGTAACCTAATGCTGGAAATCTTCAAATTTACTCATTACTCAGTGTTCATATTGGTTAATTTATGTTTACATATACTGGTAATACTACAGTAATTTGATTACATTCTAAATACAATAGATAAGCCTGCCACCTAATACTTTTTTTTCCCACTGGTTTTTGTAAGTGACTTTGACAGAGCGAGATGGAGGACAGAGAGAAGGGACTGCGAGTGGGGGCGGGGTTTGTCTGCCTGTCACCTCCATGATTGATTGGGCAGATTGTGGTATTTCATTAGGACTCTAAACACACGCCCACTGTGAGATCAGTAGGGAGGAGGTGTTGTTCATTCCTCAAAACAATCTCAATCGCTAAAGAATACACAGGCTATTTATGACAGACAGACCCTGCAAATGAATCCCTGGGGGTTACGGTCTGATACGTCCAACAGCGTTAGTATGCGTACAGTCTCGCGTTTCTTAGCTTGAGATATTAAAACCACTGCTCACATGCACATATTACATCAACAGAGCTCTCTGGGTTACTTCTATCACATTTTAAATGGTCTGTTGTTCTACCAACCACACATTTAAACATAAGCTTGAGGAAAGGATGAATGTCAAACATCACCCGACAGAGTAGGTCATTTATTTCCTTTTCCATTGCCTTCACTGATCAGTGGCTTTCAATTGACCCTGCTATGGAGCTGTATTTTATAACGAGTATTTCAAATGATCCGAGGTCTGCGTAGCCTTTCCCATGTAAACAGGCAGGAATAACACTGCCCTGGAGATTTTCCTCAGTGTCTTTCTCTCTCTGTGACTCTGCACCTGACAAGCTGCAGTGTTAGAGATAATACGCGGCTTAATACACAACCCACACGGAGACTCAGCTGCTCAAATGGATGCTTCTTTACCACAAACTGCCTCATCCATTGCTGGACTCTGACCCTGACCGACACAACCACAATATACTCTGCTGGAGAAGAGTTTATATAGTTTAGTAAACTAGCTGGTAAATAGCTAACCTATACAGAGCAACCAGGAGACACATATCATTTACTGATCTTCACTCCAATGTTAATTAATATGCCCTGTTGCTATGGCGATGTTTTTTTACATTAATCACCATCATAATATAGATATTGAATTTCCAAATACAGCATTTTATTACATATGGACACATTCTCCACCTTCCATTAATGACATTTCATTTAAAGTAATTAGATCATTTCCAAATAATAAGGCAAGCATGAAATTGTATTCATGATTTCTGTAATATTACATATGTGATAATGCATATTAACTTCCATAATATGAAACACAATATTCAGTGGAAAACCTAACAAGATTTGACTGGATTGTGAAAACCTGGATATTATTGGATAATATTAAAAGGAATCAGGCAGGAATCAGGCAATTTCCATATACACACACACATAGTGCTGTTATCTATTAAAATAAAGATATATTTATTCTAAAATTAAATAAAATATTGTTTTATACATGTTTATATAAAATATTGTAAAAACTGTATATATATATATATATATATATATATATATATATATATATATATATATATATACATATGGTGGAGAAAGTTATCGTTTTGATGAAAGCATATGCAAGCAAACTTTTTTCTTTTTAAGATGACATGCACCAATGAATTGTGCACAATAAGACGAGGGATATTTATTATTCAAGTAAATTTTGATTTCATGCTGTCTTTAAATGTGGATAGTGTAAAATCACTGACAGTTATTTGCCTCTCTCAGCAGTGAGTGTATTTACATGCACATTTGCTAAATGAACAAAACACAACACACTCAGTCACAGAGTCTTTGTGTTGTCATCAAAGGCTTAAGCTATTTCTATGCCTGTGGGTGTTTTTTTTATATTCAGTTTAAAATTACAAACTGGCATGTGGATGAACTGTTTCCTAAAAACAAACAAACACGCACACAATGATACACACACGAATATGTGGCCCTTCTCCTCAGCCTACGGCTGTCAGTGCTGACTTGGGAAGTCAGAGGCTGCGCTACCTTAAAATAACACCGCAATAATGTGGATGAACACAACAGAGGCGAGTATTTCAGGAGTGGAGGACAGAAGCTGAAAGCTGCCATTGGGTCATTCTTTGATCGCTCAGCTATGAAACAAAAATAAAGCAGAACACAATTCAGTTAACCATTACTCTGCCAGATTGCCGTGTCTTTCCTTTAATCTGCATTCCAATTCTTATTTAAAGGGGTAGTTCACCCAAAATGGTCATTGTCAATGTTTACTTAACGGCTTCATAAATTAGTTAGAAATATGGAAAAAATAGTATAATACAAGTTTGGAACATGGTGAATTGAGAAATGGTGAGTATAATAATGACAAAATTTTTACATTTCTGGTGATCTGTTTCTTTAAGGATTATAGACAGATTTATAAACCATTGGCACATGTTTTAGGCAGATATGTAAAATTCTTTTTTTATGTAATTCTTTCTTTCTTTCTTTTTTATTTTAGAGCATGTGAGATCAGTTAGCACACAAATAAATAAATAATGTGTCTGCCTCTAAAATATAAACCTTTATATGACACACAGACGATAGATAGATAGACAGACAGATAGATAGATAGATAGATAGATAGATAGATAGATAGATAGATAGACAGACAGACAGACAGACAGACAGATAGATAGATAGATAGATAGATAGACAGACAGACAGACAGACAGATAGATAGATAGATAGATAGATAGATAGATAGATAGATAGATAGACAGACAGACAGACAGACAGACAGACAGACAGACAGAGAGATAGATAGATAGACAGACAGACAGACAGACAGACAGACAGACAGACAGACAGACAGATAGATAGATAGATAGATAGATAGATAGATAGATAGATAGACAGACAGAGAGATAGATAGATAGACAGACAGACAGACAGACAGACAGACAGACAGACAGACAGACAGACAGACAGATAGATAGATAGATAGATAGATAGATAGATAGATAGATAGATAGATAGATAGATGGTAATAACAATTCATTAATAAAAGATAGATAGATAGATAGATAGATAGATAGATAGATAGATAGATAGATAGATAGATAGATAGATAGATAGATAGATAGATAGATAGATAGATGGTAATAACAATTCATTAATAAAAGATAGATAGATAGATAGATAGATAGATAGATAGATAGATAGATAGATAGATAGATAGATAGATAGATAGATAGATAGATAGATAGATAGATAGATAGATAGATAGATGGTAATAACAATTCATTAATAAAAGATAGATAGATGATAGATAGATAGATAGATAGACAGACAGACAGACAGACAGACAGACAGACAGACAGAGAGATAGATAGACAGACAGACAGACAGACAGACAGACAGACAGATAGATAGATAGATAGATAGATAGATAGATAGATAGATAGATAGATAGATAGATAGATAGATAGATAGATAGATAGATAGATAGATAGATAGATAGATAGATAGATCACACAAAACCGCACACTGTCTGAGAGTATGATGAAGCTCACTGCTAAAGTTTGGACTGAGAATTTAATTTCTGGGAATTTAGGAAGCTCAAATCCAATTTCAATTCACGTCATATGATATAGTTGTCTATGTGAATGTTCCTAACAAACTTAATTGAATTTACCCAAGCTGGCACACAGAATTCCATTATTTATAACAGATTTGGACTTTGAAACTGGGGCTTCAGAGCAAAAGGTTCAGCATATAAGTATAGTAGACCTATAAAATATAACAGAAAACTGTCATTGAGTAATATGCTGTCTAGTAGTGCTGTGACTAAATGACGTTTTCGTGTCTGTATAACGATAGAGTATGTGCAGTAATTTTTCGAGAATCTAGGTTTGAATCGAACCAGACCTCCCATGAGCCATTTTTCTGCTTCCATTCACTCTTTCTTCATCCCCATTTCCCTCTCTCTCCCTCTCTTTCGCTCTCTGACATTGATAAATTGCTCTGTGCTGTGCAGGTAATCCATCTTCGGAGACCCCAGACCCAAATCTTCAGGTCTGAGAGTGTTCTCGCTACTCGTTTCCCTCACATTCCCCTCAGCTCAAGGTTACTGTGCTCTGTAGTGCTGTTCAGAAACCCTGCGACTAATTACTTCAACCTGAGAGGTAAAAAGATAGGACCGGGGAACACAGAGAGCGAGAAAATGAAGAGGAAAAGCTTGACATACAGAGAAAAGAGAGCGAAAGAGAACAAGAAAGATGTATGTGGTCTTAAAAGCGATCTGCCACCTTAATGTAACTTAATGGAAATTACTGAGAAAAAAGGGAGTTTAGTGGCCTTTAGTCCATGTCTATTAGCATTAGCATTATCTATGCTAGTGTGATCCTAAACATTGAAAACGCATTTTTGGCAGATATGGCACTTCTTTTTCAGAAAAAACAAAAAATATTAAAACTCAAATTCAACAAATCTATCCAATAAAGAGCTAATTCCTCCTATACTAGAAAGAAAAAATATTATTTATGTATATATTTGAATGCTACTGATACTGACCTGAACTTGTGATGCAGCCTGAACCATAATGACACTGTGAAGATGTGTGTGTATCTATGTTTGTACACACACACATATTTTTATTTATTTATCTCTTTTTGCTTCATATATAAGGGTGACAAAAAACGACAGATTTGGACCACATTCATCCGTGGTATGAGCGTAACCAATAGGAAAAAAATTAAAGCATATAATATCATAATGTTACAGCAGCCTTTTACCAAGAAAAGGTGCTTTTGGTGCGAAGGTAGTCTTATTTCTCTGTGTAGATGTGTGTGATGAACCTGACTGTGTGTATTAGTAGGTACTGGTCCACTGGTGCATGCAATAGAGACGAAATGGGCAAGGTGACATTGTCCTGACATCCCACAAAGCGCTGCGCTACATCATAATTTGGACATGTGCTAGAGCTCATCTGGAGGTTAATTCAGTTCTTTATTCATAATAACGAGCTACTCTGTTCCTCTTCTACTGTATGACCTCCAGCAAAGCATACATGTCTATATGTCAAAAACCATCAAGGGCAAATAAAATTTAACCCTTTCTTTTACCATGTCCTTGCAAATCTGTTTTAGATCCAAACATGGATGGTCAGATCCTCGTAAAGACTAAATATTCAAGTTTGTTGTGTAATTTAAGATTTTACAGAACCATAGGCATTTTATCTCACATAGACAAAACAGCTCCATTTCCATGCAGCATTATTACATTTACACTCATTAACATAACACTCATATCCACACCAAATGTTTTCACATACAAAGAAAACACTATCATATGCAATTAGTTGAATTGATCACTAATTAATCTCTTATGTACAGTAGTCAAGATTTGAAGTGGATCAAAACCTTTCATCAAACGTTGACTACAGTATTTAGTCCGACTCTTATGCACAATCAACTCGAACTTTAATTGGCCTCAAGTCAAAATGACTGCTTTACCTCAGTTGAGTGATGGGGTAAAACTCACAGAGACGTGTAAATTAATTTTAAAATTAAAATGAATTTTTATATAAATGTGATCGATATAGCATGAATATGAAAACAAATACACATTTTACTGTCGCAAAGCTATGCTGTTAATATTTTAAACTCTTCTATTTGAAAAATTACTTAGTAATTTATTGGAAAGGTTGTTTTCATCTGTTTACTTTTTCGAGACAAAACCCCCCCAGTCTAGCTGGTCACCATTAGATCAGCTGGAATGTCAGAAAACAAAAGAAAGCTCCAGTAAAATGAATCTCTTCTGATCTAACACCATCTTCGGTTGTTTCTTCCTGTCCTCCTGACCTTTACGATGCCCTCGTCATTGACGGCATAATTAACTCAGCTTTTCTCTCAGTCTGCACTACACCGGTCTCACTCATCCTCTTAACCTTGTTGATTTTGCAGAGGAATGCACTTAAACCTCTTGTAAAACATGGCATTTTAGAAAGAATGACTCCATCTGTTTTCTTTTTCCCCGTCTCTTTGTGTCAAAAGGTGTGTTTCCCTTGAACTCAACTAAACGATGGAGCCCCTCCGTCTAAGTCCTCTATCTGATCATCTCTCTGAATTCCTTGAACTGATTTCATGCCATGCCAAAAGTAAAGTGCCTCAGGTATAGGCATACTCAATATATATATATTTTTAAAATTCTTTTAAAATATGGGGGTTTAGTCTTTTTCAGTTGCACAACATAGAGACCATTAATAATTCAAACAAAAGCTTCTATATTTATTGCCATGGAGGAGGCCATTTCTTCTTTAGTAGACACAGACAAACGAACAAGGCAAAAAGACGAAACAAGACTTCCTGTATAAAAAAACAATGCTTCCATCACAGCAAAAGAATAGTGTTAACATTTTAGGGAAAATACAAGAAGGTTGAAAGTGTTAAAAAGTAAACCCAAATAATATAGGGAGAGAAATTGATATATTGCACAATACAGATGAATGGATGGAAGAAAGGAAAGGCCAATCACAATTTATTATGCAAATACAGTGTACAAGTGTAATGCTAATACATTTAATGGAGTCTCTTAAGTATTTTGAGGAATTTAAAAACACTTTTCTTCGCTAAAATAATCTGACCTGACCTAACATTTACTGTATATTTTATATATATTCTTTTTCATCTAGTATTCTTTTCAAGAGTGTTTTTTGCAGCCCAGTATGGAGGGTAGCTTCAAAGCATCAAAGCAGAGGTCTCAAGCAACATCAACTACCTCTGAGGAGGAAACAGCCCTGTTGTTATGTGGTTGGGCAATTAAAAAAATGAGTTAGTCAGTAGGGGGGCAGAGGCCTCTTCTCAGGTTAAAAGCACAATGAATGGCCCTCTCCACATGTGTGTAAAATCAGTGACCGCATGAGAGATCACGGCAGTGTAAGACAACAAAGGTAAAGTGGAGTTCATGCTGACTAGCATTGCTAATGAGAGATAGTTAGTTTACTGCTACTGTTTATAAATGAGCTTGGGAACACTAGGCGCAACAAAAGTTACTTGATTCTGATCATTTAATTCTTTCTTTATGAAATACATAATAAAATAATTTAACTAAAATTAACTTCACACCCAATTATTTGTTCAGTTTTGTAGGATTTGTCTTGGCGGACTAGATCTGCTGTATTGCTGCTGCAGAGGAAGAACAACTTGGTTCTGCTAAATACTCAGAACATTAAATGAATGTAAACATGCAGCTGATGTTAGAGAGAGGAAGACCCCCCCGTAGCAAATCTAGGCAGGTGGTGCTGGGGAGGTGGAGAGCTAGAAAAAGAATTTTCATTGAATCAGTGCATTTGTTTTGTTGTGTTGTGGTTATAAAAGGAAGTAGTGATGGATACATGAAATCTGTTGGCTGTGGAAGTTACATTGAAACAACCAATCAGAACATGAATAGAGTTTCATGGCTAAGCTATCCAGAATCTGATCAGATTCAACCCTTCAGGTTGACACAAGACCCCTCCACTGGGGTGCTGACCACCATATGCTGGCTTATTTTGAGAAAATCTTTGATCACTTACATATAGGGATTCACAACTTTTTTTTAAATAAATTATTTATTTGAGATTTTTACCCTGCGATTTAAAGTTAATATTTAAACACATTCATTTTCACAGTTCTCTGATCTCATTTAATGGTAACATGACATTTGATTCGTGAACCCCAGTTTGGGAAACACTGCCTTACTCATGTCCCATAAATTATTTGGTGTTCCAATTTTATCTTCTGCTATCTGTGATTCTTTAGGAACTTTTCTTCTCAGTCAGCAGAGCACAAAGGACATTACATGGCATTTAGTCAAAATGTCATAGTAAATAACTGCACGCAAAAAACTTTGAAAAATAAAGTGGCAATTCAAGGTTTAAAAGGCCACTAAACAAACCCATAAAATGCATTCAATTGCATGCATATGTTTGCATATATTTTCAATGAAAAAAACAACATGCATTTTAACCCTTGCATTACAAATTATTCCTCAAAGGTATCTAGTGAGATTTACTGGATAGCAGTTAAGAAATCTGTGTACATACTTGCAATACTTTCCTGGTGAGCACACAAGCCATACCCAGAACTGCAGCTGCGGACTGAACCCTACATATTCAATACATCAAACCATCTAGTCTCCAGAGGTACATTACACAAGTCTGTCGAAATCTTTCATACTATTTTCACACAGTGATAAAGCCACGAGTGACTGATGTGAACTAGCACTGCTGATCGTTGCCTTAAAATCACAGATCTGCAGAACCAGCCAGTATCCTCCTTCAAGCCAGTTCTGCTTTGATCATGGAGAACTTCGATCTGGCTCGGTCCAGCTAATCCCTGTGAGATCGATTGCCCATGTTCAAGGGGGGAACCTGATGTTTTTTTCTGACTTGGTTCTAGGGTGGATTACAGGCCTTCATGCTTTGGAGGAAGTGCTGGCAGTGATTACGGAGTAAAGCAACAACCTGAATGGACTCTTGAAATACAGTTTTGGGTCCCACTAAAAAACAAACCACCCACTCTGCAAACCGACATTGGGTTTAAACATCTGCTGCATTTGGCACTGTAAAACTAGTGTTTATGGCTCATGGATGCTGTTCAACATCATATTGATCCGAGAAAGTGTTGAATTACACACAGACAAAAATGACAGTTATATTCGACAACATCTTCAGGTTGACATTCAGCAGGAATAACAGATTGAGATCTCTTTAATATTTCAGGTGTGTCTCGCACACTGCATTAAGATTAAATAGAGAAACTATTTTTTGCTTCTCCTGAGAACAAAAATGAGTTCAAGAGATAGTTCACCCCAAAATGAAAATTCTGTCATCATTTACTCACTCTCAAGTTGTTCCAATCCTGTATGAGTTTCTTTGTTCTGTTGAAAACAAAAGAAGATGTTTTGAAGAATGCTGGTACCCAGACAGTTGATGGTAGCCATTGACTTCCAGAGTAGGAAAAAAATACTAGGGAAGTCAATGGCTACCGTCAACTTTTTGTTTACCAACATTCTTCAAATCATCTTCTGTCTTCAACAGAAAAAAGAAACTCATACAGGTTTGGAACAACTTAAGGGTGAGTAAATTATTTTTTTTAAGAAGAAAGCTTAATAATATATCAAACTGTGCTTTCTGTTATCAAAATATAAACTCAAATTTCTCATTAATGTCTTCCAAGACCAAATGATCTTAGCTATTCTATACATATTAATTTTATAGCTCTATATATTCTCATTGTATGTGAATAAATGTCTCTTTTTTCTATGTTTAATGGAAGAATTTTACAAGAAACATCTTTCCTCTGGGTATAAGACTTTAAAGCCTAAGTAAGTCCAATACTTGTTCAAAAGAAGCAAAAGCCACTGAATTCAAAGCCCTGAAAAAGCTTCAAGCTGTAATAGCAGCACACCTCGACCTCTGCTTGAAAATAAAACCTTTCAACATTTCATACCTACAAAATGAGCAGGTTTTTAAGGCTAACCATTACCTGCTGTGAGACATTCAGGTGTAAAAAATAGAAATTAACAGACCGTGTTATTGAGATTCCAAGCAGTTTCAATTTATCAACAGCTTTGACTTAGATTGACTGTCAACAATCCTCCATTGCTGTAAGCAGCTATCAGGTCACAATCTGCAAAGCCACAATATATTATTCACATTCATTTCCAACAATAAGTAACCTGTGCCACCAAACGTGCACACTAAATCCTGCAGGGCCATGCATATTCTGTTCTCTCATCACCGAACTGTATTCATATCTGCCCTAGTGACACCATTACACCCCCGCGTCGAGACAAAGCCAGCCATCAGACAGGAGGGAGTGCCATTTACAGTAAAAGAACGGCTGCTGAATTGAGCCAACGTCAGCAATCCTTTCCCGTTTATTTCTATCAGTCCGTAGTGGAAAAGCGACCTCTTTATATGATAATGCCTTGCTCACCTGAGAGGCATAAAAACAGCATTAAATGTGAAATATGTTTCAAGCTCACACCCATAACATGTTGCTACCGTGGCATCTGTTGGAGACGGGAGCTGCGTGTGCATAGGAATGAAATGAACATGCTTCTGTTCAGCGGGTGTAATCTAAAGACGAACCCCAGGGGACGTTCACAACGTGGCGAGTCCCGCAGCACAAGTTCTGTGAGCTATTCCACTGTTCCAGTATGCTGCGTTCTACTCACAGTTGGATATGGGATATTCCTACTTCAGACCATAAAAGTGTGGTGCTTGGAGAATGACATAAAGCTTTGTAGGTGTTCAAATGTCAGCAAATAATCTTATAGCAACATGCTATACTTGCTAACATTTATTCTGGATGTATAATTATATATTATATAATAGATAGACAGATATATAATTATAATTATCAACAAAGAATCATTTATCATGTTTTACACACTTGACTTTAACAATTGTTAAACAGTTTAACTATCAAGTTGGCTCAATGTCTGATGCATACGGCAAGACAAAATGGGAAAAACTTTCGAAGTCGTCTTCAGATTGGTTAAATTCGCCAAGAGACGTATGTGCTGCATTCTTTAACGCTCCACATGGAAACAAAGCCAAACCCCCGTATGGACGAAGAAAGCTGTTGTGTTTAAAACTGTGCCAGTGAGTGCTTATCAGGTTAAACTAAACGCCAGATTTTCAAAAGAATGTGAAGTTCACAACACTATTGTTGCTCCATTATTGCAGTAAACTTGCACAACATTCTTGAATGAATTGCATGCTGGTCTGTTATTGTGGGGACATTGATTTTACACGCTCTCACCCCTAAACATGAACAAAACAAACTTTGATTGGTTGCTTTACATGTCAACCAGGAGTCCTCTTGGTCAGTTCTTGTCCAAGCAAAGCTAATATGAAGTCCAGACCTTCTGCCGTTAGTCTGAAGGTCTGGTTATGCGAGACTGTATTTGCTTTCAAGTCAATGCTTACCACCTCCCTCTGTTCTATTGCACTTTTTTTGTAGAAAATTAGACATTTTTACTTCCAGAATGCAATGGAACGCAGCATAGGCATACTGTATAGTGTCCAGAAGGATCGAATATCACAATGAGGCTCTACTCTTCAGTTCATGTCTCAACACTTCTCACTAATCACCATGTGGGTGAATATCCTGCAGAGAAAAGCCCAAACACTCAGCCATGTCTCCTTTAAAATCGCCTCCAGTTTAAAGAGCATGCTCATGGCCACCCTGCTCTCCCGTGATCCCCTATCTTTCCCATCAGCCCCTCCTCCTCCAGCTTATTTTAATGGGCATCTCTAGGTCACTTGCAGCTGGCAGAACTGACCATAAAATCTGGAGACCAACAGCAGGTCTGAAACACGAGCCGCGGCCACACCAGATCAATGGTGCTCTTTAAAAACAGCAAAATGCTACTTTTAGATAATGGTCATTATATTACATGTGACATCAACTTAGACACAGTGCATGAGGAGATGAGGAGATGTAAATGCAGATGTGATGGTTTGGACTACTGAGGGCCAGTTTTTTTTCTAAAGGATAATTGTTGCAATTATTGAAATGGCGAACATAATGGATGCCATATGTTTGTGTAGCTTAATATATATATATATATATATATATATATATATATTGTGTGTGTGTGTGTCTGTGTGTGTGTGTGTGTGTGTGTGTGTGTGTGTGTTAATGCACAAATGATAACATGGTATAAAATGCTGTACTGATACTGAATATCTGTAATATAACATTGTTTGTGACAGCACAGCGCCCCCTGTTCTTAATTGATAATTATTGAATTGGACCGACTCTGCTTTGTTTTCAAAGGGACGCAAACTAAACCAGTAATATAAAAGGTACGATTTTTTTCTTTGAACTATTTATTTATAAGTGTAAATCATACTTTTAGTCTTTTTATACAGAGCTCCCCGTATTAAATAATGACAATAAACCTTGCTGCTTGAGCACACGGCGAAACTTGATATTTACGCACACATGCATCCAATTACGCACGGAGTATTTACGTATATTGAGCTTATGATTTGAGTTCTTGTGGAATCCACACCAAGTACTGCTGCAGTACTAACTTCGGTGTCCAAAGCCAAAACAGAATAGCTAATCGCAATGGATAAATGTGCTTCTCTCAGCGCTCATGCTCTCCACCAAAGCCACATCATGGTATGACGTGTTTCTTTACACAATCTGTTTCACTTTATAGTCTTTCAAAAAGACTGTTTGCCAGCAATTAAATTCACCCCCCTTTGGCCAGTCTCATCATGATCTCAGACTCGCACTGGAACTACAGCGACAGTGGATCTGCAACATGCTGCAGTGTCTTAGGATCAGCACTCCACCCCTCGTGTGCAACACTTCTGTTGCAAAAACTACAGTTTAATGCAAAACTATTTTTTTCTTTCTCTTTATATATATATATATATATATATATATATATATATATATATATATATATATATATATATATATATAAAGACAAAGAAAAACAGTGGTTTTTGTAAGTTGCAATATGTTTTGCTTTGAAATCAAGTGAGAACAACATATGACAAGGGAACAAATTGATCAATAGCCTACACAAATTTCATTCACGCTTTGAATCTCAAGTTTGCATACCTTTTTTACGCACTGCAACAACTAAGTTATATATCACACGTCAGCATGGATGTCTGGTGTCAACTGTATCTACAAGATGCATTACCAAGTCAAAACCTGATTTCGGAATATTCTTAAACGATTTGGTACGTGTCAGCCTACCTTGCTGGAGTAGGGTCCGGGAATTAGTAGTTTTAATGCCTGCCTCTTCAGCTCCACCAGCCGCGCGTTGCAGTTCTCGCACCAAATGCCCCGTTCGGAACCAGGTGAGCTCCCGCTACCCGAGGCTGGAGAACCAGTGCCAAAACCTGGGGATCCGCCTAAGGAACCGGGCGAACCGGTACTGATTCCAGGAGATACAGTAACAGGGGAGCCGGAGAAAGAGCCCGGGGATGATATTCCTGATCCGGGGGAAGGGGTTCCAGATGACCCGGGCATGGAGCCGGCACCTTCAGGGACCGGGCGGCTGGCGCTCCGGGACTCCTCATAAGCCTTTCGGTACCAGGTTTCAGGAGAGAATGATGCTGACTTGGTAGGGGATGAATCGGTCATCTGCAAGAAATGACAGTATAATGAAAATCAGTGATTGAAACATTAATGTCTGGATTACATACATGATAAATGTTAAAAATAAGTATGCAAAGTGGTTTTATAATTTGCATATTGAGTTTGACATGACAATTAGTTTGTTGTTGCTTTTTCCACACTTGAAGATAATTTATTTACGAGAATGTTCATACACCAATTCATAAAACAAATAAGCTATAATAATAATAATAATAATAATAAATCTTACCCCATATTTTCTACTCCTGGTCCCAGATCTGTCTTTATTCCCTGTTAGAGAGGTCATGATTAAGCCTGCAGAGGGACTGATGAAATAACTGTGCTCCCTGTTACATCCACAACCAAAAGATCCAAAAATCAATCTCAGGTCAGTTCAGCAGTCCTTCTTAAGTCCAGTCTCAGCGACTAGTACCTATCCATCTATCCATCTTCCACTGTGGAATATGAATAACATATGGTCCAATCTGAAACGTCAAAATGTGGATAAATCCAATGATTTCTTTTATGCTTTCTGATATGCTGAATCCATGAGCAGTGCGTAAGATTTCACAGCATCCCAGCACAGGCGCATTTTCCCGTGCATATGGACTTGTGTGAGGCGCAGGCTGTAGATCAGTAGATCAGGCTCTGTTGGAGGACTGATCTGTGCTCTGCACTGCTCTCACTCCAGAGGAGCGCGCACATCTGTCTCTGGGTAGATTGGCCACGCCTCCTCCGCGCCCCCTCAACCAATAGCATGTTCGAGCTCTGCTGACTGACGTGTGGGTGTGTATTGTTTTCCACACGCTAAACTAAACTACAACTAAAGCGACCGACTTGAGGGAAATTTTCATTATGGAGAGTCAATTTCAACGACTTTCAGGGGGGCTTTTTTGTTTTTTAAGAAATTCTATCAGAGTTTGTATAAGAAGTTCGTCTCGCGCAACACAAATTGTACTGAATTAAACACGAACTATATTTTTGTGATTTACATGTGTGAACTTATTATTATTATTATTTTAAAAATAATAATAAATAATGACAACACTTGTGTTTTGTCGATGCACTGTCCAGCACCGATCTTAACTGAAAGCGCTCATGCAGCGAACAGTTGTCATGGTTACTTCATCGGGCAAACGCGCACTGCTCGTGGACATCAGGTTACCGCGTCAGCCTAATGTAATTTTTTTTGGTTATTTAAAAACGTTGTTTGAAAAATATAGAAGCATATAGAAACTTAAATGTAAAAATAAATAAATAAATTCATTAAATAATAATAATAGTAATAATACCACCGCTGCTTATAATTCGTACCCTGCAATGGTGCTTCGAGTTTCAGTTTAAAATGCTGATGTAATCAATACAATGAATAAAAAAACTGCGTTGTAGCATACTATTAATATTAAAAATAAAATAATAATAAAATTATATACATATATATGTATATATAAAAATTGGTATAAGATTATCTTCTAAAATAGTTTGCTTTATTACCTCATGCCAGGTCAACTATTATAAAATATTTAATTACTTTTGTCATTTGAACACATTTTATTATTTAAACCAAGAACAAACATGTGCAAGTCATTCTGCAGTGATTTTTCTTAATT
This sequence comes from Zacco platypus, assembly GCA_038088235.1. Classification (NCBI taxonomy): domain Eukaryota; kingdom Metazoa; phylum Chordata; class Actinopteri; order Cypriniformes; family Xenocyprididae; genus Zacco; species Zacco platypus. The sequence continues at coordinate 13,989,312 of CM076069.1, forward strand.
GATAAAATGTTGTATTGCATGAAAATAAATAGTATTGTGTTAGTTGTTTTCTTAGTTCAGTAGGAATTTGAAGAGACATTTTGTAAACATGGGTAAGTAGCACCACCTACTGCTCACACATCTAAAAACCCCTCTGAACCTCCACCCCTACAACCCACTGCTTCATAAAACACTCTAACAGTAAGAAATAAGTAAATGACTATTCAATGCATTGCAAACAAAGAGAAAACTGTACTAAGCTTTGTATTGCTCAGGTTAGTAGTTCATCTATCCTTTTTAACGATCTCTTCTTGCCACGTTACCTAAAATATTGCCCTGATTCTTCACCTCCACCTGAGACAGCCTAAAAAAAAAACGCATTACTTTATTAAATATTTGATCATAACTGCATTTTTACTTTCTGAACTAACTTCTATAATTACATTCTGTAAAGGTTATCATAAGTGACGTGATTCTTTGGTCAGTTCACAGAGGGGCAGATGCGGTCATCCCCCACACACACTCACGGGGCACAGGTTAATTAGGAGGAAATGAGCTGCAAGAATATGGCATCCCTTCACAAAAACTGTGGTAACAGAGTCTGCTAATGAAACTGAAAGAAGAAAGACATCACATACTGACTTTATAATGAGGCTCTGACACACAATTGGCCTAAGAAAACCTGCCTCATTAATAGCGAGAATGATTAATTATTAATCTATGATACAGTCTTGCACACATTCTCCACTCTGTTTGAATAAATCTGAATAGGGTAAATGCTATACTGTGTAATTTTGCCACACTATTTAATAAGGAAAGATTTGGGCATTAGGAACAGTATCAATGATGTATACCACAGGGAAAGAGACTAAATAAAATGTACAGTATCATTTATTATGGTAACTGAGAGGATTTTGCTTATGATACCTTGATTGTAATTCTCTAAACTTTCATTTATTTGAGCTAATCACTCGTCATCGAGTGTCATCAAAGGTCAACATGTTCACAAAGTCTTTGTAGAGAATGACATTTTTATCAGGATCTACAGCCGCAGACAGCATTTCATCCATCTCTTCTTGTGTGAAGGGCTCTCCTTCAAAACAGATAGAATTCATTTTGTTAACTGAAAACATCAGAATTAGTAAACTTGACTTCCTTGTGTAACTTGACTTGGCTGTGCCCCAATTCAGAGGCTGCATCCTTTGAGGGCCTGGCAACTTTTTTTTAAGTTATATTTTTAAGCATTGTTACCTTTACTGGACAGGATAGTGAAGGAGAGGCAGGAATCGATAGTGGACGAGAAAGGGGCACAGGATCTGGAAAGTACGAAGAACTGGGACTAGAACTCACTGTTACCCTGTGTCGGAGCGCTGCCCACAAGACTATGGCTCTGACAGAAGGCATAGCAAACTGTGACAGAGGCAGTAAAGCTTGTACTGGATTTTTTTTTTTTTTTAAGTTTTGAAAACAAAACAAAACCTGTCAAAATATGTTAAATGTGGTCCATTCTGGTACATAATACAGAGTAGTACAAACTAAATAAGATATGTCAACATTTGAACTGCTTTAGAATTTGTTTGTTAGTTTTTACATTTGTATCATTAAATATTTGAGTTGAAACTCTCCCTCTCTTGCTCAAAAAAAAAAATAAAAAAAAAATCCAGTTGTCATCAGCACGCAATGAATCTCGGGCTGCGAAGGATCCTTCTTCTTCTTGGAATGCAACCTTTGAAAGATGCAGCCTCTGAATTGGGACACAGCTTACGTATTGTTAAATTGTGAGAGAAAAGAACACTGTACATTGATTTCAAAATATCAGAAGGCTATCCTAAAATCCAAAATCACTATTTTTAATAGTCTCATTGGACGTAATATACCTTCTTGTGTTAAATATTTTGTCAGTTCCTCTGGTTCCAAGTGTCCTTTTTTCTGTTGATCTAAAACCTTTAAAAAGAGACAAAATCACCATTCTGTTAAATAATTCAGTCTAAAGGGACAGTTCACCCAAAAATGAAAATTCTGTCATTTACTCACCCTCAACTAGTTGCAAACCTGTATGAATTTCTTTGTTCTGCTGAACAAAAAGGAAAATATTTGACTTCCATAGTTTCCCTACTATGGTAGTCAATGTGGGGCGAGATCTGTTTGGCTTACAGGTTTGGAACAACTTGAGGGTGAGAAAATGATGACAGAATTTTCATTTTTGGGTGAACTATCCCTTAAGGTCTCCATCTTTATGTACCATTTGAAATTTACTTTGAAATTGCTGACAATTTCCCTGAACATTTTTTTTCTGCAGTGGTGACTCCAAACATCAAAACAAGTATAACAAAATGTTAAAGTGTGAGAGCATTAGACACCTCAAAGGCCTGGAGGAGCAGGTCTTCTGGAATAGGACGGAACCTGCAATAAAGAGGAATCAGAGCTAAAAGCGAGCTTTTTCATAGCTTAAAACAGTTGATTTGAGTTTTTTTGTTAAATCCCTATGAAAAGGAAAAAAAATACTTCTGTAACTTTTGAGCTTTATTGTAAAGAAAACATTTCCTTTCAGCATGTTTTCGAGCTTTTAATTGCTCTCAATTATAAAATTGCCACTGGAAAGAGAGTTCAAATTAAAAATATCTTTAATTGTTACATTCACAACGTGTGAAACTAAAACAAATCATTTAGAGAAATCCTACCACATCTGTTCTTGTGCTTAAAAAATATATACATCAGGGGCATATCTGATCTGATCCCTTCGGTGCTTTCAAGTGTAAACGTGATAATGATTGTAAATTAGCATATATATCTTAGATGTGCACTAAGACAGGTGGATTGTGTGTGCACTTAATGAGGGTTATTTGAAACACAAGGCATCTCATCAAAATGCAAGGAAATACATCATTGACAAAGTACTCTATGAGTAGTGTTATTTTAGAATGATTTTTATATACTATTATAGCATTTTGAGTAATTTTCATTATATATATATATATATATATATATATACATATATATATATGAGTGTGTGTGTGTGTGTGATAAATTAAAGCTAAATTGAAATATTAAAAAAAAAAATAATATATATATATATATATATATATATATATGAAACAACTTAAAATTAAAATGGCCATTTTAGACACAAAACCCAAATGATCAGACATAGAAAATCAAAAATAATTTGTCATTTGCATAAAAAACAATCAGTTTTTTTTTTATTTTAAAGAAACCTCAAGATTATTCATTTTTCCAACTGATCCAAACCACTTCACACTCAGTGACAGTCTTACTTGCGCTCCAGCAGGATCTTAGTCATAGTTGGAACAAACTTCTCATAGCGTACAAACCCCGTGGGCTCTTCTTCTTCTAGCTGTGAAAGCAGTCACTCATCATTACTAATCTCGAGTCAATATCTAAATGAAGCAGTGTCCAGCACTGTAAAAACAAACCACTGACCTCAGCAATTATATCATGCAATTCAGCTTCTGATGGAAAACAGCCAAGTGAACGGATAATGGTGCCTATTTCTCTTTTACATTGAAAAAATAATAAAAATCAGTGTTAAACAAGTCACTATCAGAGAACAGATAGCTGTCGGACAGTAATTTGAACTTAAAAGCAAGGAAAGTGACATTTTAAAACCTTGAAATGTTACCTGACATCAACAGTCTTGTTGGATTCATGGTCAAATACGTCGAAGGCATTACTTATCCTCTTCTGAGTTTCTGTTATAATAGTTTCTGACAAAAGGAAATTATGTTACAAATATGACAAAACAATGGAGTAGACGCCTCAGTTACTTAGTATTTAACTTCACAACGTACTTTAATTTTGTTTTCCAAGCAAGTGGACAAGATTAACGACTATGGTCTTTTACTTTTGCTTCTCAGCGTAGGCTAGCAACACATTTAGAGGATACACATTGTAGTAATGCCAACTGAGCTACAAACAACACGTAAGTTTACAAAATGCTACTAAGTAAGTCGTAAGAGCGAAAGGGGAAATACGTTTTGCATTTTGAACGTAACATTGTTAGTGTAACGTTTACCTGCGTTGTACTTGTCCGCCATGTCCAAAACACTGGTTGCTAGGTAACGTGAACACTAGCTTTTTTCACGTCATTACTATTTCACATACATTAATACTCTTTAAACAAGAGAGATAAAAAAAAACTTTTATTACATTTCATAACATATATAGCTTTTAAGGAAAAAAAACCCCGCAATTGCAGAGTTTTGCAAGAGTGCAAAATTTTGTTATTTTTGCATTCAATAATAAAACGATAGACTACTACGGTAATAAATGCACAAAACATAAACAAAACAGTTAACAAAAAATCCTTAACACATCAGAAATCACATGGAGATCATTTATAAAATACAATTTAAACTTTATATAGGCTAATAAAATGGCTATATTAGTCACAACACCAAACCAAATAGGAAACAAAAAAATAATTTCCATTAAAAAAGAAAAAAAAACATTTACTTGTAATTGTGCAAAAAGCACAATATATTATAATTAAAACGAAAATTTAAAAAATAATAATAATTTAATGAAAATGTAAAATAGTTTTTTTCTGGCAATGTTGATATACTATTCTAAGTATAAATCTTTTAATAGCTCTTGTGGTATTGAATATAAATAATAAATAATAATAAAATAACATAAATAATAAATAATAATAAAATTATAGGCTACTACAATAATAAATTAGCAGCCTAATATTAGATATTATGTCTATTTATCATAGCCTACTATTCAGATTGAGTTATTTTTATTTATTTTCTGTACATATGAAAAGTGACTGCAATTAACTGAATACTGATATTAAATTACTACTTTTAGTTCCAGCAATTCCCTCATGATTTCCAGTTTCTCTCTTCTACAGTAGCTATATAGTGATATTTACGGTAGTCGTCTCATCTACTCTGTGCATTACGGTAGATTATATAAGGATTAACTGGCCCCGTTCTGCTCCGACTGCTGCCCATCAGTGACCGCATCGAGCGTCTCTGGACAGTCCGCACATAACCCGCTCTTCCCGTTCAGATCTCACAAATTTGGGGTAAAACGTCTAAACAAATACAGGATCAAAGCGGCGAGATGAGCGCAATGAATGTGAAGAAGCTGAAAGTGAATGAGCTGAAGGACGAGCTGAAGAAAAGGAGTCTGTCTGATAAAGGGCTGAAGGCGGAGCTGATGGCGCGGCTGCAGGCCGCTCTGGATCAGGAGGCGCTGTCCACCGACACCAACGGCTCTGAAGGACAGTACGAGGATGGAGGCGGCCTCAGTTACATGGGCGATGAAGACCTTGAGGAAGATCTGGTTGGAGAGAGCATGGAGGCTGATGAGGACGACGAGGACGAGGAGGAGGAGGAGGATGGAGAGAACGCGGAGGCTGAGGACATGGAGGAGGAGGATGCCGGGGTAGAGATGGATAAATCAGATGAAGATGAAGATGTCCTGCTCAAAGAAGATGACGAAGAGATGGAGAAATTTGATGATGATGATGATGATGATGTAGCTCTGGGCCCTGGCGAGGGTGAGATTACATGATGAAGCTTGTGCAATTCATATTTGTATTTGCATATTTGGGTTTTGATGGCAGAATAATTCATTCTGACAGCAGAGCACATACAGGATTTTATGAGCTGCCACTGCTGTCCCAATTGTGTCCCTTTGACTTACTACTGATACAGAATACTAATAGATTTAACTCAGTTTAGCATGTAATGCAAGACAAAAGAAAAAAAAATGTATATATATATATATATATATATATATATATATATATATATTAAGTTATTTAATATTTATTTTGTGTCACTAAGAAATGTATGCAATAATATATTTATTTTTATAATAAATCTACTACGGGCAGCTATAATATTTCTAGTTTTTAATATTATATATATGAATATCTTATATTAAGAGAATCTGCTGATTCAGGAGATACTAGTTCTGTTTTGTCATGGTTTGCACATTTATTTATTCATTTTCAATTCAGCAGTAACTGATTCAAATCAAAATCAAATGAAGTTTTTAGGCACAAGTAGGACCGTTTTCCTGAGAATGACCTTTAATATGTTGCTTTTTATTGGTTGAGCAGTAGGCTCTCGGGATCAGTGAGCTGTAACGGGATGCTGAAGTGGAGATATGAAGGACAAAAGCTCCAGATGGAGTCTGTGCACAATGATCTCAGTTCATTTGTTTTACTCTGCCTGCCCTGGAGTCGTGAGGACGACCTCATTAGGGCACTGTTATCCTTTGTTTTCATTTCGCACAGTGCTTCCCTGATGCTGGACTGGAGTACTCCCAACACTTATACATTTTGTATGTCTCTCTTATCTGACACAGCCATTTCAGCTCTTGAAGTCTCTGTTAACGTGCTGATGAGTTGAATCAGGTGCGATTAATTTGGGAGACACACAGAATGTGCAGAGTTGGGTTTACTCCAGGAAGGGGAATGTGATTTCACCGAGTACAACATGTTCCTGGATCAACCAATCAGATTTAAGGAACAATTTTACAGGGTTAGGTGCGTCTACACCAGTGTTATGAGTCGGGATAGGGTTATATATCCCTTATTCTTGTTTTTCACTTTCTGTTTATTTTTTGTTCTGTCCAGCACAAGTTGCACACAAAGGGAAAGAGGTGCTTGTGAGTCTTGCCCATCAGTATCACCAAATATGCCTTGAATATTTACACACACTGTACCCGTTTTCTTCAAGATGCATGCAATGTGAATCTGAAAATGTGTGTTACTTAGCTCAAAATTGCACAGATTGCAGTTGTTTTGGCAAAAACTTCCTGTCTTCACCCAAATAAGTGCTGCGGTGTACTAACCGCACTGTATAACATCGCTCCTTGATTTTAAACGTGTGAACTTTTAATTAAATACACCTTTCTTTTAAGATTGCAATTCATGCATAACCGAAGTAACTAGAAATCCTTCAGTAATTATTTGGACCATCATGTTACATCATGATGGGTCCAGCAGGGAGGTACGCCTCCTTACGTTTTATTGTTTTATTTCCAAAGGGGATGCGGACAAAGACAAGAATGATGAACAGAAGAATAAGAAGGGTGTAAAGAGACGCCGAGATGAACATGGAAGGGGCTACTTTGAATTTATTGAAGAAAGCAAATACAGCCGGTAAGAAATGTGCAGTCGGCCTCTGGTACTCCTGAGGTTCCGCTGCACCTTAAAGATTTATGAGCAGTTTTGGCAGTAAAGAGCCAAATCTGACATGCTGTTCCTCATCAGTGCAAAGAAACACACATTTTTACTGACCATTTTGAAATTACTTCCAGACTATAATAAGGGCATCTCTGTCACCTCAACTGTCACCTCTATTTTTTCCCTTAGGAATCATGTTTTTGTGTAGGTCAGAGCTTCGGCTGTTAAAAGATGAAACATGTTTAAATGAAAATATTCAGTGGGGTATTGATTTATTTCCAGAATATAAACTATTCTTTAAAATATGTATTTTATTTTATTATTTTCTGTATCAAATGCTATCTTTAGAAATGATCTCACTAAAGTGCAATGTGGATGCATTTTTTTGTATTCTTCCTTATCTTATTTATATTGTTTTCATGTGTATGACATTTATGACATTTAATTGAATTTATACGATGTGATGGTATTGTCTTTTCCCAGGAACTGTACGCAAACACTGTATGTTAATAATATATATATATATATATATATACACACACACACACACACACACACACAATAAGGTTCATTAGTTAACATTAGTTAACTACATTAGTTAACATAAGCTAATGATGAACTGTACTTACGCAGCATTTATTAATCTTTGTTAATGTTAATTTCAACATTTATTAATACATTATTAAAACCTTATTAACATTAGTTAATGCTGTGTGAACTAACATAAACAAACAATGAACAACTGTATTTTCATCAACTAACGTTAACGAAGATTAGTAAATACAGTAACAAATGTGTTGCTCATGGTTAGTTCATGTTAGTTAATACATTAACTAATGTTTAACTTATGAACCTTATTGTAAAGCCTTACCTATATATATATATATATATATGAAGCCATTAAATTCATAAAAAATTTAAAACATAAAATCAAAAACATTTTATTTTCAAAATGTATTGAAATAGTAAGCGTAAAAAATAATATAAAGTGTTTCACCTGTAAAATATAATCCGAGCAGATTTTGTTTTGCAAATCCACATATTTTGTGATCCCACTTTATTAAAAAACGTTTTATTAACTAACGTTTGGTTTAAAAATCACAACTTTATATATACATATATATATATATATATATATATATATATATATATATATATATATATATATATATATATATATATATATATCACATTTTCTAAAACAAATAGTACTTTTGATTCAATAATATAAATAAGTGGAATTAAAAAAAAAGAAAGCATTTTTTTATACCCGCTGATTATCTCAGTTGGGACATATTTAAAATCCAATGGAAGTTCAGTGGGAATTTATAATGGCTCTGAATTTTATTGAATTTCCCTCAGGGCGAAGTCTCCCCAGCCCCCTCTGGAGGAAGAGGATGAAGAGTTTGATGACACAACTGTATGTTTGGACACCTGTAAGTATGAAGACCTCACAATACATACTAATTAATAAACACTGAATATTTCATCAAGCAACATGCTGAATATATATTGTAAAATGTATAGTGGGGCAATATACTAAAGCCTCAAGTCATTTGTCCTTCTCTTATTTTCCTCAGACAACTGTGACCTGCACTTCAAGGTGTCTCGGGATCGGTATAGCGCCTCTTCTCTCACCATGGAGAGCTTTGCCTACCTTTGGGCAGGGGGACGAGCGTCTTATGGTGTGGCAAAGGGCAAGGCTTGCTTTGAAATGAAGGTGAGAGCACTGTCTTCACCTCATCTTTACTATTTATAGTTGTCCTGTCATGCCCTTCGCCTTATTCTTGCATGCCTTTGTACCAGATTATCGAGAAGATACCTGTAAAACACATTTCCAGTAAAGGAATTGAGATTCATGATGTCCTGGTGGGTTGGTCAACGGCAAATAGCTCTCTTCTGCTAGGTGAGCGTCTTTGTGTTGACTTCTTACATAGGAGTATTAAAGTTGAAATAACAAATTCGTAACGTAATTTGAGTGTCCCTTTGACTTACATATTCACAGGGGAGGAAGCACACTCATATGCCTTTTCAACTAAGGCCAAGAAAACCAGCAACGGTGTGACAGAGGACTTTGGGGAGGCATTTGATGAGAATGATGTTGTCGGATGTTTTATTGTAAGCATCTATATGCTTCTTATCCATAATGAGTGTTTAACAACTGTGCAGTTACTACTTTTGACCACTAAGAGGCGCCATTCATAAATTACCACTTAAGAGTTTTGTTTTTAAAAGAAATGAATACTTTTTTTCCAGTAAGTATGCATTAACCAAAAGTGACAGTAAATACATTTTATAATTTTATAAAATGTTTTTATTTCAAATAAATGCAGTTCTTTTGAACTTGCTATTCATCAAAGAACAGTATTTAATATTTTTGAGTTTTTTTTAATCCAATTTAATGTTTAGTCCTCAAGATTTTGAAATCAAACATTCAACAAGTGTGAGTGTGTTGTGTCTGGCCATAATATAATGACTGCTGTGTTTATTTGGCAGAATTTTGATGGGGCAGAAGTGGAAATTTCCTTCTCCAAGAATGGGCAGGATCTGGGAACAGCTTTCAAAGTCAGTAAAGATGAGTTTGAGGGGAAGCCGCTCTTTCCTCACGTCCTCTGCCACAACTGTGCGGTTGAGTTCAACTTCGGTCAGTGTGAAACACCGTACTTCCCCCAACCTGATGGCTTCACGCTCCTGCAGCAGATCCCCGTTTGCGATCGCATCAGAGGACCAAAAGGGCCCGACACCAAAGAAGATTGTGAGGTTGGTTTCTTAGCCATTCATTACATTTTTGTTCTATATCATCATTACAAGACATCACTGAAATCTGCTGTAAATCTTCACAGGTCATTGTTATGGTCGGACTGCCTGGATCTGGAAAAACTGAATGGGTTACAAAGCACACAGAAGCCAACCCCGGAAAATACAACATTCTTGGGACAAACACCATCATAGAGAAGATGATGGTTAGTGTTGACATGAGAGATTTTGGTAACATAATAAGGTTTCATTTGATAATTACACTAGTAAACATGAATGAACAATATACAATACTTCTACAGCATTTCAACATTCAATGATACATTTTTAAAATCAAAAGTTGTATTTGTTAACATCAGTTAATGCACTGTGAACTAACATGAACAAACATTAACATATTCTAACATTAATAAAGATTAATAAATGCAGTAAATATAATATATTACTCATTGTTAGTTCATGTTAACTAATGCTTTAACTAATGTTAATGAATGGGACCTTACTGTTAAGTGTTAGAGATTTCATTTAGATATTATTAACATCATAATTGACAATATTTGATGTTGAAATTCAGATTTCCAGTTTGAAACGACAGTTGAAAGATGTCACAAAGCTCTCAGCAATATCTCAGCGCGCTCCTCTCTTCCTTGGAAAATTCATCGAGATCGCCGCACGTAAAAAACGCAACTACATTCTTGACCAGGTGACGTGGAGTTTACAAAACCGTACAATAATCCTCTCTTTACATTTTGCTACCAATTCATTTATTTTTCATGTTAGGTATTCAGTTCATGATTATTATATCATCTGCTAAAAACACAAACTCTTAAATGTCTCCATTTAGACTAACGTATCAGCACCAGCCCAAAGAAGGAAAATGTGCCTGTTTGCCGGGTTCCAGCGTAAAGCTGTAGTGGTCTGTCCAACAGATGAGGAATATATACAGAGGACTCAGAAAAAGGCAGAAACAGATGGCAAAGATGTACCTGAACACGCAGTCCTAAAAATGAAGGGTAAGATCTTTTTCTAAAGCCATACTTGATCTAAGATGTGTGCAACTGTGTTTTATCATTTATATAATATTATGGTATTTATTCATTTTGTATTAGCTTTTATTTTTCATATTTATGCCCAATGGCCAGTGACTTAAGGAAATTATTCAGTAGTATATTTTAAATGTTTTTCACCAGCCTTGAAAAATAGATTAATCCTCATTAAAGTTACAAAAGTTATTCAGTCAAGAGCAGTAAGTGGTTGTTCTTTATCTTTTATTGTTTAACATTAAAACCACAGACGGCATGAATGCATGGGACCAAAATACTGCTTATGTTCACTCATGACATAACTAAGGATACTTGCCAAGATGGGCATTTTGACAATTTTGTTTGAAAATGTTAGTTCAAGCACAAGGCAGCGTGAAAGAGCTCAATTCAGTATTTATGCGCTGAGACGTGGATTTCTGGGTGTGCGGTTCGGATGTGAGTAACAAATTCACTTTTTTTGGTCTTCTTGAGCTTGAATATTTAAATTGGCAAAGCTTAACCCTTCGTGACGAGGCAGCACTGTCAACTGCCCTGAGCGTCGTTCATGTTCGCTCAATTTTGTATTGTTAGAGTTCATAAAAATGTTACCGGCCAACTGACACCGTTTCATAAACTCGCGATATCGTTACCCTATTTTTACTTGCATTTGGAGACTTTTAATTTTAGGAGCTATATGTAACGCTTCTCATCCGACAGCACATAAATCACATGTGGACACGGAGAACTGCGTTTCTTGCTTTGTTTACTGTAACACAACATGGAGAAACATATCCTCTGGCAACAGTGGGCATTTCCACTCATATGCCTCTAAAAGAGCAACAGAAATGAGACTGTCATGTTTGATTCAAAAAGATGGTGTCGCCCATGCAACGCAATTTGCATCTAATCTCCAAAGATCATCATATACACACAGTAACTTAATACTTGTTAATTTCACAGGAGATATCAATAAAGTTACAAAGAAAACTTGTTTTGCCGGAGCACGTTTTACCAACCACCTCCGCGTGGGATAAACCTCTGGTGGGGTGGGGTGTGGTTTCACAGGCAAGGCAAATGACCCACTAATTACTTAATGTCACCACAAGAGCTCTCCAAACAAAAACAGTAATGTGAAACATTTTTAACCACAATATTATATATATATATAGTTAGTCACTATTATCCACAAGTGGAAATTTGTCTTTGGCTTCAGCACAAAAACACAAAACTGTAATCAAGCCACTGGAGGTAAGGTGTAGTGTGAACCCAAGGGCAGTTTATTACATCCAATATAACACCAAGTCTTCATGTGATACGGCATGGCTTGGCATAAACAAACAGGAAGACCATGGAACTCACCACCAGTGATACATGGACAATCATTGACAATGAACATGGACAACATGAGGGCTTAAATACACTGACTAAATACAAACAAGGAACACCCGTGAACAATGATTAAACCAGTAAACCAATCAAAACAAGACATGAAACAGGAGAGGCACATGTCAAGGATCACATGACAAACAGGGGAATCACATGACATGACATAAGGGCGCACACGGTAAAACATAAACATGAAACATGACAATGACAACAAAATAATATACATGAACACGAACATGAAAACAAAACCAGTACTAGACATTACAAAAACACATAAAAGACAACAAGTAACACAGTTACCCCAGTTACAGTTACACTCAGATCCCAGTATTTAAACTTTTTAAACACAAATGACATTTGATACACATTTTTCTTTGCCCGAGGTTGCCTAAAACGTCTGGACGAACTACAACGAATGGAATTTACCATTCAAAGGATGAGAACAATCTTCACTAATAACCTGTGCTTTTTGTTTGACTCTTGTTTGAAAGATTTCATTCAGTTGTCTTTGTGGTCATCCTATAATTGTATATATTTATATATACTGTTATAAAACTTTAAAACTTTTGAGGTATTTAATTATCCATGAGTTGTTCATCCATGAACATGAATTTTGAGTCCCATCAGATCGATTTCCATTGGCAGTGGGGGTCAAGACAACAACTCCCATCATTCCCTGCTCATTCACAGTGTCATGAAGCTACGCCTTTGTTATCGTTTTGAATATGCGACCTCGTAAACTAATTCCCCGTAATTCCTCTCACACAATGCGAGCCGCAACCATACAAGCATCAAAGATTTCCATGCGATTTCTCCCGATAGAAAAAACATCTGCAAGCTCATACAACAGTAAAAATCATACCTTGTATGCCTGTCTTAACAGTAACAACAATGTTGTGCAATTCACAAAACTCCCAAAATGACACTCTATAACACTATAATCTTTTCCAGGAATATACACACTGCCTGTGGAAGGTGAGTGCTTCACTGAAGTGGTTTATGTCGAGCTGCAGAAGGAAGAAGCATCCAAACTTCTTGAACAGTACAAGGAGGAGAGCAAAAATTCCCTTCCTCCTGAGAAGAAACCCAATCAGGGAGGTGTACACCTCAAGAGAGGAGGAACCCGAGGACGAGGAGGCAAAAATATGTTCAACCGAGGTGGAGGACAGGGTCAGAGGGGAGGACGAGGTGGCTTTCAAAACCGAGGCAACTTTAGGGGTGGTACGCCATTTCAGTTGTGCTAAATGTTTGTTTTTAATTCCTTATATAACCTTATTTGTTTAGAGGAAATTGCACTTCCATAATATGGCACACTTAATATTGTATAAAGGAAATGACTTTTTTTATTTTTCTGATTGTTTGACAGTGCCTGGACCACGCGGGGGGTTCAGCAGACCACCGAGAGGCTTCCTTCCTCCCCCTGCGTTCAGAGGAGGCTTCAACCGGGGCAGTTTTAACCGTGGTGGTGGGATGCCTAACAGGGGTGGCGCCCCCAGGCCAGGACCTGGGCGAGGCAATATGGTTAACATGGGCAACAGGGGCGGAGCCATGCACAGGGGCAACATGGGACGAGGGGGAGGGGCCAACCGGGGAAACTTCAACCAGGT
>CM076069.1:14608230-14835730 GCA_038088235.1 Zacco platypus
AGGAAAAGCAGCCTCTCTCTTATTGCACCTCCTGAAGTTGGCATGAGGAGCTGGAATCTAGACACGGACAAAGCTTACAAATAAGAGACTTCTCATTTGTATGACTAACATAATTACTACCTTTCCATTAGCTGTTTTTTTAAGTATAAAGTTTTGCCCATTATGGAAATAGAGAATGAGTGTATGTGTATCCAAACTTTTGAGTAGTTATGCAAATATATAGAGAATATATAGAGAGAATAAAATAGTTACTGAGATTACAGTGGCCATAGACATCACTCTGTGCTTACAAAGACAAACAATTAAAAATGCTGCACATACAAGAGAGATTTGCCAATCTTGGGAAAACAAACAAGCTTGAAAACAAAATCAATTGCTGTAAATTAATTATGATTTAAATCATTGTGATTTAATTTATGTGATTTAAATTTTAAATCAATTGAAAACCTAATTGTTTAAAATGTATGATGTTTGTTCCTCTGTCTTCGGTAACTGAGAAAAACCCCCGCAAGGGTTCATGCAGATTGTGGAGAAACTAATTAGCAAAATACATCACACATGCAACACGACCTCGAGACAGTGCAAGTCGATATTACTCTTGAGATAATGAAATAAACCAAAAAATCTTTAACCACATCATGTGATTTGTGTGTGTTGTTGACAGTGTGCCTACTTGTTTGCTGGCTGCCATACATCGTTATCTGCTTCTATGAGACACTGACGGGAAAAGAGAGCCCGCAGCCTGCCTCAGCTGTTGCCACATGGCTTGTCCTCTTCACTTCAGCTCTCAACCCATGGATCAACTCCATGACTCAAACGTAAGCAACTAAATGTACCAGTTTGATGACTGTATATAATGTGGAATTAAGGTCCATTGGCAGGTATGTTTCTTACAATGCATATAGGGATGGGCAGTATGATGATATATTCAGTGTGACAACAGAAAAGCTCGTCTACCAGTACATTCTGCTATACGGTCTATATTGTACTTTACTGCTATATCATAGCACTCCAGTGGTCAGTAAGCCTTGGAGAAACAGAAACAACTACACCAAATAATTAATTAATAATTGATAATGGCTACTGAAAATTAAGCTTTACAATCACAGGAATGTTACACTTTAAAATATAATTTAAAAATATTACAGTTTTATTGTATTTTTGATTAAATCATTAAACAAAAACAAAAAAAAACACCTTACAGACCCCAAACTTTTGAACGTTTAGTCCAACTTTCATTTGTAAAACATTGCATTAGTTCATTTCAGAGTTAAAATTTCCTGATAATTTACTCACCCCCATGTCATCCAATATGTTTGTCTTTCTTTCTTCAGTCGAAAAGAAATTATCAATTTTTTGAGGAAAACATCCTCTCCATACAGCGAACTTCAATGGCTACCAATGGGTTGAAGGCCCAAATTGCAGTTTCAATGCCGCTTCAAAGGGCTCTACATGATCCCTGGAATAAGGGTCTTGTCTAGAGAAACAATCGTTCATTTTCTAAATAAAAATAAAAATTATATACTTTTTAACCGCAAATGCTTGTCTTTTACTAGCTCTACGATGCTACACACATTACATAGTCACTTTGGAAAGGTCACGCCTGACGTAGGCGGAAATACCAAGTAAGTGTTTACGAAGCGAACTTGCAAAGACCAAGTCAAACGGCCTTTACAATTAAAAAAAAAAAAAAAAAAAAGGTAAAAACAATGTCGGACGATTTTGAAGTTGGAGGAGTTTTTCGCCCAAACCGTGGTATTTATGGCTATATCATGCGTGACCTTTCTGTGATTACGTA
Organism: Zacco platypus; assembly: GCA_038088235.1. Taxonomy (NCBI): domain Eukaryota; kingdom Metazoa; phylum Chordata; class Actinopteri; order Cypriniformes; family Xenocyprididae; genus Zacco; species Zacco platypus. The sequence goes on from CM076069.1 coordinate 14,610,029, forward strand.
ATGTGTGGCGCACCGCGAAGCTAGCACAATACGAACATTTGTGTATATAGATTTTTATTTTATTTTTTAGAAAATGACTGATCGCTTTCACTAGATAAGACCCTTATTCCTCAGCTGGGAATGTAAAGAGCCCTCTGAAGCAGCACTGAAACTGCAATTTGGACCTTCAACACGTTGGTGGCTATTGAAGTCCACTATGTGGAGAAAAGTACTGGAATGTTTTTCCTCAAAAACCATAATTTCTTTTCGACTAAAGAAAGAAAAACAAACATCTTGGATGACATGGGGGTTAGTACATTTTAATTCTGAATTGAACCAATCCTTTAAATTCAGTGGACTATTCACCATTCATTTATATATTAATATATAAACTATTTTATTGTTGATTTTAAAGGGGAAACAACTATATTGTGAGATATATATCTCATAAATACTAATAAGTGTTAGATTATGGTGATACAGCCCATCCCTAAATGTCATGATAGCTGGAAGACACACAGGAAGATCCATAAGACACATTCTCCCGGAAAATAAGCTCTCTATTTTGGGAAATGTAATCATGGATAGACATTATCTTTTTATTGTTGATTAAGACTTTACTGGCCTTTTAACCATCAGATGTGGCAGCTCATATTAATACCTGCCACATTCAATAATGTTTTGTAAATACAATGTGGCAGGAATTGAATGTGGAGCAGGATTGAAAAAGGAAGGTGAAGGTAAAAACCTGCTGATGAAAAACTCAATGGCCAATTCAGGCAACATCTATAAAGAGAACACGTATAGCTATGAATCGTGGTACTGATATGTGGTTGTTATTTAGATTCTAAGAGCATGCGAGTATGTGGGAGGTTTACTGTGACCTTGTTTGTATCTCTCAGGAGGTACAGAGCTGCGTTGCGCAAAAGCCTGAATAAAATCCGACAGATGTTTGAGTATCCTTGTAAAAACTCCCTCTCCCAGTGCACAACCATACAGCCACGCCGCGAGAGCAACAGCTTCTCTTCGCCAGCTCCCAGTGTACCTCCGGCACTACAAACAAACAACCAACCCCAACAGGACCTCACGCTGGTTTGAGCATGGCCCTTACTGACCTTTGCTGGACTGAATAGTGTAGAAATAATCATGACTTAAGGAAGCATCTACAGCAACGTTTCACCTCAGCAAGAGAGGACATTGGGTTGGTGGAGCCAACCAGAAGCAATTTCACCGCTCATGATGTAAACAGACTTCATACAGTCAGAAGGAAGCTTGTGCGATATTCAACAAGACTTTTGCATAATAAAAATGTTTTTTTGTGACTTGAGCAGAAACAATGATTAATTTATTTTTTCAAAAGGAATGCTCAAAGGACAATGCAATGTGATTGTGAAAAAAGCTATCTCTAAAATGTTCAGCAGATGTTAAACGGCCAATCATATTTCAGTTGCTTTCAGAAACTTGAAAACTGCATTAATGACTGACTTCAATAACAACTTGTCTAATTTTGATTGCACAGTCTGATCTGATCTATATCATTGGTTATGTAAATACAGTTTTCTAAATATAAAAGCTCACACCAACCTCAAAACTGTATACTCACTGTACAATAACTGTGAATGTATGACGGCAAGCATTAAGACCATGCATACTCCAAATTCTCGTCCAAGCTGTTGTTCTATCTAGACTGGACTATTGTGACGCTCTCTTGGCAGGCCTTCAAGCATGCACTGTCAAACCTCTCCAACTGATTCAAAAGGCAGCAGCAAGAGTCAAAGAGAGCGCACATCACACCTCTCTTCATCGGTTTGCACTGGCTGCCAATAGCGGCTCGCATCAAATTCAAGACTCTGATGTTTGCCTACAAGACAACCACTGAGAAGCTTGCGTACTACAAGTGAACTGCACTTTGTGGTGCCATCCCAAAGAGGCACAAAATCACTCTCAAGGACCTTTTTCCTGGTCGGTTTCCTCCTGGTGGAATGACCTCCCTAACTCAAACCGGACAGCTGAGTCTTGAGCCATTTTAAAAAGATTTTACAAGATCAGCATTTCAACACTTGACCCAGTAATATTAGCACTTCTTTCTATTTCTATTCTCTCTATTTACTTAAAAAAAAAACCTTGTCACATGCACTTTACTGGAATAACTGGGACTTGCACTTGCATACTGTTGCACTCATGTTGATAAGACTGCTTCTATTGTTCTCATTTGTAAGTCGCTTTGGAGAAAAGCACATGTTAAATGATTAAATGTAAATGTATATATTCTCAATATAAAAAGAGTAACTGTGAAGCCTAACTTCAAAAGCTAAAGCATTACTAAAAGCTAAGACAGGTAACTACTGCAGTGAAGTAATGCTTTAAATTAAAATGCAGTAAAAAATAAATAAATAAACATCTTATGTATGATGAAAGTTTGCCCTCTAGTGGACTACCTGCAAATAAGGTGGAAATTACATGAACCTGAAACTGTGTCAGACTGCTGCAACAACAGTCTCTGTGACTGTTGAACATGATTTCAACAAGTACAACATGTTCCTGGATCAACATCTTTGTTGATCCTGGAACAACACTGCAAACAACCAATCAGATTTGAGGGACAAGTTTACAGTTAATGCTATATTTAGCCTTAAAATCAGGGTTAGGTGCTTCTACATCAGTGTTATTCACCATTTAACTCTGATTTTTGGTATAATGTATGGGTAGGGTTAGGACTAAATTTTCAGACACGAATGTTGTTCCAGGATCGTGTCTGTCTTGGCTAAATCATGGTGACCATCTGGCAAGTGTAATACTGTGAAAGCAGTTTTTGCTTGTTTTTTGTAATCTGAGGGACATGTCAAAATAATTTCTCTGTGATGGTTATATCAAGGGTTATTGTGAGCAGATCAAACAAAGTTTACTCGCATGTACCTGGTTCACAACTTCAAAGTAGAATGCAAGAGTGGTATTTGGGTCCAGTCCACAAATTTTCCACTGACTTGTGCCGCCAGTTCCTATTTCCTACAAGCAGAGGTCAAAATGAACGTCAGTATGTCCTCTGCATTGCCAGAGATAAAGCTGAACCTCAGAGAACACACTGAATCACTATTTGATTTAAAATAGATGAGCTACTTACATTTTCTGACACACAGGGACCCTTGGCGTTCAGGGAGACACACGGGCCGATTGCTCCAGAAATCTTTATCTCTCTTGAAGTCTGAAATAATAATTTAATAATATTAAAAAGGAAAGTCTCATATAACACAATTAAATAATAAAGTAATTAATTTAAATAGCCAAGACAAGCCAATTAGAACACCCTTTTTAAAAAATTATGTAAAAAAAAAATCTCCTTATTCTCACCTTAATCTCCAGAGTCCCTGCAAGTGCCATCTTAAAGGCACCCTGCACGTCTTTAGTGAAAACTCTCTGGAAAGTTTGCTTGAACAGAGATGTGTTGAAAGAGTCTGCCATGACCATATAACCCCTGCCATTTAAAGGAAAAGCAAAAAGGTGCATTCTATGTATTTGGACTATTTTCAAGAACACAAGTACACAATCAGTTCAGCGGCACCACTTTTGAATAAGTGTTTCCTCGTACTGGAAATCTTGGGATAGAAATTTGTCTAGATTTGTTTTCCTCTCAACATGTTTTAAAATGTACCACAGTCACCTAAAATTTCGATAAATACACTGTAAACTTGCTGAAATTTAAAAGAAAGAAGAAGAAGAAAAAAAAAAAGGAAATTGAAAATATTTTTTGAGTCACTTACCCTGTATAGTTAGTGCAGCACTTCATTTCCAGTAATCCTGTCTGATCCAGGGCGCACGCATAAATATCAACAATGTGTCCATTGGCAGCTGCACGATTGGCCAAGGCTTCATAGTGCTACAAGGGAATGATACTATTTTAAATGTGTATAAAAACTTCAAACTAATTTGCGAATGCCTTCCTGTAGCCCACACAGTGAAGCATGACACTATCTATACCAAGCTCATAGGCTCGATTCACAGGGAAAGCAAGAACTTTGAATAGCACACATTGTAAGTGTATGCCAATAAATGTAAACTCAAATCCATAAAGAATTAAGAGAATCCGTTTTTAAGACCAGCTAATTGCCAGTTTTAACATGTACGCTCTATGAAGAAAAAATATGCATTTTTCCCCCCAGATAATAACACTCTGATATTACTGTGTTCTGATCTGAAATGTCAAATAGGTAAGAATTTAGACATCAGTTTGATTGTGAACTTTCCAATGTTCCTCTGTGACATAATTTTCAAACCCATCAGTCAACAGTACAGCCACTTGAAGATACTTCACCTTCATGAAAGCATTGGTACCACCAGGATGTTGGTACCAATCATAGAGACAGCAAATATGGGAAAACTCACTTTAGTGGCTTTCTTCATGAACTTGGCATTGTCTTTCTCGATGTCGTGCCAGGATCTAATAGGCGTTTTCAGTTCATCTCCTACCACCATGCCTGGACCCTGAGTGGCAGGCCCACCGATGAAAGCCATGATGCGAGCGCCAGTGTTTGGGTAAGTGCACTACAAGAGGAAAGTAAATGGAGGGGGAAAAACAACAAGCACAAAGCTAGTGTAAGATGACCAATTTAATGAACTGATGCATTTCATGATCTTAAAAACCTTTTTAGAAAGCCTTAATACAAATATAAATATAATACAATTATAAATTGTCTACATATGAAGTTTTTAGAAAACCATATTTTTCATTCCAAAATATGCATTTCTGAGCAGAATAGTGAATAAAATAACAAAACAACATGTCATTTACTAGAAGTTCTGACAAAATGTTAATTGCTGCAGTCTATTTAAAAAACATGAATTGAAATTTTTTTTTTTTTGAATAATTCATTGACTCACTCAAAGACTTCACTTGTTTCATACTGGATGAATCAGCGTTTTTGAACAAATCTCTTGAATGAATGTTTCAATAACATTTAACAGTTACTTTTCTCCCCCTACTGGTGTAATGATGCAACTGATACAATCTTATTTGAGGTGTCCAGTTACTTTAAAAAAAATGATTTACTCCATTTTGATCGTTAATATCGACATCAGTGTTCATATCCAAATGATAAACTTTGGTAACACTTTGGTTTGGGGAACACATATTCAGTATCAACTATGACTTTTGCCTCAAACTCTTAAATTAATGGTTATTATTAATAGTTAGTTAGGTAGTTGTTGTAGCGTTTAAGTCTAGGTAGGGTCGGATTTAGGGATGTAGAATATGGTCATGCAGAATAAGGCATTAATGTGTGCTTACTAAGTACTAATAAAAAGCCAATATGTAAGCTAATAAGCAACTAGTTAAAAGTGAGAATTGTTTCCCATACTAAACTACTAAAAAGTGTTACATAAACCTTTATGCCAGTACTTCTTTGATCCATTTGAATTATTTTAACAGAAATAATGATACTGTGTGGTTAAAAAGTCTGTGAAGTTGTTTCATACTTATACAATACATCTGTTCTCTCTGGATCAGCTGCAGTGCCAACACAGATTTTAATGTTCCAATCATATTTGTCAAACGTTTAATAGACATTGTTGAATCATTTTCATTTAGCCATAGAAATTGTGTGGGTGTATGAATCAATACTGCAATCTTTTAACAATAATCGTGCAACTCCAGTCAAAAGTGTGGAAAATAGTAATGAAGGATGAAAAGGTGTGTCCAAACTGGTAACTTATAATTTTGTAACTGCAGCTGACATACCATTAAAGATAATAACATAAATCATGACAGTCACCTCTAACAGACCAACAGCAATGGAAAGGGCCACTCCGAGTGATCTCAGTGGTCGTTTGCCTTGAGTGACGGGCCAGGGGTCTCTCTGCAGCTCTCCCAGCAAATCCGTCAGATTCATATCTATCTTCTGTACTGGCTGAAGAAACCTGAGCACATATACAATCAGTGACCACCATATTCCAACACAACTCCAAAGATATATTAAAGGGGTCATGACATGGATTTCTTTTAATCATAATATGTTCCTTGATGTTGACTTGTAATGTTAATAAAGTTTTTTGCACACATAAAAAAACAAACAAATACATATGTGGAAAAATACGATTTTCAACCTTCATTCTAACCCTTGTTATGATCCCACATTAAGTGGCGGCTCTTTTAAGGCTTGTCAGTAAATGGCCACTCTTATGATTGGCTAACGTCATTGCATATGAAACTGTATCAACGCCCACTTTCTATAGTGTTTTGAAAACATTACACATATTAAACTGTCATTTACATACAAAACATTAGGAAATCATTTACTTGCAGTTTGTGATGCAGCTGTTGTCAGATTCAATACTGTTGGTTGCTTTATTTTTCAACAAACGTTCCTTTGCCAACTCTCCATTACATGGTGCCTCATTTACAAAATAAAATGTTCTGAGCAAACAAGTCTGTACAGAGACGCAACAAGACGTTTAAACTGAAAGACTGTTTAAAAGCGAACAATCTTTCACTCTTCCATTTGCCCTGTTGTCAACAGACTCAGCAACGAGTACATCAGAAACTGAACGCGCATCTGTATACTGCATCCAGTGTAGAGAGCCTGTCATTATAATGGGTTCTATTTACTTTTGACGTGACACAACGCTCACATCCAGTGTAGACAAATGTCAGCCGCCAAGCGACTGAATGCCAGTGGGCGGAGCCTATGGTGAAATGATGTAAAAACTTTGAATTTGAATGAATGAATTTGCCCGTGAGACGTCACAGGGCCATGAAAACGAGTCATTTCTGATCTTGATTAAGGGTGTGTTTATATGACATTCTATTAAAAACTAAAAAGTTATTCATATACAGACGACAAGGTTGTTAAAACGATCCCCATTGATGCTGTATTATTCATGCCAGGCCAGTAGTTGGCGATGTCACTTTCTAAAGAAACACTACGCACCTATAGACTGAACACATAATACACATAGACATGACACCACCAATTTCACAAATTCATGGTTTGAAGTTTACACTAAGAAAATAAAGGTATCATTTAAAAAAAAAAAAAATGTTTTCAAAAGTTTGTGTTTTCAGGCCCCAGACCGCTGTTATCGTGTAAATGATTGGCCAAAATGCATAAAGTTTTCTGTTTTCAGCTGAAAATGATGTTGTGTAAGTGGCCCCTAAAATGTTTTCTTTATAATGAGGGGGACGTTTTAAGCTATGAAACTTGCAGAATGTTTTAATGGAACAAAGACCTCTTGAATAGAACAAGGCAAATTTGATTTCTCATGTCATGCCCCCTTTAAATATATAGAAGAAAATAGACGTTGCCCTGTGAACAGTTATCAAGATTCGTGCGAGCGTCATTTTGATTATGCAAATTAATTATTCATCTATATAGCCTGAAGAGTTAAAGTTGAATTTAGCTCACCTGTTTGAAGGAGGAACCTGAGGCTGTTGTGGACCTCGGCCTGCCTGTGCTGCAGCGGGTTTACTTAATCCAAGCATCTCCTGTACAGAGGATTCATGAAATTAAAATATTGCATATTAAGAGACATTTGAGCTGACTAGTTCAATCAAACGCTCGTATCTTAAATTAGTTTCCCATGCAGTTCCATTTGGCAGCAGGACAATAATCTTCACCTGGAGCTGTTTAGCACTGAGGTCTTTGGTGCCCCTGAAGACGTAGCTCTTAGAGATGCCTTCACAGCCCAGCTCATGAACTTGCACCATGCGTCCAAACGTAATAAGGCCCACCAAAGCAGTGGGAGGCAGCAGGCTGAGGGACATCTGAAGCGACTCTTTCAGCGCCTGCAGATCATCATCTTCCATACATGTGTCAACCACATACAAGAAGTTCAGGGGCATCTGCGGACCACGCTACAGAAAAGAAACAGAATCGAATCAGCTGCCATTCATGAATCTAGTTCTATTGTTCAGTATTTATATGGCAACAAAAGGTAGTTCATTTAAGGCATTACCTGGACAACATATTCAATAGTGGAAAACTGTGGGAGAAGCTCAGCAGGTTGGTTGACTTCTGATATTCCAGCATAAGTCGGTGGGAACTATGACAGGACATGGATATTGTTTATGCCAGTAATTAAATGACATTTGAATTGGACATAAAAATCCAATTCACTTTTCCTAGGGCAACAACTAATCAATAAAATCTGTATAATAATCAACAAATTTGATTATTGATTAGTCACGTAATTGCACAGAGCCTTTGGCATATACATTCACATACAGAGGGTACGCACGTGCAGTCACCTTCGGCCCAGAGTGACTGCAGTTACGCCCACTGAGTGGCAAAAAGACTGAATTTGTTTCAGCATTGGTTTTCAGCGTGAATGCCATGAAAAACACACAAAACACATCTAAAACAGGAAAGAGCTGTGCGATTGACTATACAGATAGATTTGACAAGAAATCTGAGGTATATTTTTACAGATTGCCAAAAGCTAGACAAAAGAGAAGCAAACGGATCGCTCCAATTCACAGAAACAACTGGACTCCATGCAGTGAAACGTGGATTTGTAGTTATCATATTGTCTCAATATGTTGAATTTCGAGATAAAATCATACCCTATATATTGTATTGTTATGTTTTGTATTAACAACTCATCAATTAAATATTTAGCATCTTATATTCTGCATAATTGGATGTTTTTAAATAAACACTGACAAAAATAAAGTTTTAGGGATGGACGATATGACGATAAATAACATCTCCAAGTGATCTCCTGGATTTAGCCCTACCTATATTGTATTTATACAAAGCGCTCACGGGCATGTATTTCCATGCCATTGAAATCAGGCACATAAATGTCAGGAAGCACGATTCCTGGCTACATGTCAATATCCATGGATCACTGGATCTTTGGTACGTTGTAAGGAACACTATATCAAATTCAACCTTTAGTTTAAACTGATAGTCTTTTGTTTCTGACGTTTTCGCAGTTTCCGGCTCTTTAGCCACTCAGTCCAGTTGAAAGTGACGTCAATGCATACTCTCTACACATTCACTACATTTGTTTACATTGCCTTCAAATTGCATTATGTTTTGAGGACAACATTGGACAAGATTGGACAAGATGTGGAACAACAATTTTGTAAATAATGGATAAATTTATTTTTTTAACTGAAATGCACTTTTGAATCATTTGTTAGCCCCACACTTTTTAAAACTGCAATGACTTTACCTGATTTCTCTGATAACAGAAGTTGCATGCCCAGAGTTTTGCTCTGTAATCCACCTGACTGATTGTGTACACAATGAAAAAGGAAAAAAACAGAAGCATAACTATATTAGCGCATATAATGTATCCAGCTTTCATAATAAATGTGTTTATTTGGAAATTATTTCAAAGGATAAGAAGTAGATCCTCCATCTGTGAACTCATTATGCTGTCTGCTCTGACTTAACCGACTTACCACAGAGGATTGAGCACAGCTCTGCACGTGGCCCGGCTGCACAGCACCGGCTCGTACTGAATCGGGGGAAGATCCGGCCGCTCTTTCAGCGGGGTGAACAAGGAGGCCACCGGAACCACCATACGCGTGGCTTCCAGACGACTGGACGGCCAAACGTTCCAACTGAAACGGACGCCATCGCGGTCCTCGTTCTGCTGGATGAACTCCTGGAAGGTCGCCATAGCACCCTCTGGAATCTACAAGTTATACAAAGTTTATAGATAAAACACTGAAGCACTACTGATGTCCCTGTAATGGCATCTTAAATGAGGAACAACTAAAAGATGAAAAAATGAAACAGTCACTACAGACACAGACATTTACGCAGTGATGTATTCAATCTGATCTGTGTGTAAATTACAGAGATAGGCCAGCCCAGTCTTATTCATCCTTACCCTTTGGACACAGGGCAAACTATAATGTCTCATCACACATCATTAAAAGCTGTATTGAGATAAGAGGTCTATACAAAAAGCATCAATGATGTCAAATGCCGCATAAGTCTATATCTTTATGTGTGACTGTGACTTTGATGCACTAAAGTGTTAGACAGCTATTTAGGTTTTGACAGACAAAAAAAATTCAAATATTTTGATGCCAAGGTCATCAACATATATATGCATGTATATATTTATGAACTTCGCGCACAGCAGACCCCAATTTGAAACCCCGTCCCAGACCAGAACAAACCCCAAAAATGCCACATGTGCAGACGAGAAGAAGTCAACCAATGAAGCAAAACACACATTCAAAACAGCCAAGTGTTCAAATTACAACACTTTTGGGGATATAATAAGATACAGAACGAATAAACAATGCAACAGTGTGCCCAGTTTTTAAAATAAGTGACTATTCTAACATTATAAAGCTAATAGCAAAAGTAGGCTGATGAGTATATTTCTCGCAAGGAAAACACGCAACTAAGGCTATATAGTTAGCTAAACAGACACATCCTACTTTGCTGAATAAGTTTAGTTTATTTTAGTTTAGTTTACTTGAACTACATTGATCCGCTGGGGGCGTCAGCCCACCCTCCAGAATTAGCCGCAGAAAGCTAGTTCGATAGCTTAGGAAATATTTATCAGCTCACATCAACAATAAACCCTTGAGTTCTACAACTACTTCATCAAGACCTGATTAAACATTTCAGTAAACATACCCGGCGATGACCCGCTTGTTGATGCTCGACATGTTGATGCTTCCATTCAACATTGACTTCAAGCTAAATGCCCTTTAAACCTTCGACTTCTTGAGCTACAATCCAGCTAACGCTTTCCAATAGTCATCATTGATCGAATCATTATCGTAATGTAAATAATAATCTTGTTGTAAAGGGTAAGTAGTGTTTTGACGTACCTGAAGCCTTGATTTCGTGTCCCCTCGGAGACTCTCAGTCAGTGACAGCGCGCTCACGGGCTCGAGCGAGCTCTCGAGCTGATGACGTAGCAACTCAACATGGAGTCGGTGCCACGTCAAGAGCCCAGACTGAATTCCTAGTCATTTCAAGACTTGGATTATACACGTTATCTTTGAGCAACTGCGTTATATTCAAGATAACTATTCTAGGAAAAAAATATACTAATTTACTGCAATTAAAATATCACATTTTACCAATGTATTAATATTAATAAAGTTGTGTAATTTTATCTAATTTCTTGTTTTAACAATCACTTTATCCACGTTTTATGATGACCATTATTTTCATTTTCCGTTTCCCACATGGAATTCATTGGATCAATAAATGTATTATATTTTAACTAGAATGAATACAATTTAAATATTAAAGACTTTGATAAAATCTTTATACAATCAAAATCTTTTTACAAAACCATTTTGTGTTTCATGATGCATCATCTTTAATTTGTGTAGTTTCCTTAGTTTTAGCATTAAACATTATACAAAACTTAAATTGTTCACATATTACGATCACTGAAAGAATTTACAATTTAAAAGCACTTTTGTCATTTCCAATATTTTTAGGCAATTACAATCATTTAACCAGGAACACAAACATATTAACAACTAATCTCAGCAAATTTGTCGAGCTGTTGCGTTGTAAAGTCTGGGCTACAAACGTACATAATAAACAGTGCAAGTACTGTGATCAGTCTGTTAAAAAACATTTGATGACAATTTCAGCATAATAAAAGAGGATAATAAGACAACTGCTGTTAAAATGTTGCCATATAAATTTTATTATAACATTATGACAAAATATTGCCACATACTCTTTTGCAACTACTGTATTTATATTGGATACAAAGCCAAAGCTTTTCTATGGCAAATCAATAAATCAAACTGAAGCGGTGGATTCTGAAATCCACTGCCGTTTCAAAATATACATTTTGAGTGATTTATCATGAAGTAATTAATCAACATTTATCTTTCTAAATATTAAATTATTTGAATAACTTCATGATAAATCACTCAAAATATATATACATTGAAGCAGCAGTGGATTCCAGAATCCAGCCCTTCAAAACAGTCAATTATACAATAAACCATGATTTCTACTCATGAATATCTTATGCTATGAAGATGGTCATAGCAATTACTGTAAATCATATAACCTTGACGGCTTTAACTTTAACCCAGTTTGGAGATAGTGAAAGGGGTCAGTTATCAATTAGCCTGACAATATTGTGAAGCACTCCGATATCGGGGTGTATATTTGCCAAGACGAACGCTCTCCGACATCACAAGACATTTTAAACAATCATTGGACTTGATCTCAGGAAGCGAAAGTTCTAACTGTCCCTGAGATCAATTCTGCTCCAGAAACACTGGGCTTTACATGTAAATGAGCTTTTATTAAATGTTTTACACCTTTTAAAGAATTAAATTATGTGAGGCAAGACATAGAAATCAAACCATCTTCATATGCCCAGGTTTTGTTCACTAAAACCATCAGAGTCTTTTGCATCCTCTGTTTGCAGGAGTTTAGGGATTCACATATTGTTAAATCCCATCATGCCTTTCATGTTGCCAGCAGCTCCCTGCTGAAACTGTCTCATCATGGACTGCAGTCCGGCCATGCCACCTTGCAAGAAACAAAAGACAGTTGTCTTTAAGTAAGGCTTGTACAACCATAATCGATATTCAAAAATCCTTTTCTACTGATGACGTGACATTGAGAAGTGCAATCACAATGTATTACTTAGTTTTAAGCTTAGCTCATTTTAAGGGGGTTCTTGCATGCAACTGCCCCATCTTTAGTGAAGGTAAATCAATGGTCTAGCAAAAATTAAAGAATGTTATGGTTTTAAGGGAGCTCATACCCATGTGATGAAGCACTCTGGGATCCATCATTTTAGCCATCTGCTGGTTCAGTTTCGCCATCTGTGATGGGTTGACGTTCTTGGACATATCCCCTCCTTCAAAAGCAACGACACCATGAGTCATTAATTTTAAGTGGTTAACGAAACTAAAACAATTTGAAATGTATCATGTTCGGTTTGTTCACAAGCATGGAATAAAAATCACTCAACCTTTAAACAAGCCTTTAATGCCTCCCATCTTCTTGACCATCTGGGCAAACTTTGTGTACTGGGTGAGCAACTCTTGTACATCCCTGGTAGCCACTCCAGATCCCCGGGCCACTCGCTGGATGCGGTTAGGCTGTTTACTGAAGAGCTTGGCACCATCTTTGTTGTCGAGTTCTGAGTTGAAAAACCACAATATGTTAACTGAACCAGTCTAGTTTAGAACTATGCCTGAAACTTTCCAATTGAGTGCTGCAGATGTGATATCAAAACCCAACAGTGGTTCACTCAAGATTTTCCTATGCGTTTAAAAAAAAAAAAAAAAGAGTTACATTTGAGAAATAAGGTTTGTGATTTCGTTCTACAACGTAAATTACATGCACCTATATCGAAAACACAAATTATGAAAAAAAACCCCAAAAAAACACGATAAAAAAAACACTCAATAAATAACTAGATAAGAATGTTTGAGTTGTTAATGTGTGGAGTTTACGTTGTAGAACAAAACATCTAAAGCCCAAAGTATACTTGTTTTTATTACTGTATGTGTACAGTCAAAGTAGTCTTTCAAAGTACACTCCATTTGATAGTGCGTGAACGATGACACTCAAAAAGTTTCATCTTAGTCGGGTCTGCACTATTTTTCTCCAGAAGTTATGACCGATAAAAATGTCTTTATATCCTTTTAAACTAAAGTTGCGGCTCTCTTATAACCCCTCACACAAGCGCTTGTCAATGCAGGCTTCAAATGTTGTTGGAGTCTCTGGAATTTTGTTGTTGTTGTTGTTGTTGTTGTTGTTGTTGAGTCTCTTTAGTTCCAGTTTCTACTGTAAAACAATGCCCCGGGCCAGTGTCGCCACCTTGTGAAACAACTGATTAGTGTAAAACAAATTCAATAGGTATGTGTAACCTGAGTGTACAAAGTAAAAAAAAAAGAAGTTTAAGAACCTTATTTCTCTCATAAATTGAAAAACTCCATAGAAAAATCTCAAGGGAACCAGTGCCAAATTTCTTCCAGTATTTGACGTCACACCTGCAGAACTCTATTTAGGCTAGTCAATGCATGATTTGTGTTATAAGAATTTAAAAGCACATACCCTGGTCATTCATACTATCCATTATTGTCATGAGTTTCTTTAGTCTGGCCATAGACTCCTGCTCATTTCCTTTGCTCATGAAATCTGTTCCAAAGCCTGGGATCATGCCCTAAAGACAAAGAAAAACAGAAACTGTAAGAAAAGAACTACTCAATGCATCATAATTAGATATCCTTTCAGTTAAGGTTGGCATTACCATGATCTGACCAAAAGGTCCCATTTTCATGATGTTCTGAAACTGTTCATACATGTCCCTGAGTGTGAACTGACCTAAGAGAAATAAATGTCACATCTGTCAGAGGAAAGACACTAGAAAATATATTATTGCCTAAAACATGGCATTGAAACAGAAAAAGATACATTATAGTTACCATGTTTGAGCTTGTCAATTAGCTCCTCGTTGTCATCAAGCTTTAGTTCGTTCACTTTGTCAATCAGTCCCTCAATATCTCCCATACCTAGAGGAAAAACAAATATTGTAACAAACAGCACACCTTCATCATCCAACAACAATCAAATGTTTGTGTGTTTAAAGCACTTGTCTAAAGGTTTTAACAGCAGCTCAGCAATATATTCAAACCTTACCGAGCAGTTTGCTTATGAAGGGCTGAGTCTTGAAAGGCTCGAAGTCGTCAATGTGCTCGCCTGTACCGATAAAAATGATGGGACTCTTTGTGGCCGCCACACTGTAAACATACATTTTTCAGTCAACTCTCATTTATTTACTCAAGTGCTGAAAGTACAAAGCATAAAGTGTGTACTTACGCACTGAGTGCACCACCACCCTTGGCATGGCCATCCAGTTTGGTGACAATAACAGAAGCCACATCTACCTTGTCTTTGAAGGCCTTAGCCTGAGCCTCACAAGCCTGACCAATGGAGGCGTCCATCACATACACTATGTTGTCAGGTTGCTGTGGGAATAGACAATAACAGCCATGAAGCATCACACTTATATCATTTATATTTTACCATCTTATTGCTGCTTGATATTTTATCAAAACAGAGAAAGTCTTTCACTTACCACAGCATTTGACACCTGAAGCATTTCTTCAAAAAGTGAGTCTTCCTGTTTATGTCTACCACTAGTGTCCACAATGATTATTTCAAAGTTTTCTGTCTTGAATTTTTCCACACCCTCTGAAGCTATGATCACCGGATCCATTTCTGTGTAACTATTAATTCACACCAATATGAATCAATGATTAGGTTGGGTGAGCAAATACAACTGTAACAGTGGAGTATGGGAAATAACGCTTTTATTACCTGCCGTAAAAGGGTATTCTGGCTTTTGTTGCATTCTGCTTGAGTTGGTCGAAGGCACCTTTAAAAAAAAAAAAAAAAACAATGACTTTTTTTTCACTAATACAGAGAGTATTAGTGTGCGAATACATGTAAAGACAGAGCCAACTTTACCTGCTCTGAATGTGTCGGCACAAATCAAACATGTTTTCCATCCTTTTCTTTGGTAGTAGTATGCCAACTAATAAGAAAAAAAAAAAAAAGATTCTTGCTTTTGTGATTAGCTGAATAAAAAGAGATGTATAATCTAAAAGGTCTGTAAAAAGTCTAAAAAATCTGGAGAAATGTCCAAGAACTGCTCACCTTAGAACATGTTGTGGTTTTCCCACTGCCCTGCAGACCAACAAACATGATAACGTTGTTCTTTCCCTTTGTGGGAGTCCAGGCTTTGACTCCAGGATCCACCAGCTGCAATAAAAGCACTCTGTAATCATCTTTTAGAATGAAATCCTAGCAGTCCATTAAAATTTGGTTTAATGTGATTTCTCTCTTTCATGACAAAATAGAGATCTCCTGAGCTACACATAACAGACTCCCTAAGGAAAAATCAACATTTAAGAGACAAAATTTGAAAACCATAATTTACCTTGACAAGTTCCTTGAAAACAGAATGCTGGATCATTCTTCTCTTGTTCAGCCCAGAGGCCATCTCCTCCAGATCAATGGCTCCCCTGAAACCATAGAGTATTTATAGAGCGAACAGACATTCTGTAATAGGGAATTTATCATAAAATGACAAAAACTCTTGTTACATACTTGACATTTTCTCTAAGCTGCTTTACCAACTTGATATTCACATCAGCCTCCAGCAGGGCAGCACAGACTTCCTTGAGCATAGCATTTAACACCTAAGGAAGATTGTAAACACGTTAACATTTTATGATGGACCACAACGCTGAAGCCCAAATTACATTATGTTCACGGTACCTCCTCGTTGATGATGGTGGCATTGCTGAGAGACCTCAAAGCTGAGGTTATTTTCCTCCCCAGATCAGCTAAAACCATTTTTGCGGTTAAAGAGCCGTCAACCTGCAATAGGGGTGATTACATCAGGTAGCAAAGACAAAAGAGATTTTTCAGACGACCAGCTTCCAGACACAAAGGCACTGAGAGATGCCATTAAAACTGTGATTGGTTTAGTGTAGTGTTCCTTACTTGTTATGTGAATGAGCCTTTCCAATGTGGTGGGGTTTCCCCCAAAACAACACTCCTGTGACCTCTCACTCTGAACCTCGAGACTTCAGTGAATCCACAGCAATGACGTTTTCAACCTTTCTTCGCAAACACAAATCAGAAAGTGTTAAAGAAATACATCGCGGATGAGCTGTTGTTACCAGCTATGTGTTACCAGCAGTGTGTGCTGTACGATTTGGATGAATCTGAGACATTTTAAGCCATATATAGTAACTGTATCAAATCACAAATGTTAGCATACACATGAGTATTATCGTAGTTTTCTATTATATATTTGAACGTTCGAGCTAGTTAAAGCTCTATACTAAAAAAGGCCAGACAGCGTTGTAACCAGCACAACCGTTGTCGATTTACTTAATTACAGGATTTAATTTATGTTTAAGTCAAAGTTAAAATGTTCGATACTCGAAATATTACGATAAAGAGATATGTTTCGATTAAATATTACTTACCTAAACTCGTAGCAGCTGTTTTTCGGAGAGTAGAAAAGCGACTACAAACGTCATCTAACCCCCAACTTCCCGTGACGTAACTTTACTTCCGTTTAAAACAAAAGTTCGACTTTTTATTTTTATAAAACATATTACTTATAGTTTAGATTCGTTTTAATTCCCTATTCATTTCACTTGCGAACAATATTAATATATATCTATAAATATAAATTCGAATATAAGTTTATTTTTAAAATATTCTTTATTAGAGATGTTGGTCATGAGGCAAAATTATGGAGGCTTGTTTAAGGTGGAACAGCAGTAGATAAAATTGATCCCAACTTTAGAAAAAAAAGTTACATTTTTACCATTAAGAGTCATTAAAATCTAAATAAAGCGATTGAAATTACAAACATAAAATGTCTATGTTTACATACCACTAGGAGTATTTTATCAGGTTGATGTTCAAAAAAAAGTGTACAGTTCTACCTTAATATAAGAACACACTCTTCCACTGACACTACTCCATGTGTTGCTCACTAGTATACTTCCAACCTAACGTTAGATTGTGTTTGGCGTAATAAATATCAAGAGCTTGAATCAATGAATTTTAACGATGCGAAGAATGCAGTTCTGCAGGTGTTGTCAAAGACGGAGAGACAACATCTTCCAAAGCTGCTAAAATGGTTGAAAACATCAGGTACAATCAGAAACTTTTGTTATTGTCTTCTGAGCTAAACATGAGATTATGTACAAGATGTAAGCGTGTGTTCTTATTAAACTTAAAGCAAAACACTACAGGCAAATCATTGTTTTTTCATGCACTTGTCAATTTTGAGATTTTGGGCTATTTTGCTTGCATAACTTGTCTTCGATCAGGCTAGTGGGAAGAAAACAGCCAAAATACACATTTAATTTGCCTCTGTAATTACAATGCATAGGCACATCTTTAATAACAATATAAATCTTTAAAGGCCATTTTCTCAAAATAAGTATTTTCTCACGCACTGAGTCGGAAGTCTCCGCGTATGTATCACTTACTCCAAACTTTCCAGGTTTATTCCCATCTATATTCTGAAATGTTTTTACTGGGGAGGTCTAATATCTGATTCCCCTGCATTATATAAAATTGTATTCCTAAATTCAATAAAATATCAACAAAATTAAACCAGTTTTGATCCTGGTTTTGGTATGTAATGTTTAGATATATCTTCTGGAAATTTGTGCAAATTGGTGCATATTTAATTAGAAAATGCCTCGTATGCATATTAAGACATAAAATTACTTACTTACATTAACAATTTTGCAATTTTTAATGACATTTGAGTAATCAACTGGGGAAGTATATGGTGTTATCTATTAGTTAAAATGTTTACACTAATTCTCCTGTGGTGTCTGCCTTAAGTGAGTTAGTTTTTCATCTACATTTTTAGATGATCTGGATGATTTCCTGGTGGATAACCAAAGTGTTATTCTTCAAAGTATTGCAGAGGACCTGAGGGCTTGCCTTCCACTCGAGGCTATGGTCCCCTCAGAGACTATGGCTATTCAGAAGGTTTGTGTATTATATTTTTAGTATTCTGCTAGATCCTAAGCATACTTTAGGATTGTTAGATTCTAAAGGATACTTTAACTTTTAGACTCAACAGAAACCTCACCCTACTGTGCATGTAGATGCATTCTTATATGATGAGGAAACTGTGGATTCATTGTGTGAGGAGGGAAAAATAAGTCGCAACTACTGCCTCACCTGTGGATCGCACAGGACAGCACCATTGGGTAAGTGTTTGCTGGGGTACTAGCTATGTATGTACATAAACTTGTGCAATTAATC
Source organism: Zacco platypus (assembly GCA_038088235.1). Lineage (NCBI taxonomy): Eukaryota > Metazoa > Chordata > Actinopteri > Cypriniformes > Xenocyprididae > Zacco > Zacco platypus. The sequence continues at coordinate 14,628,787 of CM076069.1, forward strand.
ATAATATGCAATTAATAATTTTTCACAGAGTTTATCTCACATTCATTCTCAATCCCGGAGCTCCAGTTCCTATTCCACAACGTTCTTCCAGACCTCACTGGAAAGCTGGTGGTGGATGTGGGATCTAGACTTGGAGCTGTGCTATTTGGGGTAAATCACTGATAATGCTTAGTTAAATGTGCAGTGTGTAAATTTTAGCAGTACCTAGCGGTGAGGTTCGAAGCACTTTTAGAGAAGCAATGGTGGCCGACACAAAGATGCAGTTGTCTGAGACAGCAGATAGAAGAATGACGTTTCTTCTTACTTCTAACAAAGAACGGTCTCTGCTTCTAATAAACCAGACAATTACTACTACTACTACTACTACTTCTTCTTCGTGCATACTCAACGTAGTGACGATTGAAGCTGCCTTTAAAAACACCAACCAACATAGAGACTAAACATGCTCTGTAGAGCAGTTTGTCTATTCAGGGTTGCTGTAGAAATATGCGGCACAAAATGACAACTTAACATGGAGTGGGGTCTCACAGTGTATGTAGGTAGAAATGGCTCAATACATAAGGGTTCATTATGTAAGGTCTTTATACACCACACAAAAAACTTGGTTATGTATATTATATTGCATTTATGTCAGTAGATCCTTCTAAATTTTACACATTGCACCTTTAACCAAGCACACTTAAACTCATTATGAATTGTGAATTAGCTGATGTTTATAGTATATTTAAAACAGAAACAGTTGCCCTTGGGCAACCATGAATTAAGTGCCTTGTCCTATTGGGTTTAAACCTGTAACCTTTTATGGACCACCCCAGATCTGTAGCCACTAGGCTACACCAGGTTTTATCTTTCTTTTTAAAATATGGTCTGATGATGCATCTATCTTATTGCCTCTGATTTATTTCTCTTCTCAGGGCTACCTTTACAGTGCGGCATCTCAGCTTGTGGGGGTTGAAATAAGTTCAGAGTTTGTCAAGCTTCAAACAATGGCTGCAGAGAAATATGGCTTCAGTGACAGAATTAAGGCAATTGATCATCGTTTTTTTCTTGTATGGTCACCTGTTTTATCTGGATAGTATATTTACAGAAATGTTCAATGTGCCCTGCACAGGTGATTCATGCAGATATCCGTTCTCAGGCTGCCTTAGTGCAAAATACAGACATTCTGATCATGAACAACGTTTTTGAATTCTTCATGGAACCAAGTGATCAAATGCAGTAAGTGCCAAAATGTGATTGCACTTAAGAACATGCAGAGATCTTATTTGAATAATGCATAAATATTTTTTTTCGTAATACACAAATGATATATAGTGTGTGCATAATTATGCAAGTTGATATAAATATTACATATTTTGTAATATTATAGAAGTTACAAAATTAAGGTGTGACCATTGGACCATTAACAATAATAAATGATATGCCTGTTTACTTACAAATGATATACAAAATTATTAGTAGTTATTAAGATTGATGTGGTTTGGAATTGGTGAAATGTTATTGGGGAAAAAAGATATCAAAATATCAACTTAGAAATATCTGCATAATATGTATGGTATAGTAATTGTGTCTTAAATAAGGTTTACACTAAAATTACCCATTTTTTTTCTTTTTCAGAGCTTGGCTATTTATCAATCAAAATTTCCGAAAGAAAGGTGCTCTGCTGGTAACTGTACCCAGCATTCAAGAAGCCCTTACTTTACTTCAGGATGCTGTTGTAAGAAGCTTTGTTCTGTCTCTGATATTACTTAATTTACAGTGGGGAGAACAAGTATCTGATTTTGCAGGTTTGCCCACTTACAAAGCATGTAGAAGTCTGTAATTTTTATCATTGGTACTCTTCAACTGTGAGTGACGGAATCTAAAACAAAAATCCAGAAAATCACATTGTATGATTTTTAAATAATTAATTTTCATTTTATTGCATGACATAAGTATTTGATCACCTACCAACCAGTAAGAATTCCAGCTCTCACAGACCTGCCCTCCTGTTCTCCACTCGTTACCTGTATAAAAGACACCTGTCCACACACTCAATCAAACAGACTCCAGCCTCTCCACAATGGCCAAGACCAGAGAGCTGTGTAAGGACATCAGGGATAAAATTGTAGACCTGTACAAGGCTGGGATGGGCTACAGGACAATAGGCAAGCAGCTTGGTGAGAAGGCAACAACTGTTGGCGCAATTATTAGAAAATGGAAGAAGTTCAAGATGACGGTCAATCTCCCTCGGTCTGGGGCAGCATGCAAGATCCCACCTCGAGGGACATCAATGATCATGAGGAAGGTGAGGGATCAGCCCAGAACTACACAGCAGGACCTGGTCAATGACCTGAAGAGAGCTGGGACCACAATCTCAAAGAAAACCATTAGTAACACACTATGCCGTCATGGATTAAAATCCTGCAGCGCACTCAAGGTCCCCTGCTCAAGCCAGCACATGTCCAGCCCCATCTGAATGTTGCCAATGACCATCTGGATGATCCAGAGGAGGAATGGGAGAAGGTCATGTGGTCTGATGAGACAAAAAAAGAGCTTTTTGGTCTAAACTTCACTCGCCGTGTTTGGAGGAAGGAGGATGAGTACAACCCCAAGAACACCATCCCAATCGTGAAGCATGGAGGTGGAAACATAATTCTTTCGGGATGCTTTTCTGCAAAGGGGACAGGACGACTGCACCATATTGAGGGGAGGATGGATGGGGCCATGTATCACGAGATCTTGGCCAACAACCTCCTTTGCAAATTAATTACTTAAAAATCATACAATGTGATTTTCTGGATTTTTGTTTTAGATTCTGTCACTCACAGTTGAAGAGTACCAATGATAAAAATTACAGACTTCTACATGCTTTGTAAGTGGGCAAACCTGCAAAATCGGCAGTGTATCAAATACTTGTTCTCCCCACTGTATCTCCTAATTGTAATTGGCGTTATAATTCAATTCATCAGCCTTTTATCAAGATTTCATGAAACAATACCAATGTTTTTTTTTTTCTTCTTTCCCAGTTCCTAGAGACATTAGCACTCAGCCAATGGATAGAGGAAGTACAAATTGATTACACAGTTTATCTAAAAAATGACATTGATCCAGATTCTCTCAGGCAAATCCATCTTTATAGAGTCCTTTGACCCATAGAAGAGAAAGCTCTGGACTCTTCTGATACAGTGCACCAATGAATACGATTGGCCTCAGTGAGGCGTTTAACAGAACAAATGATGCAAATACATTTAATTTAACATAAAACATCCTGATTTATGTGAACTTTAATTTGTCAACTTTTTAAAGTTGAGTTGAATTATAAAGAGTTATACTTAAAACTGTCTATGTATTGCAACTAGCAATACATGTCAGAGAATCTTTTTATGTCATGTAATTGCTGCATTTTAAAGCATTCCTTATTGAGCGATAATAAATGTTTTCCTGTAAGTGCCCTCTTCCTTTATTTGGTTTTGTTTTGAATGTTTTATTGCTTTTCTGTGTCCCAGTCTTTCGGTTGAAATAAGAAGTAGGGGATATGTGTATATACAGACACTCACACATATATATCGTGTGTGTGTGCATATATATATATATATATATATATATATATATATATATATATATATATATATATATATATATATATATCATATATATATATTAGTTGGATTTGGATAATATTATATAATTTAATATAATATTATCCAAATATAAGTTGTATTCGTAAAGGCCTTTATCTGTAAAAGTTAACTCTTAGTTGTACACTATCATATAGATCCAAACTAATCGACATGGATGAAAAGCCCAAACTCAAATTTTCATTTCATGGGGGTATGAAGAAATAAACACTGAGCTACATTTTATGATTGTGATGATTTTCCATTTGTACACAAAAACTGCTCCTAATCATCTGAGAAACAAGGCTTTTTGATTGGGAAATTTGTCACAAAGGTGGGGTTACAATCATCTGTGTTTATTTCCAGCCACAGAATAGCTGTCATCAAGTCGCATCAACGCCTATTCAAATATATATATATATATGAACCTAAAATTGTCACTCAAAAGTACTTGAAGCTTCTGTGGAGGAAAAGGAATAAAAAGCACTATTTCCACTTTTGCCTCCTACTATTGGCTGCGGAGGCGTGATTGGCGCTCAAACCGACCAATGCAATAACAGAACTGTTGTGGAAGTTCCGCCCCAGGCGCTACCCGGTGGGTAAGTGAACTAGAGCGGATCAAAACTTGTCGTCAACACGCTTAATATCCCCGCTCGGAGAAGTGGGACATACCCTGATACTCTTGTGTTTTTCTTTTCCTTCCGGAGCCGATTATCTTTTTTACATCATAGATTTGGTAAATATCATCTTTAGTCGTCTATGTATCGGACTCTTTTGATATATAGGAACCAAGCATGTGCTTTATATTCGGTTTGAATAAAACGGCGAAACATGTGGGCTGGATTTTGAACGTCACCCGGGAAGCGCGTGTCATTAACAAAGACTTAAGATATCGTTATTTCTGTTTTTACTTTTGAAATCCTAACGGTTTTATTTCAATCGGTTTCGACCAATTTCACAGTCTGACTTTGAATGGATTCTCATTAATTTGACATCAACTCACTTTCTAATCGTCTTTTTGTGTGTGTTGTTTTTGAAAGTCTCCGAGAAAGATAAAGAGAAAGAAAAGATGCCGCTTCTCCACAAAAAACCGTTCGTGAGGCAGAAACCGCCCGCGGATCTCAGACCCGATGAAGAAGTCTTCCTCTGTAAAGTCACACATGAAATCTTCAGAACCTATGAGTAAGCGATTTTTATTTTATTCCTATTTGTGCATTGTATCAACTTCCCCTTTGATGCCAGCAAACAACAGAAGCACAAGAAACTAACAACAGAAGTGACAGCCCGCTTTAAAGTTTTCTTTTTCATTATTAAATCAACTACCAACCTACATTTTATCTTAGTTTGCTATTTTAAAGCAGCTTTACTTATAACCCACCACCCCTGATGTGAAATAACCTTGTATTTTGTAAAGAGTTCAGGTTTCCCCCTCATAGTACACCCGGCAGGTGTCAGTTGGAGGCCTTCGCTAACAGAGTTGGCTGCTAGTTAGTTAGCTTAGTTTAGCCAACTAAACCACGACAGAATGACCAGACTGAGGGAAAACATTATTAAAACTATCTGTCGGTTTGTTTTAAGGGGTTGCATAGTGTCATATCGCGAGTGGGATGTCCACGGGAAGCCCCTGGTCGGGTGTTTTTGGGGTCGTTAGCGGGGATGGGGCAGATCTCATCCACACACAGGATGTTGTTGCTTGAAACGTGGTCGCTGCTATTGTTGGTGGATTTGGCCATTAGAGGCAGGAGTTATACTGCTTTTCGCATTATTATGTTGATGCCACTTCTTATCAGACCTTGGGGAATTGACTTGCTTGTCATATGAGGCTGGAATGGGAAAGATTATGATGACCAAGTAGTACTTATTTGCCAACTATTTGGACGGGTTTAAGATGGTTGTCCTTCCTTGGTCTTGATGGCAAATATGTCATCTGTCATCAGCTTTCAGAAAGTGTCCATTCGTCTTGGTCTGTGGTCATGTGGGGCTGATGTAGGAAGTAGGAGGCAGATGATCATTCAGTGTCAACTAACATTAGGTCTGTTTACTGAGTTACAACTACTAACTACTTTGAGACACATCCTAAGGCAAGGTATTGCCCTATTTTTAGTTTCATTTATTATTACTTATTTATGCCACTGTATTTGTGTTTTGAAACACAAATGATCTATATAAATGGTTTATTCATGGCTTTGTGTGTCTCTAATTAAGATACACATTTCTCACCTGAGTTTGAATGGCATACAAATAGTGTCAGGAGCTTATAACTTAAAAATATTTTCATTGTGCTCATTTCAAGTGAATAAAAGTTAATGTGTATTTTAAAAGAAATTAGAAGCGATAAAAAAAAAATGTCTTTATTCTACAGGTCATAAGGCTGATCATATATAAATAACTAGAGTGTGTGCATTAAATGTGTGTTTTGTATGTGTTTAAATGATGACAACAGTATTTGCTTTTATTACTAAAGACGGGTTTAATCACAAATTAAGTTTTATATTAACTTTTTAGATGATGTGATGGTCAACAAGTAGATGTGTTTTGGGTGAAATCTCCGCTCTGTTGTTTGTTTTTCCCCAAAACATGAACATTTTGTCAAGGTTGATTAGTCAGTTGTGAGCCGTAATTTTAAGTCTGTGTAAACGATTAAGGTGTCAGGCTAGTTAATAACATTACACATTGTGTTTTTGTTTTAACAGTGAATTCTTTGAGAGGACCATTCTGTGTAACAGTCTGGTGTGGAGCTGTGCGCTGACGGGGAAGCCTGGCCTGACCTACCAGGAGGCTCTGGACAGCGAGAGGAAAGCCAGACTCAATCTTCAGAACTTTCCCAATGCCTTGGTCATTCCCCTCCTGCACCTGACAGCACTTACACACCGCTCACGCCTGCATGAGATATGTGATGATGTGTATGCCTATGTCAAAGAGCGCTTCTTTCCTGGAGAGATAGTGGATATTGTCAGTCGCTCTGGTACCAGGTAAGATATTGTTGTCACTCATAACTCATCAACATTAATCACATGCTGTAGTGTTTCTGTTTTTTGTTGATGTGAATGGAATCAGTAATCAGACTTAAATAAAGCATAATGAAAATATAGCAATAAGCAGTTTTTTAAACTTAAAAAAAATTAATAATTTATTACAAAATAATGTCTTTAATGTTGTCATATGAACAGCCAGGGCTGTTAGTTCTCCCCAAAATGAAAAATTCTGTCATTAGTTACTCACCCTCATGTTGTTCCACACCCGTAAGACCTTCGTTCATCTCCAGAACGCAAATGAAGATATTTTTGATGACAAAATTTGGCAGAAACTCTAATGTTCTGCGCAACCAATGAGGTTCATTCTCGTGTTACGTAGCACATTTGAGATTCTGGAAGAAGTTTGTTCTTGTGTTATTCAGGTTTGGTTGAGCTTCTGCTTATGTTCGCCTATTAATGTTTACATGTGAGTAAAAGCCTAAATTAAATCTGCTCATCATAAAATGCGAACGATTCTCTTTAGAAAATCTGGACTAAGCCACTCGATTCATATGGATTCGTTTTCCAATCTCATGACGTTTTTGAACCGTCTAAGTGGTAGTTACAAAGCCAGTCAATGGAAGGAAATCTGACAGCATTCTGTCATCAAAAAGTTCTTCATTTGTGTTCCAAAGATCAACGAAAGTCTTACTGGTGTGTAATGACATGAGGCTGAGTAATTAACGACACAATTTTCATTTTTGGGTGAACTAACACTTGAATCCCAGCAAAGACCCTGGAGACTGAAATCTCGTGGCGCTTGAAGCTTACTGAGTCTCACTGGTCACAAAGGTCATCAGAACAAAGTGATATGTAGCTATAACGTTAGCTGGCTAGTTATATTAAAAAAAATATATTTTTAAAGTGTAGCATAAGTGGTCGCTGACAGAATTGAAAATGTAGCTAATTAGGCTGCGAGCTAATGTTAACTCTTGACAAATTCTTAGCCTCTGCAACCGGTTTTTAGTCAACTCATATATTTGTGTAAATGAATCGTTATTTATTGTTTTAATCAATGTTATATTAATTTTGTTGGCTAATTGAAAAGATTGACTACAGGCCCTTGAAATTAAATAAGCCAATTCAAACTAGCTTCCGGTTCAGCTTTGTTCCGGGTAGAGTTGTCAAAGTGCTGACTTCTGTACCAATCATACTGAAATTTAATAAAAGTGACTCTTTGAGCGCCGTTGAGTAGATTCATAAACACCTCTGATTGGCCATTGTGTTGACACGCTCATCGGATACGTCTGTAATTGAAAGCATTTTGAAAGCTGGAGCATGAGTGTTTGAAAGCGTCTATCAGCGGTCCACGGTAGACGCCTGCTTTCAAACGCTCCTGTGTATATCGTTGTAAGTGCTCGTTGAAGAGCGTCATTGAAGAAATCTTGTATAGGAAAAAAAAGATGCATCAACACATTGGAACTTTCTGAATCGTAATTGAATCCTCAGGTGCCTAGAGATTCCCACCCCTAGTCCATTTAACCATTTTTGATAATTGTTAAATCTGTCTTTTGAATTGCAAAATAAATAATTTTAGGACAGCAATTGATGTTAATGTTTTGTTCTTACTGGAGGAAAACAACCTTTATGCAGATGAGCCACAATTGTGTTGAAGGGAAAGTATGTGAATGGTGATGAACAATAGGCCTGTATAAAGAACTGTTTAGAACAAACCATGGCTTAACAGAAGAGAAACAACCAGATGTTCATCAATATGTCTCTACCCTCACCTGCCTCCTCTAGACAAAGCACATTTAGAACTCCAAAAGTCCTTGCCAGCTCTGTATGCTGAACATTATCAAGTCTTGGAAAAGAAGTATACCAGCCCTGAACAATTGACCCTTCGCAAACAGTTTGACAGGCGATCTAACCAATTATAACGCCGAATCCACCATCTTATCCGACAAAGCCGTCAGGGAGTAGCCTATAGTAGATTAACATTGGTTAACTTGAAATATTGTATGTTCTCACGTCTTTCCGCGGTTGAAACAACAATACTTCTGATGTCTATTCATGTTTTTTTGATGCTGTAAATGAACTAGTATGAAGAGATGATCGGTTCACGAGCCATTTGAAGGATCTGTCAAGGAACATTAAGGGGCCACTGTAGGGTATTTAGTGTTTAAACTGCTTTAAAAAAATTACAATGTTTTAAAAATGAAACTGTTTCATACGTTGTCAGTGTCCTCTTTGCTCCGCGATGTATTTTTCACTGCGGGAGAACATGATGTGTGGTGTGAGAGAGCATGGGTTGTCGGGCATTGCAACGGGGGGCGGGTTTTGCGAAGGGTCAATTATCCAGAGACAATAAGAGACTGCGCTGTAAGCCTGATACTGCACAGAAACTCATCTGTTAAAGGAAAGTGTATCGGAGCTCTGTCCTTTAGGAGAGGATCAGAGTCAGCCATCATGAGCTGACCTTGCTATTTGGAGATAACATAAAGTGAATGGGTGGAGCTTAGAGAATCCTTCCGATTGGCTGAACTGATGCAAGGAGTTGCCCCAGACATCATCAGAGCTTGCAGAGACAGCCAGACATGAGGCAGAATGGAGCCCCACTGGTAGACAGGGGGTGGAGGGAAATGTTTTTGTTTTTTTTTTGAAGAGAAGTAGGAAGGCTGCTGTCTGTGTCTGGCTGAGTCTTGCTCTCTCATCCAGTCAGTCAAATAGATCACATCCAAATTGCCTGCTTGATCCTGTATTGGTGGTTGGTGGAGTTTCTCTATTTTGAGAGTGGTCTTGAAGAAATTGGTATATATTGCCTTGCAAGTAGTGATGTGTTTTCTACATTTAGGATAACTAATATTTACATGATCAGAAAGAAATATATGGATATTTTGGGAGAGACAGAATTGGTTTAAAGTTGATTGACCTTTTTCTTTTTGTAGTAGCATTTGAGGTAGAATTCCTGGTTCTCAGGCTAAGGCAAACTTTTAGTTCTATTTCCATTCTAGTTATTCTTTTTCAGGTCACTTAGTTAATAGTTCACACTTTTCCATTTGGAAAATTTGCATGCAGATTTATTTAATTTATTATAATGTTTCCATGTTCAGTAGGCAATCCTGCGAAATATTAGAGGTCACACCTCCCCATTCCAATGGCACATTCAACGGCCATGTCAAACATCGCATAGAGGGTGATTCAATTGTAATCAGCGACAGTGATGAGGAGCCAACAGTCACTTCTCCCAAAACATCTACTGGGTCAGTGTTCAGAACTGCCTTTCTGTTCAAATCTTCATATGTATTCTTGAACTCATTTTTAATTCAATTGTATTTAAAAATAAATGTTTCAAATAAAATGTTTTATGCTTTGTTGTCTAAAGCAAAAAGAAGAAAGCCACCAGTCCATCCTCGTTTAAATACAGAGTTCAGCCTGTCAGCCCAGAGGGTTGTGAACCATTAGTAGTAAAAGCTGCTCAGATTAAGTGAGTTCCATTCTTTATTTACTAGAGATGAATTCATGAATAAATCATCTGTTTGATTCTCTTGCTTGGTACTCATTGTAAAAAAAATTTCTCTGCTGTTCCATCCTATAGTCGTAAGAAGAACATATTTAGTCGAGACAGATTGAAGCTTCTTCTTAAACAGCACTGTGAACCAATGAACGGGACCATCAGACTGAAGGTAAAATCAAAATGTAGTTTTTTGCAGTTGCAAACTGCGGTTGTCCAGTTTGCCTGAGTTTAATTATTTCAACTTTTAAAGTTGTGTTTTTCCCTCTCTGGATGCTGTTATGCTTTCCAGCCATCTACAGTTGTAAAATATAAGTTGTCTGAACACGATTTCACCTACTTCTTCCCGGATGAGCCCCCAGTGTTTGCCTTCAGTCCACCAGGGAAGGGCAAAAGTCGCCGTCCAAATGATGCCTCTCCAACAGAGGTCTGTGTTATTGTACACTTGCATGTCTGTTTAGAATTTGATGTAGTGTTTGCAGCTTGGCCAACTTGATTCAGGCTATTACAAGCATTGACAAGTAGTTAAGAAAAAAAACTTCAGTCTGGTGTGAAATTGAGCTTTAAATACGGTTTCTGAAGAGGATTTGTTTTCAAATTTTAGATGAATTATGTTGAGGAGAAGTTAAAATTGATGCAGCAGAAAGAACAAATGATGTCCATCGGTGAGTTTAAAATGCAAAATACATGTTACACACTGAAATATGTAATCTAGAAGTAATGGTGTAAATTATGCAAGTCACCTACTTAAATTTTCTTTTTTGGATTGCGTTGTCAAGAAAAATTCAAGAAAGAAAGAGAAGATCTAATGGAGGCCAAAAAGAAAGAAAGAGAGGACAAGGAGAAAAAGAGAGAAGAGATGAAGAGAGTAGTAGAAGAGGAGAAACAAAGACGGAAAGAGGCGAAGGAACGAATGAAGGTCGAGAAAGAGAGGGTGAGTTGGAAGAATGTTTTTTTCCTCCCCTGCCAAGTGCATATCTCATCTCCAGTCTGTCACGCATACCTACTTTTCGGTCCTACATATATCTTGTTATATGCTGTTAATTATTGCATCTGTTATACTTTTTATAAGTTGTTTACTGTAAATATAATTCCATAATCATCTTTTTATGTGATGTATTTCAGGAACGAGAGAAGCTAAAGGAGGAAAAGAAGAAATATGCAGAACGACTGAAAATATGGAGCAAACCTCGAGAGGACATGGAGTGTGATGACCTAAAGGTAAGCATTCTCCCTGTGACATCTCTGGCCCTGTTTACACCTGGTGTTAAAGGTGCAATAAGCGATTTCTGGTAAATGCTGTTGATATTTGAAATCACAAACACGCCCCTACCCAAAAGGATCACACCCCTATCTTGATGCCTCTGCCCCTCATTCATGTACACACTATGCAACACAGGCAATGACTATCTGCTGTGCCTGCCGCCTGAGGGTATGATATCATCGATAAGTTAAAGCAATGTGTGTTACTATGATAATTCAGGTCAAATGTCTAATTGTCATTTAGCTCCTCTACATCAATGGCAAAGTCCCTTCCATCCCAAAAAACAGTTTTCATGAACAGCTCCCTACATAACACGATAATCCTAGTCCAAGTAAGTAATTACAAATGTGACAAGATTAAGGAGTTATAGCGATCACTATAAGGGAACCAAAAGAAAAATAGGAGTGTTCTCACTTTTTGGACACTCTTTGGGGGCCAATGCTTGAAATGGGCGGTAAAGGAGGTTTAGATGTTTCAGATGTTTATTATTATGAACAAACAAGTGAAGATGAAACATGAGTATATTCAAGCAAAAGACAGCATATCTTAGTTCTGTGAAACGGCAAACCCTCACGTATTAAGAAGAAATAAAGCAACCTCAACATCTGTTTTCAGGCCTTCCTGCTTGGGTCTCATCTCGCCTGATCATAACCCCCTTTTTTATTTATTTATTTTTTTAAAGTGATATTCCCCTAGTCATTCTGCTAATGTCTGTCTTGTGCTCTGAGCTCTCTCTCCCCCGTAATGAGTGTATACGCCCCTTACTGTTGATTGGCTACAAGTGTTTTTGTGCTCAATCCGATCCACTTTTCAACAGCTATCTTTAAAAAAATGCTTTCTTCACCTTTTTACGATGCGTTTTGATCGATTGAATCACAAGTGGACGGCGCTAAATACAGGTGTAAACGGAGTCTAAAACATTTTGAACTTGCCCACTTTCGACCACTTCCAGAGGTAGCCAAAAGTGCATTCGACCAGATTGCTTTTGTAGTGTAGATGTTCATGTAGTTGAATGTGTTCGAAGAGCTACAAAAGCCTGCCTACTCTCCGCCTATTGACTTGATGTGTAAACAATATAAGAAGCACGCAAGCCAGATAGGATTTAAACTTTGTCTTAAGTTTGGTTTGAAGAAGAAAAAAATACTACGCTCAATGTTCTCTCATCATTCCAGATTTCTAACAAGCGCTCACAGCGTTCTGCGTGGTCTTGCGGCTGTCATAGGAGAAATGGAAGTTTATACTCTGCCTGTTTTTCCGTCATCTCGAGAAGCGTTCACATTTAAATTGCATAAGCTTATTTTGTCCATTACATCAAAAACTCTGTAAAAACCCATACATTTACCCATCCATAAATCCTCCCCTCCAAAAAGTCAGCATTGAAATGGTTGAAAGTGGATAAAACGGGTGGATTAAAACACCAAGTATAACTGGTATGTGTCTGCCTTGTCTACTTGTGATCCAATAAACCAAAACGCATCTTAATACCAGGTGTAAATGGCCTTTGTGTAGGCGAATACATAAGCAGCAGACTAAGTTTTAAATTTTCCTGTCTTCAGGAGCTGCCAAAACCACTCACAGTGAAGACGCGTCTTCCTCCAGAGCTTTTTGGAGATGCTCTGATGGTTCTAGAGTTTCTGCATGCATTTGGGGAACTGTTTGAGCTAAATGATGAATTCCCTGATGGTGTAACACTTGGTAAGATACGCATACCGGCTGCTCAATGATAAATCTAGCCCAAGTGTCCTAATATTATTCTTGCTTACAAATTACAAATTTTATTTTACAGTGTATTTTTACGAATAAGTTTTGAATGTTCCTCATGAGGGTTGTTGCCATTTACAGAGGTTCTGGAGGAGGCCATAGTGGGCTGTGATCCTGAGGGTCCGCTCTGTGAATTGCTCTTCTTCTTTCTTTCGGCCATATTCCAGGCTCTGGCAGAGGAACAGGAGGAAGTGGCTAAAGACCAAGTAGAAACAGATACCAAAGGTCAGAGTGGCAGAGGTTACAAATTTATTATAATTGAGACATATACACAAGCTGTCTTGTTCATTGTGAAAAATTAATTTCATCATATGAAGTCTAATAGACAGTGGGCTTTAATTTTCACCCTGAAATCAATGAAGTATATCTGTTTACTTGATATTTGGGGAAAAAATGTGAGCTCAAATTACAGAGTAAGTTTCAGAATTTGGTTAGTCCAGTGTCAGTACAGTGCCTAATTTCAGCTAATTAGTTTGCTGATTTTGGTTTACTGCTAGTAGACAGTTCAGGTGTTATGTTAGTTACCTTCAGCATCCTGGTGAGTCAGATGTTTTTGACTGTTTTCTCATTTTTCAGACCTGAGTGAAGCTTTGGAGGATGATGCTGACCCCACACAGTTTGCCATCAGTGCTGTGGCATCTCTTGCTGCTGCCTGGCCACAACTCCATCAAGGTCTGACAACATGCCCTGAAATATGTTTATACTGACAGTTATAATTTAGACTTGCAGTAAATTCAAACATCCAGTGATACTTCATGTTTCTTCTGTTTTGCACAGGCTGTAGTCTGAAGCAGTTGGATCTGGACAGCTGTACGCTCTCAGAGATTCTTAGGCTGCACATCTTGGCCTCGGGGTCAGACTGCAGCTCAACCAGTGCAAAGTTCCGCTACCAGAAGCAGGGTGGGTTTGGCTCCACAGATGATCCCTGTGTGGAGCTTCGTATGTCGAACCAGTACCTGCTCAAAAAGCTCTCCTGCACTGCTGTCTATGACCTGCTGCCTGGTAAGTGTTTGTCTTTTTTTGTTTAATTTTCATCACTTATGTTTGATTTTGTTTGTTTTTAAAATGAGAGATTTCTGTTTTTTTCATAACATACATTGAGGTCCAAAAGTGTGAAAATCTAGGATTGAAAATCTAAATTGTACCTGAACAAAAATATAACCAGTGTGATGTAAAATGAATAAAAAAATATGTCACCATATTCTGATTTTGCACCATGTATAATTTTGTTAATTTGTGTTCAGGAGAGAAACTAAAGATCCTCCACTCTCTGTGTGGGAAGCTGTTGACTTTGGTTTCAACAAGAGACTTCATAGAAGACAATGCTGACGAGCAGAGATCTGCCAAACAGGAACTGCGAGAACTTAAAGCTGAACAGCATCGCAGAGAGCGAGAGGAAGCTGCAGAGAGGTACAGCATTACATAGACCTGCACCTACCTATCAGCATGAAAGATTTTATATGCTTAAATTAATTGTTCAATCTCCATATTCTAGGGTTCGAAAAAGAAAGGAGGAGAAGCTGAGGGAACAGGAGCAGAAATTGAAAGAAAAACATGAAAAACTCAAAGAGGAGGCAAAAAATGGAGGCCATGTGGCAGGGTAAGCTGAATAATAAAACAATAATCCATTCTCAATCCCTGGGTTTTGGGACACCGCTTACATTTCAGTCCACATGCTTGATTTAAACTTTCTGTTTGTTGGTTGTAGTGAAGAGATGGACACCAGCACAGAGAGTCAGGACGGTCATGCTGAACAACACACAGAGGATGAGGAGGAGCAAATGGCAAAATCTAAAAAAGGTAACTCTCAATTATCAGCAGCATATTACATTTAGCATATTACATTACATTTTCAGTCTTGGTCTTATTGTCTTATCAATATACCAGTTAATTGAAAAAGAAAAGATTTGGGGTTTTTTGACCAAATGAGCTTTATATATATATATATATATATATATATATATATATATATATATATATATATATATATATATATATATATATATATATATATATATATATATATATATATATATATATATATATATAATTTTTTTTTTTTTTTTTTTTTTTTTTTTTTTTTTTTTAAATGTGAAACCTAAAGAATAATGTTTGTTCAAATTCTGAAGCATGTATTAATAGTATTCCTATATTCTTTTTAATTTTCCAGTAAAGAAGACAAATGGCAGCCCAAATCAGAAACAAGTTGAAGTTGAAATGAAAGACAGTCTGAGCCCAGAGGAGTTGCATCAACAGCAACTCAAAGAGAAAGAACTCCTGGAGCGCATTCAGAAGGCAATGGCCTGCACCTACATCCTACCTCTTGGTCGAGACCGTTTTTATCGCCGCTACTGGATTTTCCCTTCTGCTGGGGCACTGTTTGTTGAGGATGACTTCTTTGGCCTAACAGAGGACATGCTAGAGCCCCGCCCTACTCCCGAAGCCAAAATGGAAGACCTTTCCTCAGCTGAGAGTGCCATTAAGACAGATGCCACCACTGAGGAGCCGGTGCTGGTCCAGATCACCTCACCCCCAGTCAACCGGCCCAATCAGTGGTATTTCTACAGCATGCCTGAGGAGGTGGAGCAACTCATAGAGGCTCTGAACTCTCGTGGACACAGAGAGAGCAGTCTCAAAGAGACTCTACTGCAGGAGAAGGAACGAATCACTCAACTGATGGATAGCAACGCTGCTCAGCGTTACCATCACTCAGGTATTTCTTTTAATTGTTTGCTGCTCTGTGACTTTCTTAATTTTTAATAGTGATGCAGATAGCATTAACCAGAGGTGGGGGACTCGAGTCACACAACTTGTCTCGAGTCAGATTTAAATTGCAAATTTTAGGACTTGAGGCTTGCTTGAGAAATATTAATCTTGACTTGACTTGACTTTGACTTGATATTTGTGACTTGAAACTTGACTCGGACTTGAGTGAAATTACTCAAAATAAAGTCTTTTGTTTAATAAATATCTGGTTTTGAACACACTGCAACCTAACCATGTGATTCAGCAGGCAAGCAGAGAGATCTAATGTGAGTTATAATTAAATTCAGGTAACGTTAGCAGGATTATGTGCAAGGAAGATGTGCTAAGAACAGAAGAACAGCAGTATGCAAGGCCTCTAAGACAAAGATATGTGATACGACCACCACCACTTCAAATTTCATTTGACAACTCAAATCCCAAATACAAAAAATTGTAAGTGACTAAGTCAGTCCTGCTGTTTTGAGCTAACGCTAATGTCTTTGGCTAATAAAAAGTTTTACTAGTTGTGATAGATATTTTGGACATGTTAAGAGTTGACTTTGAATTGGTTTTGCATTCATTAAACAGAAAATTGGGTTAAAATCAGTGCTGTCAATGTTAATGCATGTTTTTATTTTTTTTTTCTCCAGTTTATTGCTTTAAAAATATTTAACTCGATTAACACAGCATCCTTTTTTCTGTCATTCTTTGGTTAGCATTACAATATATGATCTCTTTTTTATTCTTGCAAATGCTTTTAAACGTTTTTTTTTTATGCAAATGAAACCCCCATAGTCCATAACTACTGTATTTTTAAATTATTTTAATATATAAATTCATTTAAATCATCAAATATTTGTATGACTAAACAGTGACTTGATTGACTTAAGCGACGACTTAACTTGAATTGCTTGATGCAATTGACTTGGACTTGTGACCTGCACATGGGTGGGTGACTTACTCCCACCTCTGGTATTAACATTTTATATATGTAGTTTTATGTAATTTATTGTGCAGATGAATCCCTGCTAGAAACCAAAGGCAGTACTGTAAAGTCAAAAGTTGGCCAGTCTTACCCACAAAGCACTGTACCTGCTGAGCGCTTCATGGAGAACCGTCTCAGAGATCTACTACTGGATATTGAGGACCGCATCTATCAGGGAACCCTGGGGGCAATTAAAGTATGTTGATTCCACAGTTTATAAATATTGTCGTTCTTACTGCCTGCTGTGGTTTGATCTGGATCTTTGTTAATGGCAACCGGTCTTTTTCCTCCTTATCTCTAAAAAGGTGATGGACAGAAACTCATGGAGAGCCGCACTGGAAAATGGGAACTATGAAATGCTAAACCCTGAGTCCAAAGAGAACGGCCTGATCAATGGAGAAGAGGAGCCGATGGAGATTGATGAGAATAACATCAGAGTCAAAGACAGGTTAATTTACTGTAATATCGGTTAGCTGTGTATATTTACTTCTAAGTTCAAATGCCGCTTCAGAGCCTGTTTGCAAATGGGGCAACTGATGGTGTCTTATGTTTAGGCTGCATGAATTGAAGGCAGAGGGTCAGAGTGCCATGTCCACTAGTGTGAGCACGCCACAGCCTGTCAGTAACATTGTCCACTACTTGGCACAGGCCCTTGCACAGATAGAGCAGGGCATAGAGCGCAAGTTCCTGAAAGCTCCACTAGGTAAGATCTGTTTAGCTTTGACCTTTATTGAAACTTTGAGGGTTTTGTATATTTATTTGTATAAGGGTGTGTTCCTGAAGATGATTGCTTCCTGAAGGGTGTGTTCCAGTATGAATAATTGCTTTGTTTTTAAGATAATGTTTTTGTTATTTTTGAATTCAATAATCCACTGGCTCTTATTTCAGATTTTTTTTTCTTCTTTTTGTTATCAGGTGACGAGGAATCCAAGAAAGACCAAAAGCTGAAGAAAAAGGACAAAAAGAAAGATGACGACCAGTCCAGCGAGAAAGATGGTAATATTTTATGTGGAGTAAAAATTGATTAGTGGATTTTACAGATAACGATACCTAGGTTGGACCAGTTGGCTGGTTAGTAACCATAAGTTTTTAAAATGACGCTGAACGAAAACAAAACATAACACACAAAATATTGCTGAATTTTAACACAAAAATAAAAAAGTACTGAACCATGAAATTTTACTGTACTTTTAAATATAAATAATATATTAATTATACCCTAATCATTCATAGTTAGTTCATAGTGAATTAACTTTTGTTATGATATACAACTCTAAAATGTAAAACTGTATTTGTAAATGTTGAAATTAACAAATAAACAATACTTTTATTAACTTGAATTTTACAAATGTATTGTAAAGTGTTACCTTTTTATATAAATCCTAACAAGTCATGCTTAAAGATGGCCATCTTTAAACAAAGGCCAAAACATTGAAATTAGACACTTGTGACTAGCTTTAAATATGCAACTTCACTTGATAATGATGTTAGTGTCCTCTCTGCCTTGATAGCAAACATATTGCTGTTGTCCTCTAATGCAGCATCTAGTCAACAAATAACTTTATAATGATATGAAAACATATACTGTATACATACCGTTTCGTTGTCTGTTTTTAATCCGTATTTGAAGTGTACAGTCTCGGGTGTTAAACAAACACCATAATGCATCAGTGATTTCACCTCTAGAGGCTGCTCTCGTACTGTATAATGACAGCAGACCCTTCTCAGCCACTCCAGCAATGAACACAACACTGAAAAACTATCGGTATGGATTTTTGCTGAGTAATAGGTAAAATCGCTCAATCGGTCGACCTCTAATTTCTTGTTTACCAATTTGGGAAACTCGCCAGATATTTCCTTAAATGTGTTTTTCATTTTAGCACGTTTGTTTAAATGATCAATACTAAACCCATTTTCCTTTGTTTGCTCTCAATAGATGGCAGTGAAAGTGGGCGGCAGGTGAAGACCGTGCAAGAGCGCTGGCGTGAGTCTCTGTTGGCCTGCTCCAGCCTGTCACAGGTTTTCCTGCATCTCTCCACACTTGAGCGCAGCGTAGTCTGGGCCAAATCCATCCTCAATGCCCGCTGTAAGGTTTGCCGTAGGAAAGGAGATGCTGAGAACATGCTTCTCTGTGACGCCTGTGAGAGAGGCTATCACATCTTCTGTGCTCGGCCAAAACTAAAGGTAAGAACTATAGATTTTGGAAGGTTTGAATTAGTAGACACCATGTTAACTGTTCTTTGTTATAAACTCTAAGTTGCCATGTAGGGATGTGTTCGGTACTTTGATAAGACGGTTCCATAGAATGAGTACATTACAATAAAAATTATTAGAATGAGTACATTATTTATGTGCATAGAAAGCAAGAAAATAATCAGAATATTGTACCTGGTGGGGAATACCCAATGTTTACATGAAACCTGCGCCATTACCTGTATTGTTAAGCAGTGCTACAGAGGTCCTCCATAATGTAGAGGGCGACTGCCTGATCTGCATATGGCTAGCAATGGCCCTATAGTATGCAGTGTTTAATAAACAGCTGCTATACTAAATTCTGCTGAAGTGAAATATAGTGCAGATGTGTATTGTGATATAAATCGTATCATGGCCTCTGTATCTGGATACGTATCGTATTGTGACTTTGTTGCCAATGCACAGCCCTATTGCCATGTAGTCATAAGGTGTGTGTGTGTGTGTGTGTATATATACATAAACGCATGCTGCCAAGGACAAAATGGATGCCTATCAGAAGTCAATTTATGATTCTTTTAATATTTTGTGTAATTGGAACCTCTTTTAAACGTCCAAGTTCTGAATAAAGTTTTGATATATTCCTTTGTTTTACAGGCCGTTCCTTCTGAAGACTGGTTCTGCCCTGAGTGCCGACCCAAACAACGCTCCCATAGAATCAATTCCCGTCAGCGCTCCTCCATTGACTCGGAAGAAGAATTGGAGGATGAGGAGTCTGAACAAGAAGAAGAAGAATCGGAAGAGGAAGAAGATGATTCAGAGGAGGAAGAGTCCGAAGAAGAAGAGTTAGTGGACGTTTCTTTGATTTATTGCATTAATGCAGAAAGAGATTGGAAGTGTCATGAATGTTGTTTTCTTTTTTTTAATTTAACAGTGTGTCCAAAAAGGATACCATCAAACTTCCTCTCCAGAGCAACAAAGGAGGTCGTTTGAACACCAGATCAAAACAAGCTGAATCAGGTCATTCCACGCCTCGCTCACAGCAGAGCACACCCAAACAGAGCCAGTCTGCTAATAAAGGAGGCTCCAAAAACTCAGGAAAAAAATCCATCCCAGTGTCCAATGGCAAACCCCCACCCCGGGCAGGAAGCCGCTCTAGTGCTCGTCTTAGTCTGGAAGTGCTTGCTACTAATGGCACAGCAGCCAAATCCAACAACCAGACCAGTCCTGCTGCAGAGAATACAGACTCCAGGAAGAGACCCATTACTGGTAAGGAGTGTCAGTGATTTCGCTCAAAAAAAAAAAAACCTTAAAGGAAATTTGATTTAATGCATCACATCAAATTAGGTTACAATATGAAAGAAGGGATAAAGTACAACCAAATACCATCTAAATACCTACCTTTTTTCCCTTTTTTGTTTTTGGGCTCTACTAGAATACGTTTTCATGCTTAAATGTTAAAAAAAAAATCAAAACTGTTTTCCACATATTTTACATTGTTGTGGCTCTTCCCATTCTGTCAGCAACTCTGTTTAGTTCCTGTCTCTTATGAAGCCACTTCTTTTGACAAGTACAATATGCTGTCATTGGTCAGCTGGACCTGTGTTGTGATTGGTCTGCCTTGTGTTTTGGAAATGTCACGGCCCCCTACCATAACCATGAGTTAGAACACTACTAATGCAACTCAACCATGCCTTGCCCCTATACATTGGGTGTGAATTATTTAAATGAGGAATATCGTTTTCAGAAGAGAACTAAAATAATGTGTTTCAGAGAGTCTCAACCGACTTGAATCGACTCGGCAGCCCTAGATTTTTATATATAACTTAAACAGGCTTCTCCTTGTGTTCATGATGGTGTATTAATTTGTTCAGCTTCGTACTGTCAGAAGCTAATATTTTGAGGCCTGCAAGACACCGTGGTCTCTCTTCATTTCCCACCATTGTACTGGTGAATCCAAAGGCAAGATATGCCTTGTCTTAAAGGGGACATCGGATGCGCACATTTTTTTATTACTCTGGGGCCCCCAGTTTGGGAACTACTGCATTAGTATAAAGAAGGTTAAACATGATAAGAAAAAAAAAAGAAGCATAATAAGACCTCTTTAAGAGTTGTTCACATCTCATGTATTGTGGTTTGATGGTGTTTCTCCAGCTGAGGTCTCCCCAAAAGCCAAGATTGTCTTGGCTCCCACTACCACTTCTTCCAACCGTCGAAGCTCAGGGAGAAATCTTGGGGTCCATGAGCTGTCGGCTTGTGAGCTGCTCACTGTGGACCTGGTCAGACATGAGGACAGTTGGCCCTTCAAGAAACTGGTGTCCAGAACTCAGGTAGTGCATTTAGAAGTTAAGAGCTGTTCACACTTTTATCCCTCTGTAACAAAGTTCCCTTTCTTGGTCTGTTCACAACTAGCAGGAATCATAAATCTATGCAGTTGTTATGTATAACATATCACAATCCCAGTTTTTTATTCTCATGGATTTAATGACTACTTTTATTGTACTTTTTTTTTTTTTAGGTGCCCGATTACTATGACATAATCAAAAAACCCATCGCCTTGAGCACAATCAGGGAAAAGGTCAACAACTGTGAATACCAAACTGTTGGTAAGTTAACCGAGTCAAATTCCCTCCTTTCCAAAACCCACTTGAATTAGAATAATTTGTGTGAATTCTGTTAATTATAAGAATTCTGTCTGTAATTCTCTGATCTCAAACTCAAATAAAAGTTGTAATCAAGGGAAGCTAGGAGTGGGATTCAGATACTTAAGGTCAGGAATCGGATACTTGTTATAAAAATTAATTTAGATTCCGGCTATTGATTCCTTTGTGTGCATTTTAATGTGGTTTTAAACCACAAGAAGACGTTAAACTCAATTTGGCATACGCATACTATGTTCTGTGCTGGGCACATCCAAAGTGTGTGCACAAAAAGCCAATAATAACCAACTGCAAAAAAGCTGCCCCTCATATAATGCACTAATACTGAATTGATTCTCTCGCATCTTTTTGAACTTGAACACACATACACATTATTTTAAAATATCCTCGTAGATGTCCACATTCTTGTTCAAAAAATTACAGTGGCTGTAGCATTTCTACTATAAAGAAGTTGCCAAATATTAAAGATGTAGTAACATTTGAATTAAATGTCGTTTGGCCAATATTAAATAAGTATTTGATCTGCTGTAAAGTATAATAACAACCACCTCTTCAAGCATTTGTTATAATACATAATGTATATGTTTAAGTTTCAGCTCTACAAAACCATATGATTACTTGCTTTTGATACTTTATTTGAACCAAGTATTATTCCCTCATGGTTATACTAAATGTGTTTTAAGTCATTTTAAAGGCTTAGGTCTTTGCTTGGGTCTATTTTTAATTAGATTAATTGTCAAAATTAGCGACTGATTACTTGGATACCAAAATAAGAGTTAGTGACAGCCCTAGTCTAGTTTATTTAGTTCTTTAGGCTCCTGATTTTTGTTTTTCAAAAATCCAGAATGATAAATATGGGACACAAGCAAGACGGAGACCATCTCTTTTCTAATATCTTCATATGTCTTCATTCTGTGTTCCAAAGCAACTGACACTTGCAAAAGGTCTGAAGAGCAAAATTTTATCTTCTGCTGGTGCAAGACAATTGGGATATGTTTGCATGGTTGTAAGTAAAACCAAAGGGTTTGAATATTTATTAAAAGTGAATGAAAGGGGGGGAAAAAAACCTTTATAATCACTTGCAAAAATAGTTTGAGTCGAAAACGTTAGTGGAAATTTAGGAAAAGAAACAAGATTCCAGTGGAATATCTCATGGAATATTGTTAAATTCATGTAAAATCAGCTGACTAGATCGCAAAACAGAACACGGAGCCAAAAAATGTCTTCCTTTTTTTTTTATCTCTTTACCTCTCTCTTTCGTCATGAATCCATGGTTGCGATATAACATTTAATTGCTAATTATCTCTTTTGTTTAAAAAAAAAAAAAAATGTTGTAACATTCATCTAAAACAACATTCACATAAAAAAAAAAAATGCATTTTGGTGGACCACCACCGGTGGTACAAGGTCACCATGGATGGGCAGTTTTCAGCTTAACCAGCACAGCCCTACCATTCTGAACAACTTTACCCTAAATAGCAATGTAACGTTCTGCTACTGGGGCATGTTGTCACAAAATGTCGATCTTTTTTCCTGGGCAATATATCCAGTAGTTTTTGTAACCAATAATTGAAGGGTTTTGTTTCTATACATATGGACATATTGACAATATCCACTTGAGTAAATAACAAGCCCCAGACTCCACTATACCAAAATGTAAATGACCATATCCTGCCCACCTTAACAGCTTGAAAGAGTCGCTCAACATAAATCACTGTTGATTTTAATTTCTTATTGTGTTTTTATTCTTACAGCGGAGTATATAGAGGATGTGGAGCTCATGTTTTCCAACTGTCTGGAGTACAACCCACGTAACACCAATGAAGCAAAAGCTGGTCTACGGCTCCAGGCCTTCTTCCATTCTGAGCTTCAGAGACTCGGCCTGGCTGACCGCATGACCCCTCCACAGAAACGGCCACGGATGTAAACAAAACCCCGTATTCCACACAGACACACCAACTGGCCAAGACTGAAAGCCGTTTCATAATCTGCTGTCTAATTATGTAGTTCTATGGCATTTGTGGAATGTTCATGAACATTCCAGTTTGGTTCAACTCAATAAAAATTCTACCTAGCCCTTGTGCACAAGAACATGTATTTGCAAACAAAAATGGCATGCTGAAGGATATCAAGCGGCATTTATCTTCACAGCTAGTGACGAGTATATATCTGCCTTTAATCCTATGGAGCAAAATGGAGAAAGGGAAAATAACTGCTGTGAAGAAAAAAAAATATTTGCACTGTTTACTGAGAATTTTTTTGCGTTCACATTAACTCAGGACAAAATGCATTGTGTGTTTTTGTCTGTAATTTCAAAATGGTGCATTTTGTTTTTGTACGTCAACTGCATTTGTAGACTACTGTTTTGTATAGATTTTTACAGACCTGAGTCTCTGTTCTGACTATAAGTCAAAGAAACAAATAGAATTTCTGTTTTGTAGTTGAATAGTTGTAAAGATAAACTCAGTTCTTTCAGACAGGTCCCTATAGCTTGCATAAACACTACATAGGAACCAGACCATCCCTTTTTGTTGTTTTCCTTTTCAGTTTATGCTTATTTATTTAGATTTGGGTATAATTTGCTTGCTTTATTTATGAAATTGTTATAGATTGTTTGTTTGTCTTTTTTTCTTCCCTCAGAAAGCTTGATGAATCAGTTTTCCTCTCATGGATCTTAAGATTAATTTTACCTGCTGTAATTTTTTTTCCTGTATGTAAAATAAATTTTGTTAATATTCAGCTTGGCCAATTGTCATCACTGATTTTCAGATTTGCACAAAATTGTATGTTTTGTTCAGCAGAATCCTCAGATCCACTGAAGATTGTCCAGTGCAACTTAAATTTGACTTTAGGTTATTTTGAAGTTTATAACAGACCATCAGTTTGTGTCTTCAACTAGTTTTCAGTCACTGGAAACCAGACAATAATAATAACATGGGTAATTTAATCATGAAAAGATTTCTATTGAATATAATTTTTCTGGTCTAAAATGTCATTTGTTAGATACTGCTCTTATGTAGAGTAAAGCTTTTGAGTCTTATATAATGTTTATGATTTAAAAGTTGTAAAAAGTGTAAAGAATTGACATTTTCATTAGGCTATATTCATTCAAATGAATGATATCCCTTGCCAACTGTCCCAAAGACAGTGAATGACAGTGCATATGCTCGAGCAGCCCTTCACTGCGGCTGTGCGGTGATGTCTCTCTCTCTCTCTCTCTCTCTGTCTCTCTCTCTCTGTCTCTCACACACTCACACTCTCTCGGCTGTTCACATTCCCTGATAGAAGTACCAAGAAAATAATCGTTCATTGATTCATCGCATCGGACAGCATGGTAAGGACGGGGTTTTTTTCTCACCCGTAGATAGTTCTTAATTCATAACAGATGTTGTAATGTTATTTTGAAACTCTTTCTGTCAAAACTTTTTATCAGCAACTGTCACGTTTTCAGCTCCGGCAGGATCTGCTGCGGCGCTGTGGCGCTCTAGCGGGTCCGTGATTGCATGCGCTCCGGTTGAAGAATATAATGATTTATTCAGCTCTAAATGTATTTTATGATTACTCAAATCAGTTTTAATTTGCTATAAATCTATATCTCAGGCCTATAGCCAGAGGCGGCCATTTTAAGCTAATTTTAGCCGGTGCTTTAATCACTCTGAGCGCATGCCTCTCCAACTTTTACTCTGGGACGCTGGAGAAATAAATGATATGGACTACACTGATGGACACAAACGCTTATAATCTGATCAGAAGGAGCTGTTTCATGCCGTGAGATGACTATTGTGTGTCCTGGGGAGTGAATTAGGCTACTTGCTTATGATTCAATAGGATTTAGAAGCCATAGTGTGTGAGAGAGAGAGAAAGAGAGAGAGTCGGACCTCTACACCAGCTGCTCAGAGCGCATCTCTGCGCATGCGCCGATGCTGCTTTAGATACTTGGAACTATTACAATAGTTGATATTACTTATCTATTAAATATTAAATAGATGTTTTAAAAAAATAAATAGTTACTAGTAAGTTTGGAATAGGAACTAGTAAGGAACTACTTGATATCTTGACGGAACTTTATAGCACTTTTTTTTTTACATAAATAGAAACAAGTTAATAAAAACAAGTGTTGTAATCATTTTCTGACCCCACTACCAGATTTGTTTTTTTACCTAATTTTAATTTTACCTATTTAAAAAAAAAATCTCAAAAACTCACTTAATTTTGGTAATTGTTTCAGAAAACAAGACGTAAGTACTAGTATCGCTCTAAATCTGATAATAATTTGAATCTATAAGAAATCACCATATCTGATTTTAAAAGCTTTTATAGTCCTGTAATAATATCTAATAGCTACTATAATCAGTAATTACCATTAAATCTAGATAGTCAATATAAGAAAAGTTGCTATAGCAGATAAAAATACATGGTTATAAGTTAGTTACCAGTAAGTATAGAGGAATAAATCTTAAAATGGCCAGAGCAGAGATGTTCATTAACGTCAAGCACTGGTTTGTTTCAAGGGATTAATTCAACCTTCCGAAGGCCTCATTTGTTTTGAGAGTGAAGTATCATTGATCGTGAATCCAAATCACTTTAAAAAGTCCCTGGAGGAGCTCTCATAGTTGTATCGTGGCCCATGGCACCCCACTATGACTTGGCCTTCCAGTCCATTTTCGAACGGGAGTGAGAGATTTGAACTGTGGTGGTGACAGACCAGCTGGCTATGCGCAGCACGTACGTGAGTCAGGGTTTGTGCAGCACTGGATCAGTCAATGCCAGTGAGGTGATCCAAATCTGACGGCTTGTTACTTCTAATATTGCCTGGCAGTTATTTTTTACTATGGATATGTATTATGATGCTGGTTATTCTGCCACTGGAATGCAGAGTTTAGACATCCAAGTATGGATCTACAGACTAGAATTGCTGTTTTAGTCTCAACCATCTGTATTCACCTCAGTCTCATTCCCATCACAGGCCTCTGGTGTCACAGTCAATGATGAAGTCATTAAAGTCTTCAATGACATGAAAGTACGGAAGTCCTCGTCCTCAGACGAGGTGAAAAAGCGCAAAAAGGCAGTGCTGTTCTGCCTCAGCGACGACAAGAAGAAGATTGTCGTTGAGGAGGGCAAGCAGATCTTAGTAGGAGACATTGGAGACACTGTTGACGACCCCTACGCCTGCTTTGTGAAGCTCTTACCTCTTAATGACTGCAGATATGGCTTATATGATGCCACTTATGAAACTAAAGAGTCAAAGAAAGAAGACTTGGTATTTATATTTTGGTATGTAGTCTGTCTGGAAAGGTTATTATAGTTTAGAAGTTTATTTATGCATATTTAGTTTGAATTGTTCTAAATAGTTTTTATCAAATTTTTAAATTTGTATCTTCGGAAAAGCTCTGGTTAGTATTAGTTAGTATTAGATTTTTATCCCTTATACCTTGTTTGATCTCAAAATGTACTCCTTTATCACTAAAATTCTACAAGCGAACTGCGATTGGTTATTTTACGTGTCATTTTATATGTTTTTTTTAACAGAATGCACTTATTGTTAAAAGTTCTTACACAAAGAACTTTTTTTTAAATTTATTTTTAGCATGCGTTCTGAATATTGCTGTTTTTGATTTTAGGGCCCCTGAAGGTGCACCGTTAAAAAGCAAGATGATATATGCTAGCTCAAAAGATGCCATTAAGAAGAAGTTTACAGGTGAGTACTGTGATATTCTCTAAGAATACCAGTACTATTTATAAAACAGATCCTGGGTTCTGCATGCTGATTTTCTAAGGGCTAAGCTGTCTGCCATATTGAAATTGTCAAATACGGTCCGTGAACACTAGAGAGCAAGTTGACTGTGCATCTGCAACCTAGTTATTCAGATGTATCTGCGATAGACATTAGCAGATCATATGGTTACACTTTGGTGTTACAGTGTAATCATATATCTGAGTAATACTAATCAACCACATGTACTTGGGTTAATGTTAGTAGTTGCATGTAATTATGCACAATTTATAATAATTACTATAGTGACTACATGTAACGTGTAACAAGGACACTGTAAAATGGCTGCATCCAAAATCACATACTTCCCTACTGTATAGTAGGTGAAAAACAATATGTGACAAAAGTAGTATGTTCGAATTTCCAGTAACCAAAAAGTACCCAGATGACCCACGACTCTTGACGAGATTCTGAAGTGTGCATACGTTGGACACTTTACTATCCCATGAGGAGGATTTGTGAATGGCAGTGAGGCAACGCTGACACTGGATGGTCACCTGATTATGACAACATTGCGAATGTAGTATGTCCGGATTCTGTGTTGGGGGGAACGCATTCAGATCACTTTTTCAAGTAACTAGTAATGTAATGCATTACTTTTTCAGTTTACAACAAAGTATCCAAGTTACTTTTACACATTTATTGACTGACAGCTCTCCTGTCCCCGTTGAGAGAAATAAAGCACAGAGGTGTTGTGTGCGCTGTGTGAACATGATGGTTACAGTAGTTCTAGACTAAATGTGAACGTGCATTTGCTCATCTCACTTGCACGAAAATATTAAATATTCCTCAAAATCAATAAAAAGTTCAAATGCAGAGTTTTAAGCAAGCCTGTAATAATTAACTATATTAAATTATACAAATATACTTATATTTAATCACACTTTATTAACCAATGTATTTGCTTCTGACCTTTAATGATCTAATTGAACCATACTAATAAGATTGCTTAACTTCTTCCTCCTGTATCCTATTCTTCTTTAATCCAGAATGGCTGAAAGGTTTGTTTGAGTTGTGCCCTCTACTGTACAGGCATAAATAAGTATTTCCTTTGGCCTGAGGCTTATTCATTTCACTTTTGGTGTGAAAGGGCCTTTATATTAACCAAAAATAGAACTTTTTGTTGTTATTAAAAAACAAACAAGCAAGCCGGGCCCAGGTGAGAAAAAGTAACGCAAAAGTAATGTAACACATTACTTTTTATAAAAAGTAACTAAGTAATGCAATTAGTTACTTTTTTAAGGAGTAACGCAATATTGTAATGCATTACTTTTACTCCCCAAAACTTACATTCATACTATACACACTCATACTATATAGAACATACGTTTTTAATTGATCATGAACTAAATACTTATTCAAAATATGTACCAACTCAAGAGACTGTGATTTCAGACGCAGCCATTGTCTAGTTGTTGTGTTTCTCACTCAAATATGATTGCTATCATTTAAGTAAATATTGCACTAAAATAATGGTTTTATCAAAATTTGTGTCCTTTATGTTTTTTAAATAGTAGCCATATTAATACATCTTTTAGCCATGGCTCTCTTTTCCAGTTTACACAGGAACTAAGAAGTAAGTAATTTGTAGCTTGACTTTGCTGAAAACTACAAACACTGTTGCTCTGTGACACTTTCTGAACATTGCATTGGTTGTTGAACCAGCCGGACACAACAACAGTGCCTCATACAAGATATGCAAGTTATTGCATCTTGATGAAAGATTATGAAGAGAATTTTTTTTTTTCCACTGAAGAATTATTCACAATAAGACCAGAAACAAAGCATGAACACAGAAGTTAATATTCACGTTAAAACACTACAATGGGAATAACTGAGAGTCATTTCTAAAATGAAAATAGTGGAATAAAATGTTTTTATTAATACATACTTATTTTGAATTCTTATGCAGTCGTGCCTCTTTTTTCAGGTATCAAACACGAATGGCAGGTTAATGGTTTAGACGACATTCAGGACCGCTCAACCCTGGCAGAAAAGTTGGGAGGAAGTGTGGTCGTATCGCTGGAGGGAAGACCTTTGTAAACCGAACAGCCATGTGCCATCTGGATTCCACACGCTTTCATCTTAGCAGCTGTCTCTATCATTTGATCCTGAAGGAATAGTCCTAGTTTGTCTTTATTCCCTTTTTTTTAAGTTTTTTTTTCAACATTAAGGAGATCTCATTAACATATGACATTAAATAAACATTAACCTCACATAACACACACAAAAATCTACCAGCTGAATGCCAGCTTACTTTTGCAGTTTGTGGTAATTTTTGTACGTCCCCGAAGAACGTTGTCTCCCTCTGCGTGTTTTGCCAAACGACAGTAGAAAGCTCGGATGATCACATATATTAACCAGCAAAAACTAAGTTGATATTTATAGAGAGATATTTCTCTACAGGAATATTGTATTATGCTGTAAGAGAACTATATGAGAATGCTGTATGTTAATGCCTCACAGCAATGCATTAACCAGTGACAAGCACTTTACAAGTCTGAAACTATTTATTTGAACTCTTCTACCTAATCTGGCTCAATTGACATGGAAAACACGTTAAGTTTATGCAGATAAACAAAGCACTTCTCGTTTTTACACCATCAATTGAAGGAGGACTTTCTGTCTGGAATTTCTGTGTCTGTCAACCCGGAATAGAAGTTACCACAGCTTTCATTCCTGTTACGCATATGGACATAAACAGATGGGTTTTGAACTGTTCCATTGCAGCCTTTGATTCAAAAGCACCGCAGAACATGAAGGCCGAGCTGCTTGGAATGTTTTTTTTTTCTATAATTTTTTTAACACTACATGAAAATACAATATTATCTGTAATGATGGCAATACTTGCAGCCTGAAGTGAAACATTGTTTTTGAGATCGAGGAAGGTGCCACTTTGAAATAAAATCTTGTGGCAGAATTCTTGGATGGATTTCTTGGCTCAATTAAATGGTCTGATTTCATTAGCGCGTCACCTCAATGATGTGATGTAGTTGACCTGTGTGTGTTTAGTCATCAGAATGGCCTAATTGAATGAGTTGTTTAATGAAAAATATTTTTGATTTGCATTATTTTATTAATTCATATTTATTAACATTATTTTTTAATGTTCAAAGTCAAGGATAACTTGTAAAGACTTATGTTTATCATTTTGTCTATCCGTCCATCCATCCATCCATCCTCTATCGGTCATTCTATCCTTCCATCCTTTGTTCTATCTCCATCTATCTATTCTATCCATCTATTGTTCTATTGATCCATCCATCCATCCATCCTTCAGATATTCATTCTTTCTCTCCATCTGTCTATTGTTTGTTTGTTTGTTGGTTCTATCTCCATCTATCTATTTTATCATTCTAACTTGTTGTCCATCGTTTGTTCATTCTATATTCTGTCCATCTATTGTTCTATCATCCATCGTTCTGTCTATCTATCCATCTATCATTTGTTCATTCGTTCTATTGTTCTGTACCTCCTTTCATTCATCCATCCATCCATCCATCCATCCATTAATGCTGTGGATATAGAAATATTATAGTACATAAGGCCAATACAAACTTAAAGACTCAAAACTTAAATATGCTTTAAGCAATATTTGGAGTTTTCTTGACAATCTTTTCTAGTTATTGAATTTGTTTTTTTAGTATTTGTTTTTTGTTTGGGGGGGGGGGCATTCTGATTCATTTATACTAAGCTTGTAAAGTGTTGAACTCACTATAGGATAAAATCAGATACTTATATTTGGGGAAGTCCCTGCATGTCTTAAAGCATTTAATAAAGTTTAAATGAACAGCCCAACCTCCTTTAACTACTTCTTAGGCCAAGCGGTTTCTATGAGCATGGTCTTGCAGTAGATCTGGGCTTGAGGCCAGTGGCTGCTTTTCCCTTTGGAGAATTTGATCCGCAGGCAGGGAGCAATCCTCTGCTGCTCTGCGCTATTTATGGCCAGCGTGCTTTTGTGTCTTGTCATCGTTGTCCACAAATGGCAAAACTGAACATGCTCCAAAGAGCTACAAAAGGGACATTGGTGGAGAGGCTGGACATAGCGGGTATAAAATGTAAAGAGTTATAAAGAGTTCCTCACTCGTGTTATAAAGAGTGTTTCTCACTCTTGAATGAAATAGCACGAATAAAAGGAAGGTCTCTGTTTCAGTGAAAAACTGCTCTCAAATATCACACAATTAAAAAAACACAAATGTTAGAATGTTGCAAATCTAATCCATGAAAACCCTTTCGGAGAAGGAAAGCCTTCATCTGTGCTGTTGATTACAGTTCAGTTATGAACACATGTCCACACGGTTGTCTCCTCTGGGAACTTTCTAGTAGTGGTTATGAAACTAGTTCTCTGTAGTTCTCATGTAGGCACATATTGAGGGGTGGGGAACCTGGACATGACTGATCTGCTTGTTTCGAGTTCAACTGATACAGGTTTTCCAATGGCAAGTGACAATATTGAGAGAGAAGGAGATTTAAGAAGATTTACGGCTGACTTAATGCCAATACATTTATAATACAGTTCAGTGATAGCAAAATAAACACTTATTTTACAAAATATTTAATAAATTAGTTATGTTTAGCGAAACATCTTACAAAAATCTTACAACTCCATTACAAGTTCCAATACGACTTGAGTAAAAGTCTTACCCCCAGTTTTACAGACAAGGCTTAAGCCTATTCCCAGACTAAAACGCATGTTTGAGCCGTTTTAACTGAAAGCAACTTGTACCGACACATTGTAAAATATGTCATTGCCATTGTTTTGTCTCAAGTTGCAAACCAGTAGTGTTTTTTTTCTAGAGAACATTTATAAAAGCTACTTAAAATGTCCTAACTGAGCTAAGGTCCAATCCTGACTTAATCTAAGCCCAGTCTGTAAAACCAGGCCTTAGAGTATCTGATTTTAACAGTACTTAAGTATTTTACTCTTACTGAATATTGTCCCAAAGATGCACAAACACCTAAGACACTTGACAGTTAAAACAAGAAACAGATGATGTGTGAGGAGAGCAATCACATGTTTGTTTTCTAAAATCCAAATAAAATAATGTTAAGTAAAATAAAAGAGTCAAAGGCTACTGTACTGGATGTGCTGATTTCAACCTCATCACTGCTGCAGTCATGTCCTCATCTCATATGAAGCACCTGCGATTAAGCTACCCGCTAATGTACTCACATTCATGTAATGTGCCTTGTTGACAAGTTTTGTAAGGGCAAAACACACAAGATATAGTACTTTCAATGCCCTATATGGTTATAGCCTATTATTTTTTGTAGCGGAAATAAAGTTATATGCAATGAGTAATCAACAGTGTTGGGGGTAATGCATTACAAGTAACTTGAGTTATGTAATCAGATTACTTTTTCAAGAAAGTAGCGCATTACTTTTTCAATTTACAACAAAATATCTAAGTTACTTTATCACATTTATTGACTGACAGCTCTCCTGTCCCCTTGTTGAGAGAAATAAAGCACAGAGGTGTTGTGTGCGCTGTGTGAACATGATGGTTATAGTAGTTGTAATCTCACTTGCACGAAAACATTCAGTATTCCTCAATGTATAAAAACAGTGAAATCCAATCTCAGAATATTACACAAACCTGTAATAATTAACTATATTAAATTACACAAATATACTTCATGTATCTGATCTCACTTTATTAAGCAATGTCTTTGCTTCTGACCTTTGATGATCTAGTTGAACCATACAAGTAAAAAAATTATTTTAGATTAGATTTAGAAATATGAGTGTATCCTCCTGTATCCTATTCTTCTTTAATCCAGAATGGCAGCACAGCTGAAAGGTTTGTTTGAGCTGTACCCTCTACTATACAGGCATAAATAAGTGTTTCCTTTGGCCTGAGGCTTTTTCATTTCACTTTTGGTGTGAAAGGGCCTTTACATTAACCAAAAATAGAACTTTTTGTTGTTATTAAACAAATTAAACAAACCAGCAAGCCGGGCACATGTGAGAAAAATTAACGTAACGTAACGTTTCATAAAAATTAACGAAGTAACACAATTAGTTACTTTTTTAGGGAGTAACGCAATATTGTAATGCATTACTTTTAAAAGTAACTTATCAGATTACTCATCATAAATGTATTCGAGTGAAGAGTACATACACACAAAAATGTAGTCAAGCAGAGAGTAAAAGTTGCTAATATCTTTGACACTCAGTAAAACTAGAAAGTAGCTGAAAAGAGACTTACCTACTAATTACATTTACTCAAATATATTAAAACATGAGAGCACAGGAAAATACCAGAAAGCAGGAAAATCACAACCAACTAAAAGTAAATGTGAACAAAGAAAAACTCAAACTGAGGGCTATAAAGAGTAACTACAGAGCTAAACAAGGAGCAGGTGAATAAAATCAATGAAACAATAAGTAACCATAGCAACGAACGAAAACAGGAAACAATGGAAACACTGTTAAAATGATCTACAAACTGAAACTCCAGGAAAATGAAACAGAAACCAAAACTGAATGTCAAAGCTATATTTAGTACATCACAAGGTTAATCAAGGTGTCTGATTGGCAATATAATGCTTATATACATACATAGCTTACTTATAACAAATGAGTAGGACATTCAATTGCTGAAATAAACAAACCCTTATTATAGATAGTAAATGTAGTTCACTGTGATTTTACCAAGTAAGATGTATTTTGTTGATCCTGGAATAACGTTTCTGTCCAAAAATTTAGTCCTAAACTTAACCCTAATCAAGTTATCTTTAAAATCAGGAAATGATGGGTGAATAACACTGATGTAGAAGCGCCTAACCGTTGTTGTAAGCCTAAACTTAGCCTAAAACTGCCATCTTAAGAGTTGCTCACGTAGCCAACTTATATGTCAGAGCTTTTATATCTAGCACTGCACGAAACAAAGTGCCTTTCATGTAAGCCCTGAATCTCTGTGTCTGGACAAGTGAGCTGAAAATAAACAAATGACCTCTCTGGGTTCTGTGCTCTGAAAGGGTGTGCGCACTGAGTATTGATAGCTTGCTGCTGCAAAGCATGTGAGAATGTGCAACATGTTATAAATATTTCACGAATACTGTCAACTGGATTGGCTGTTCGCTCTGGTTTAAACAGAATGTCTGCGAGTTAAAAAGGATGGAGGAATTTGAGAAGAGAGGAGGTGCAATCTTGTGTTACTTAGAATGTGGTTTCTCAGAATAAAGAGGAAAAAGACACTGACCTTCAGGTTTGCAGTGTTTCTGCGGAGAGTTTGGATTGTTACTATTTCATGATTTAATCTAACAGTAGCTGAAATTCATCGCTAAACATTTTATGGGCATTTTAGTTAACTGAACAGTTTGATCAGTTGTTTTGCAATACATTTGTTGTGTCTGTTGCAGTGCAACATGACCTGTTGAGGGCATATCAATGTTATTGCTTGTTGCAGGGTCACAAGATTTCACTTCAGAACAAAGTTACTCAATATGTTATTATGAATGCTCACGTCTGTGATGTTGAAGCCTGTATATATTTCTCAATAGCCGATGTTTTGATTTCATCCTGAGCTTGTGTTTTGTTGTTTCAACGTCCCATTAACAAAAAAAAGAGACTATACACTTCGTACTAGAATATATTCAGGGTTGGGGAGTAACAAAATATATGTAACTTAGTTACGTATTTAAAATACAAAATTTGAGTAACTGTATTTCATTAGTTACATTTTAAATTGGTGGTAATCAAATTACAGTTACATGCAAAAAGTATTTTAGATTACCAAAGTGATTACTTTGAATTTTAATGGATTTATTTAATTAAATAATTTATGTAAACCATGACGGGCAATTAATGTAAATAGCAATTGGTGATTCTCCGACTACAAAAGCATCCTAAGCTACATTTCTGCTCATGAGTTTCATACCCTTGTAGAATATACATTTTAATCATTTTAACAAAATAAGAGGGATCATAAAAATTACATTATTTTTGTGTAATACTGTCTTGAATAACCTATTTCACATAAGGGATGTTTACACTCCACAAGACAAAATGACTGAATTTATAGAAATTGCTCCATTCAATTGCCCTTGAATCTTGACTGTCCTGACATCACCTTGATAACCCACAACTGTTTTCATGTTTTGTGATGGTTGTTTGTAAAAAAAAAAAAAAGAAAAGAAAGAAAAAGAAAAAAGGTACTCAATCACGTTTCATAAAGTCAGAATTGGGAGATATAAACTTGCAATTCTAAGTTTGTTTTCTGGAAAATTGCAAGTTTATATTTCACAATTTTGACTTTTTTCTCAATTTTGAGAGTTTATATCTCACAACTCTGACTTTATAACTCATAATTGCAACTTTATATCACGCAATTCTAAAAAAAAAAAAAAAGAATCAGAATTGTGAGATATAAACTTGCAGTTGCCTTTTTTGAGTTATATACTTATTAGTATTCCAAAGTTTTCTAAGTTTTCTATTTAAATTAAGTTACAAAACTTGGGTAATCTACTGAAATACGTTACAAATTACTTTTTAAAGCATGTATTTTGTAACCTGTAGTGAAATACATTGTTAAAGTAACCTACCCAACCCTGCATATATATTGTTAACTTAACACTCGTACATGCTGTTTTGACAATATTATGCAGCGCCGGTGTAAATTAGGCCTATTCAGCAGCAAATCAGGTTAAAAATAAAAACTATTTTGTACATGGTCAAACGCAATTAAATAAATGAGCATGCATTACAAATTTGTTCCCATGAAATAAGTTAAATGACTTTAATGCACAAAAGCTGAACAATTAATGAGGTCATTTGATTTTATACATGTAAATATATCCTTTAACCTTATAAGAAACAGTATTTGGTGTACAGAAATCATGATTTAGTGTTATGAAGGTAATGACTGGCAACGATCTATTATGAGATCACAGCATCACACTCCACCAGCAGGTGAAGAAAAGCAGTTGTTCTCTCCATTGTTAAAGTGAGTTTGTCTCCCTCTAGTGCTGAGGAAACACATCAACTCACAATCAGGTCAATAGATCAGTGAGAATTGTTGCAGTGACCCCTATTTCACTCCTCGAATAACTGTAATGAAATTTGTTTATAACGTTCTTCTCATGCACTTTAATAATAATAATAATAATAATAATAATTTATACATGAATAATAAGATAAAATCATTAAAAGAGTAGCCTATATATAATATAATATAATATAATATAATATAATATAATTTAATATAATATAATATAATATAATATAATATAATATAATATAATATAATATAATATAATTTAATATAATATAATATAATATAACATAATTATACTATACAATTATATTGTACTCCTATTATACAAATTGCTGTCAATGAGAATAATATTGTCATTATTAGCGTTATTTATTCATAAAATAAAAACAATGATTACAAAGTGATTTACAAGAAATATATTTAGCCCATATGTATATCCAGATACAAATAAACATAATTAATAAGATAACAAGAAAATTAAGAATAAAGCCAAACCTATAATATATTATTATAATTAATTTATTATTATTATTATTAAAAATAAATAATAATAATAATAATAATAATAATTTATATATGAATAATAAGATAAAAAAATTAAAAGAGTAGCCTAAATATAATATAGTATAATATAATATAATATAATATAATATAATATAATATAATATAATATAATAATTATTATACAAATTGCGGTCAATGAGAATAATATTGTCATTATTAGCGTTATTTATTCATAAAATAAAAACAGTGATTACAAAGTGATTTACAAGAAATATATTTAGCCCATATGTATATCCAGATACAAATAAACACAATTAATAAGATAACAAGAAAATTAAGAGTAAATCCAAACCTATAATATATTATTATAATTAATTAATTATTATTATTATTATAAATAATAATAATAATAATAATTTATATATAAATAATAAGATAAAAACATTAAAAGAGTAGCCTAAATATAATATAATATAATATAATAATTATTATACAAATTGCAGTCAATGAGAATAATATTGTCATTATTAGCGTTATTTATTCATATAATAAAAACAGTGATTACAAAGTGATTTACAGGGAATATATTTAGCCCATAAGTACATGCAGATACAAATAAACATATTTAATAAGATAACAAGAAAATTAAGAGTAAAGCCAAACCTACAATATATTATTATAATTAATTTATTATTATTATTATTATTATTATTAAAACGAAAAATAAATAATAATAATAATGTAGAGTAACACGAGAACAAGAAGTAGAGAACAAACAAAAAAATCAAGAAAGAAACAGCTAAATGTCGACAGCTTGAGGCTCCACCTCTCCTCGCTGACGTCACACACACTCCGCCACATTCATACTCCACCCGCAGCAGCCATGATGGTGGGTGCTTTTCTCTCCTACTCCCTCCACCTTCATCATTTACACCTACAGTTCTCCGATGCATCGAGTAATAACGAGCATCGGTCGTCTTTGTGTTCCGATCGTCCGTTCTGATATTTCTGTGTCTCTCCACAGCAAGAAGGGCTGGACGATGGTCCCGATTTCCTCTCGGAAGAGGACAGAGGAGTAAGTTCTTTTTCTTTTCTGATTTCTATTCACTCTCTGTTCTCCTGCTGTTTGTCGTGTGTGTTTGTAGTCGTGTAAAGGACGTGTGTGTTACTGCTGGTGTCACTGTGGCCCAGTGTGTGTGTGTGTGTGTGTGTCCTATTTGAGTCCGTCCGTTCACTTCCTCCTGACAAACCTCTCTCACAAACCCATGTAGGCACAACGACTCCCTGCTCTGATGGCAATGCCAGAAACTAGGACAAGAAGCCACGAACCACATAATGCCATTAACCATAAAGTGATCTCGCTGGATAAATGAGCCTGTTGAAGTTAAAGAATAAGCGAACAGTGTGTGTCGGACAGCAGTTTGTCTCGTTACTGTTTATTCGTTTGCTTTTGTTCATAATCTCTGGTGTAAAATCGGTTTTTCAAATAATGGGACGTTCTTATGTGTATAAAATTGAAACGTTACTTTATAATGCAACATTAAATGAAACAAAGTTCCTCTATAATATATAAATACCATGCTACTGTGTATAATACTGATGATATTTCTGTAAACACCCTGGTACTATCATGGTACATGTCATGAAGACCATGGTATTTGGTCAGTTTTGTGTTGAAAAGCTGTGGATTGCTTAATAATTTGAATTAAAGTAGCGCGTGAATTCACAAACCAGAAATGCTGTATTTATTACAGACTAATTAAATATAAAATATAGTTTTACTAGCAAAGTAATAACTTCCTAACATTTCAGTGCAATGCTATTTTGTTTGAGGTTTAACAGTCGACGGATATGGATATTAAATGTGTTTATTTGTGTAAGTGATGGTCACAATTCCTTTGTTCATCGTTGTTATTCTAGGTTTCTTGAGGAATAATGTTGTTTTAAATCGAGCTTGACGTTTCTTATTCCTCTACCTAAATGCAACAATATGTGTTTGTAATGAGATTTAACTTAATAGTTTTTGTAATATTCAAAAACGGATCAAGTATGATCTCCTATGATCTTAGTGATTAATATGAACTAATGACATTATTGTAATTGCACTGTATTTATTGTTGAATAATTTTAGCCCAGGGCAGTGAATGTGGACCTGCAAACTGATGCCACACTACAGGTGGACATCTCAGACGCTCTGAGCGAGAGAGACAAGGTCAAGTTTACCGTCCACACCAAGGTACACAACATCAATGAATAAAAACTACCAGGATTGTGTGTTTGTGATTTCAGCCCACCCTCCAAAATGTGCTTGACCTTCTGCGCATGCCGTTTGCTGCATTCATTCATTAAATGATTTTTTTTTCCCAGAGCACTCTACCTAATTTCAAACAGAATGAATTTTCTGTGGTCAGACAGCATGAAGAATTTATCTGGCTCCACGACTCGTTTGTGGAAAACGAAGAATACGCAGGTTATATTGTGAGTACCGTCGAGTGTTTTGCATATTATAATATTTGCTTGATCAGTGACGTATTGATCGCGATCACAGGCCTGTAATTCTTTCATTTGCTTTCCACCGGACGTTTGTTTGAACTGTCTGGTTCAAACTCGCTTTTAAACACTACTTCATTATGTGTGTTTGAGAGCAAACGTTCCAGACGTTCTTGCCAAGCCTGAAATCATTGCTTGTCCTTTTATAGCCCTGGTGTACGTAAAAAGATCTGTTGTCGCATGACCATGTCATTTTGTTCTAGTTCAGGTGAGAAAACAGGGATATGATCTTTGCTACAGTTTCCTTTGTGGATATATTGGTTGAAACTATTGCTAAAGTGAATGAGTGGGTTATTTAGGGGGATGTGTGGGATGTGCTTTACTATTTTTCCAGGTTGTATTACGTTGTACCGTTTAAAAGTTTGTGGTCATAAAGGTTTTTTTTTTAAAAAATAAAAAAAAATGTATACTTTTACTCAGCAAGGACACGTTAAATTGATCAATTATAATAATATCACTATATTTTTTTATCTTAAAAATAGAAGTGTTTTCACAGTTTCCACTTTCCATACAGTAGCACAATTGTTTTCAACATTGATAATAAGAAATGTTTTTTTTGAGCAGCAAATCAGCGTATTAGAATGATTTCTGAAGATCATGTGACACTGAAGACTGGAGTAATGATGCTGTAAATTCTGCTTTGAAACACTGAAACAAATTACATAACTTTTTTTTATAATTATGTCTTTTGAGTTTTCATTATATTACAGATACATAAGACGTCACCTAAAGAAAAGAAAAAAACAACTACAAATCAAAAACAAAAAAATAACTTAAAACAAATAGTTCAGATTTTTTATATGTATAAAAGAGGACTACATAATATAACATAATCATAATATAACAGGTTAGGGGGAAAAAAAACATATTTTTCCCAGATAGTGCAGATATGGGGTCCAGACCAGATAAGGATGGCCTGTTTTTTGATGCAGTACATGGGTAAGACGCTCCGGGGGAGTCAACTCAAAAATAATCTTATACCAACTTTTAAGTGATGGAAGTTTATCACTGATCCAATTAAGTAAATTATTTAGTCTGGCAGCAAAGGATAGAATATTATACAATTTCTTATTAGATGTCACAACACGTCCGTTAGGTATAGCCAACTTCAGTGAGACTGGGTCAAATTCCAACAGAGTATTAAATATATTTTCCATTTCGTCTAGCACCAAAACCAATGCCTTTGCAGTCTATTACATGAACATAATAACATTTTTTTTAAATAACTATAATATTACTGAAGGAAAAAATAAGTAAATTCTGTCATGGCGAGAATACGAGATTATGCTTTAAAAAATCTTTCCAACCTCAGACTTTTGAATGGTATAATATGTTATTCAGGGACAAATCCAGTCATTAGAAATGCACAGGACCTGCCGTCCTATAATGTATTTTCATTGGGTTACTTTCTGCATTATTTTAAAAACAAATAGGTCTGTCATTTCTGTCTGGTTTAATGTAGTTTCATCTGGGATACTCAGATTAATACTCCACAAAGAAAGAGTCTTTGAACCGCCTGCCATTTACAATATCATCAAAGCTGGCCTGAATTATTAATAGCACTTTGCATTAGCCACAGCAGTGTGAGCAAATTTTTTTATTCAGTGACTGATATTACGAATCGCAGAGATTCATTACCAACGCCGAAATAGTTTAGGGAATCAAAATGCCACTTGAATAGCTAACGGAAGAACTTTCCCTGTAGATTCCGCCTGCTCCTCCGAGACCGGATTTTGATGCATCACGGGAGAAACTTCAGAAGCTGGGTGAAGGTGAAGGATCTATGACCAAGGAGGAGTTCACTAAGATGAAACAGGAACTGGAGGCGTGAGTTGATTTGTCTTCATATCCGATTGTTACCGTTTTGTGAGTTGCACGACTTCATTAATAATAGTATGAAAAATTGTTGCAGTGAATATCTGGCCATCTTCAAGAAGACCGTGGCAATGCATGAGG
This sequence comes from Zacco platypus, assembly GCA_038088235.1. NCBI lineage: Eukaryota > Metazoa > Chordata > Actinopteri > Cypriniformes > Xenocyprididae > Zacco > Zacco platypus. The sequence continues at coordinate 14,670,241 of CM076069.1, forward strand.
TCTTTCTGTGCCGCGTCGCTGCCCATCCCGTCCTGCGCAAAGACTTGAACTTTCATGTTTTCTTAGAGTACAACCAAGACGTGAGTGTGGCATTTTTTTCACTAAGTGTGAAAGTTTTATTGCAAGTAATATTAACTTTTATTATTACTATTATTTTATTGATTTTTTTTTTTTTTTGTTAACACAATTGATTAAAAAGATTAAATGTTACTTAAACTCATTTATTTTTCTCTTTTCATTTGAATATTGATGCATACAAACCAAAAGATCAGATTATTCATTACAAATGCACAAGTGCAAAACAGATTTAGTTGAAGCTGTGCAAAGCAGTTTTGTAAGCAAAACAAAAACTTTATAGAACTGCAAGTTTCATTCTGAGTAAATAAATATTTATGTTCATTTAATTGTTAATTTGTTCTTGGATTTGCCAAATTACAGCTGAGTGTAAGAGGGAAAAACAAGAAGGAAAGGCTGGAGGATTTCTTCAAGAACGTGGTGAAGTCTGCAGATGGGGTTCTTGTGGCAGGAGTGAAGGTCAGTTCAGTCAGTGGCTTTCTTCTCATGTCATGTGACTGTTTTATGTGACTCTGCTTTAGAAATTAGGGGGAGGAGAGGGAGGCCACGACGACAACCACTTTTTCTGAGAAATTATTACTCATGCTTCTTTGTGTTCAACTGTGGGTTGAATGATGGTTTATGACTCTCTGGTGAATGCTTCACTAGCAGTGGAGTGCACAATGACCAAAACCTTCTTGAAAAATATAGTCAAAAAAAACGCTGTCATGACACCAAAATTCCTGTAGTCGGTAGAAATACCAGTAAAGTTTTGTGGCTCTCAGTACCAATTTTGGTACCATAGCAAAAACGATTTTATTTAACTATTTGAAAACAAATTTATTTAAGATGATGATAATTATGAAGTAAATAATACGTATAAACAGCATGTAGCCTTCAGATGATTGTAAGTAAACATTGTTTTAAAAAGATCCTATTTTTTATTTTCGATATTTTAAAATGTAATTTATTCTTGTGATGGCAAATATTAAATTTTAGCATCATTACTCCAGTCTTCAGTCACATGATCCTTCAGAAATCCTTCTAATAAGCTGATTTGCTGCTCATGAAACATTTCTTATTATGAACTTTAAAAACAGTTGTGCTACTTTGTAGAAACGGAGAAACAGTTATACATTTATTTTAGTATTCTTTGATGAACAGAAAGTTTAAGTTTATTAAGAAAAGAACAGCATTTATTTGAGATGGAAATCTTTTGTAGCATTATGAATGTCTTTATGGTCACTTTTGCTCAATTTAATGCATCCTTGCAGAATAAAAGTATTCATGTCTGTTAAAAATAATCTTACTTGCATTTAAGGGGTTAGTTTGCCCAAAAATGAAAATTCTGTCATTAATTACTCACCCTACAGACCATCGTTCATCTGTGGAACACAAAGATATTAAGATATTTTTTATCCCCAGTAGAAAAACAATATAATTACCACATTCAAGGTCCATAAAAGTAGTAAAAACATAAAAATAGTCCATGTGACTGCAGTGGTTCAACCTTAATGTTATGAAGTGACGAGAATACTTTTTGCGCGTAAAAACAAAACAAAAATAATGACTTTATTCAACAATTTCGTCTCTCCCCTGTAAGTCTCCTATAATGTTTACATCGTACAGACAGTCCAGCGCTTCCGTGTTCTACATCAGAATGCCGGCTCAGTATTGGCTGACACTGTTCACGTGAGCACCAAGACACATGCGTGTGATCCTGACGCAGGAGGAGAATGACAGCGGAGAGCAATTGTTCGATAAAGTCGTTATTTTCATAATGTTTTTACTACTTTTCTGGACCTTGAATGTGGTTAATTATGTTGCTTTCTAAGCAAAATCATTTAATTAATAAGATGATACAAATTCATTGTGAGATTCACCTCTTAGAATTATCTAGATTATTTATTTGTTTTTTGCATTTTATGGAATTGTATATTTTTTTACTATTTTATTACAGGACGTTGATGATTTCTTTGAACACGAGAAGACATTCCTATTAGAGTACCACAACCGTGTCAAAGACTCGTCTGCCAAATCTGATCGAATGATCAGGTCTCACAAAAGTAAGTTTCTCTTTTCATCACACATTTACAGATGCACCATGTAGTGTCAAGGATGAGGCAAGGTCAAAGTTCTCCAGTCACAGGAAGTGTGTGTTATAGAGATAAACGACAACCAATACCTTTGCCAATAGCATTTCAGATGCATGTCAAAAATCTGTTTTAATGCTTTGTATCTCTTAAGGTGTATTTGATAAAACATTTTTTAAGCTCAAATCCAGAAACTGGCATTCAATGTCAAATCTATGAACTATTAATGCGCCCATATCATATTTCATCATGTTATCGACATGACGTTTCCTTGTTTTGCAGTGTTTAGTTCTGTTTGCATCCAGCATTAATTTGCCTGCAGCTATGAACACTAAAAATATTGGGTTTCTCTATTATAGAGCATTAACAGGAAACTGAATGCGGTACTTAATAGGGCTGTTGCTAACGATCATTTTGGTAATCGAGTAATCAGATTAATCTAACGATTACTCGAGTAATCCGAATGTCCCTCCCCCTGTGGCGCTGAACCAGAGACAGATGCACTTGGCATTTATCACAACCATTCAGTGTTTTCAACCACATGATGTTTATTTTACCTTTCAGATATTTAAATACAGATAATTACTAGTAACAATATATTTAGAGTTTGTAAAATATACACAGAGGAAGCTGCAATAACAATCCTTTCCATTATATTCAGACGACCTGTTATATTCATATCAGATACATATTACATACTGTAATTCTGTAATTTCATTGAATCGCAGCCTTTGTAAATTCACAATAACATTATGCTTTATTATGATTTTTTAATGGACTTAATATCATGCAGCCTTAGAAAACGGTCTAATAATGCGTTTCATGGATTCTCGTCCACTTACGGTATTTTACCGGTTACACGACACGGGCAAATTGAAATCGAGTATTTTTAAAAATCAAATTTTCGAATTTAATCGAGGAATCGTTACAGCCCTAGTACTTAGTGCTGTGTGGTGGGATAACGTGTCATTTGTCAGTAAGCCAGCAAATGTCAGGTGACTCAATTGGCCTTTTAACACTAACAAGTAATTCTCCCTGTGGAAAAGTTTTGTAAAATGATCTGAATAATGTTAAATAATGCTTTTGTTTTAGAGATGTGAATGCATCACTTTCTATTAATAAAGATTTATTGCAAAAATTGTTTTTGTCATTCACATCATTTTCTTGCATCATCTGTCTTTCCAATTCTGAGCCAAATGTTTTAGATTTCCTTGTGTGCCTTGAGTCTTGTTGGCACAACATTGAAACATGATCTGGAAAAGCAGAATGCTGCGAAACGGTGTTAAGTGCTGCAGCACTGAGTGTATGAATGTGTGAGACACTGACAGCATTGCCTCATTTAGAGATCTAACAGGACATGTGTTTCAGGTGCGGCGGATGATATCAACAGAATCGCCTCCACGCTGTACACCTTAGGAACCCAAGACTCCACAGATCTGTGCAAGTACGACATTGACTTCCCCATGTAGATCAATTAAATTAAATGTCATAGCCTCTTTTTTTCACTTGCTTTTTGTTTTGGTCACTTCTAAACAGATTTTTCCTGAAAGTATCTGAGCTTTTTGAGAAAACACGGGTAAGCATTTCCAGTTTTATAACAGAATTTTAATATAGGTGTAATTTTAATATACTGTGGCACCAAAAGTTTATGCTTTAAATCTGGAAATATGTTTATTTTAATCATAATTTAAAACAAAAACATTATGACATAAAAGAAGTTAGAATTATATATATATATATATATATATATATATATATATATATATATATATATATATATATATATATATATTGTTTGTTAAAGTTAATAAAAATCAAATTAATTATTGTTTGTTCTTGTCAGTTCACAGTGCATTGCAACTAATGTTGAATTCAAATATGTATTTGTACATGTTGAAATTAACATTAACTAAAATGAATTCATGCTGTAACAGTATTACTCATTATTAGTTGAAGGTAACTACAGTTGTCAACTGGTGTAATTTTAGTATAATTTATATACTATGGAGTATTTATTAATATTTTTGAAATGACTTTTATTTTTATATTGTTTGTTCATTTTTTTTAATATTTCTATTTTTATTTCAGTTTTAGTTTTACTAATTTAGAACTTCAACCATAGCTTATTTGTGTTAGTTTAACATTTGTAATTGTTTTTTTTATAAAAGTTTACATTTTTCATTTCATATTTTTATTTTATTTGACTTTACTTAGCTACTAGATTTAGATTTAGTCATTTAGCAGAAGCTTTTATCCAAAGCGACTTACAAGTGAGGAAAACAAACAAGCGATTCTTCATGAATTGGCAAATAACACAGGAAGTGCTCACAATACAAGTTTCATACATTGCTCAGTCCCATAAGCTAGACTAGGAAGGGGAAAGGGTTTTTTTTTTTTTTTTTTATGAGGGGATTAAATGTTCACGGAAGAGATGAGTTTTCAGCTGTCTCTTGAATATTGCCAGGGATTCTGTGATTCTGGATTCTGATAATTTTCTACTACAGAAAATTATTTTAATGGTTTAGTTTTAGTTAACAATAACAACACTGTACTTAACTAAAGTTAATAAATGAGACTTTATTGTAAATTGTCACCAAAATATTAAAGATTCTGCACTATTACTAGGGCACTAATCAAATGAAAGTAGATTTGTTATATTGAGGTCTTATAAATGAAAAAAAGCCCCTATTATGCTGTTTTAAAGGTGCTTAATTTTGTATTGGAGGTCTCCTTTAACTGATTAACATGCATTAAAGGTCAAAAAACACTTTTGTTTTCTCATAATACACATTGCACATCACCTCATTTCTCAAATAGTCTGAAAATGGTTTGTTCGAAGATTCAGGCTCTAAACCCCTCCTTACCACAAGCCTACTCTGCTCTGATTGGTCTACCGCTTACAGCGTGTTTCGGAAATGAAACTCCCATTACCATATCTAAATTTCAGCTACCGAGGCTTCCTCAGCGCTTTTATGCACAATGATACGAACAGTAATGATGATGTAATTGTTTCCGTATCATTTCTAGTGCGAGTCCTTATCCTTTAGAAATGCATGAAAACTGGATTCACAACACAGCATCTTCTCTACATGAAGACCCTACACTGGCATTATAAAAATGTGTTACATTGTTACGTAGGTACGCAACAGGAATTGAGACTGGGATTGCTGACGACTCGTTTCAGCAGTCGAGAATCGATTCTTTCTTTTTAGGAGACAATAACTTAATTTGTCTTGCACTTTGGTCTTTAATATTTTGCAGACCTTTTACATTCACAAACAGCTGTATTACACACTAACCGCATTAAAGGAAGTATTCGAAAAGCATAATGGGGTACTTTAATTGTTCACAATAAAATCAATGGATTATATAAGAAGAATTAAAAAAAAAAGAGGTCTTTTTTCTTCTTTACACTTCTTTTACTCTTATGTATATTTTGTGATTGTCTTTCTGTCTGAGATAAAGAAAAGTTCATTTGGTGTGTTTAGGGACTGTAAAGTCACACACTTCTTCCTCTCACTTGTTTTCAAACTCTGTTTCCTGTGCAGAAAATTGAAGCGCGCGTAGCGGCCGATGAGGATTTGAAACTTGCCGACTTGTTGAAGTACTACCTCAGAGAGTCGCAAGCCGCTAAGGTAGAGACATGTGGTCAGCATGTTGAACTGACAGCTGCTTATTAGAGGTCCTTCCTACATTAGTGAGTGATTTGTTCATCTAGCCAAGCCCTGGGATACAGTGTAATTGAGCTACAACAGTGATTCTGACTATTAATTTTAAGCAAAACAGTGACTTCTTGGACCATAAAAATCAGTTTTATACAGAATAGATTGTTTGTTGCGCAGGATTGATTTTTCTACTGTTCCTAGTTATTGCTTGCTGAAACCATTTAAAAACTTTTAGATTATATGAGTTTCTTTAGTTGTAAACAGCATTGTCTCCTCAACAGGATCTTCTGTACAGACGAGGAAGGGCATTAGTTGATTATGAGAATGCTAATAAAGCTCTGGACAAAGCCAGAGCTAAGAACAAGGACGTCCTCCAAGCAGAAACCACACAGCAAGTGTGCTGTCAGAAGTTTGAGAAAATCTCTGAATCTGCAAAACAAGGTACTTCATATATATCGGCACAACACTACCCTTTCCTAACCAGCTGCTGCATAATATAATCATCACTTCCTTGTAAACCTGCACAAGCAATTGCTTGGTTTAAGATGTCACACTAGTTGGCTCCACCCACTGTTAATGAAGTCTCACTGGTACAGATCACTTGTTCTGATATTGTCAGTTCACACTTGGGCTGCACAAATTAATTAATTCAAATCTTCTATTTGGAGCAAATTGCAAAGATTACACTCTAGTTAAATATTCAAGGGGTTGAAACTAAAACACCTGGTTTGAGACCGATATGAACCGATAAATGTCCTGCACAGTGGCCAGAGGGACTCTGAGCCATTCCTCTTCCAGAACAGTGGCCAGGTCACTATGTGATGCTGGTGGAGGAAAACGTTTTCTTAGTCACTCCTCCAAAATACTCCAAAGTGGCTCAAACGTGACTCTGCAGGCCATGGGTGATGAACTTCTCTTTCATGTTCATCAAACCATTCTGTCTCAAGTCTTGCTGTGTATTGTTCCATTATGCTGATACATGGCACCCCTTTCAGGGAACAATGTTTGAACCATTAGGTGTACATGGTCCTCCGGAATAGTTTGGTAGTCCTTGGCTATGAAGCGCCCATCAAGAGTAGTAGGGAATGCCATGATATTGCATCCCAAAACTTCACTCTGGGCAGCAACAGTCCGGGTGTTAAGCCTCTTTGGGGCTTCTTGACTCTGTGGGAAAGTGAAGGTGGATTCATCAGAGAATCATACATGTTTCACATTGTCAACAGCCCAAAATTTACATTGTTGGCACCAATGAAACAACAATGAAAGACATTTGGCATTGGCAAGAGTGACTAAAAAAAAAAGAGTGTGGCTAAAGCAACCCAACCATGAACATTGACTCTGTGAAGCTCCCGATGAACAGTTTTGGTGGAAACAGGAGATTCTAGGTGTACATTTAACCTGTGTTGGGCAGCTGTATTTTTTGGATACAATCCAGGTAAGTACCTGAACATCCCTTTCAGACAACTACCTCTTTGGTTGAAATTCCAGACACTATATTGGCCAGTGTTTCAGTTTCATTGTCCAACCCCTATATGTGCAAAGCATATTTCAGAGTAAAGCATGGAGCTGGTCATTTACACGTGTACAGCTCATGATCCGGAGTCACAGAGTGCTTATAAAGTGGCTATTGTCAACAAAAGAGAAGCTTTAAAGTTGCGATAAACTGGGAGAAACAACAAATCTTTTCTTTTGTACTCTGGCATTCATCCGAGTGAAACAGATTTTTATTAAGAAAGAAAACAAATGTAGAGCAGAGACTTGGTTGTATGCATCGGTTGTTGATTGGATTTTAAATTGTGTATGTTGCACTCAAAATTGGAGGCTGATGAGTTTGCAGGGTTGGGGTTTAAACAGGCTATAATATCCATTTAGATATGTTGTTATTTCATGCTGAATTTAAAAGCTCCCTGCTGTTTTCCAACAAAAAATAAAATAATATATATATATATATATATATTTATTTTTTTAGTAAAATATTACAATATTTTATTTTGTTTAATGTTTTAGTATTTATAATAATAATGTAAATAATAAATTATTATTAATAACAATTATTAGTAGTAGTAGTATTTAAAAATGAATGTTACTATTGTGATAGTTTAATGTAAAATAAGAGTATTTAAAAAATATACATTCAAAATTTGTAGTCACATTGATATATAATGACAAAATATGTGCATTTTTGCAGATATTTTCCTCCCAATCATGCAGCCCTACTTCACACAGAAGTTTTTGGACACAGAAAATTGTTTTGATATGGTGTTGTGCTAATGTGTTCTTTAAAATAACATCAGTATTGAATTGTTCTCATGTAGCAAACTGCTATTACCTAAGATTGCTCCAAGGAGATTGTCTTTTTTCTATTAAGATTGCTGGAAGTTACTTTGGATATAATAGCGTCTGCTAAACCGCTGTTTGCTTTCTGAATATTAACACTTGTTGCCCTCTGCTTGTTTTCCATTTAGAGCTGATAGATTTCAAGACACGACGAGTAGCAGCATTCAGAAAGAACTTGGTGGAACTGGCCGAGCTGGAACTCAAACATGCCAAGGTTTCCATTTACTTTATACTGTGACTCTTTAATGATTTCAGATCCATTGATTATTTATTGACGGTATGCCCTGATCTCTCTCCAGGGGAATCTACAATTGCTGCAGAGCTGTTTGGGGGTACTGAAAGGGGACACTTAGGTCCTTGAACCAGGTTCTCCGTATAGGGCTTTCCCTGCTTTGGTCTCGTCTTCATTCGGAAGATGGAGGAGAGAACATACCTGGGTTCAGTTTGTCGAAAGAGACGTCTGTACTTACCACTACCAGAGACACCATACTCCCTCCACAACCCCCCCTAAAAGTGAGGCAGTCCACTGTGGAAGATCAACCGATCCACACAGCACAAGATATACGACTTCATTTAATCACGCATTTTTAACTTTTAATTGTTGATTGTTTTTCGCTACATCACTCTCGTTTCTGTAATTTTTGTCCAGTTTGTTTCTCTGTTTCCTTTCGCTTGTTTTTGTTTTTCCTGTTGTAATCTTTAAAGTTAGTTTTGGTGATCCGTGTGTGGATGCTGCTCAGATATCTTGTTCAAGTTGAGCTGATTGTTATTACAATTAAAGTGTATGGTCACTCAAAGCCTTGTACATGTGTAGGTTTCATCGTATAGCTATGGATCATCGTAATCAGACTAATTTTCTGCAGAGCAGTTTATTCCTTTTTTTCATTCATAACAAATAATGCTTCAGTATGTTTGCCTTAAAAAGTAGATTAATATGATATTGTTAAAAAAAATCATACATGGATGCATTCTTTTTTTTTCTCCAGAATTTTTTTTTAAGTGCACTGTATATGAATGTTGTTTTCTTATTCACATATGTGACCAAAGCTTCCATTTATTCAGATGGAGGAATGCTGACATAAACTCTGATGATAACAATGATAAAATGACCATGGAAAAAAAAAAAAAAAACAATAAATGATGCTGTTTACTTAAGTGAGATTTTTTTTTTTTTATGTGAACTGAGAAAAACTGATGGTCTGAAATAACGGTGGAAAAAATAAAGGCAGTTTCCACTTACTAGCCAGATTTTTTGGTTATGTTCAATGGGCTTTTTTAATACGATCCAGTTGCCACCTACAAATCCTTAGTGTGGGAGAACTTTAAATAGCCTATAACTACTTATTAAATGTAAAAAATTACTAAACGAAAATACATTTACAGCAATTTATGGCCCTAATAATGACAATCTGATATGTTTAAAAAATTAACAAAAATATTTGTAGATTTTCTTAATGACTTTTATTTTGACAGCTTTATATTGAAGGTAAAACGCCTGACCCGGAAATAGTCATCATTTGCTTTCCCATGTTGGAAGTGTTAGTAAAGCAAAAACACGTTTTGTTTTCGTTGTGTTTTACTCAAAAAAGGAAAAATGAACCGAAAAGATGATTATGATTCATATGAGATTGAAGAACCGAGTGACGAGGAAGGAGCCGCAAGCAGGTACATAACAGAAAACATTAATTGACATATATATGCAGTGAACTCTTAAGTGCACACATGTAAACAAGCGTGAACATCATCAACTGGATTATACAGATATGTTAGTAAAGTACATTGATATTACTATACGTGGTTATTTAATCGAATGCCTATTTTTTTTTAGTCTTATGTTTTGTAAACGACCACTAAGTGCTTTTAACAGAGATTAAATTGAGACACAGATCAGTAATTCAGTGTTTCTTCTGGTTTTTCTCAGTTCTGAGGATGAGCTGGATATTCTTCTCAACGGGACCCCGGAGCAGAAGAAGAAGCTGATCAGAGAGTATCTGACGGGGGAGAGCGAGTCCTCCAGTGGAGATGAGTTTGAGAAGGAGATGGAGGCAGAGCTCAGCAGCACCATGAAGAGCCTGGAGTGCAGCTGGACAGCATCTTCAGCGCAAGGTTTCACAAACACGCATTCATTTTGTCATTTAAATATAACAATTATAACAGTAAACTAACTCATTTTATTTAATATGTAGGTCAAACATCTGGGACCAGTGACAGCACTTCCACAGCAAACAAACAACCGATTCAGGAGTATGACAGCATTTACTTTGACTCTGATGAAGATGAAGATGAAGCTGGTAATTGTTCGAAAAGAGAATTTTTTTTTTATTATTATTCACCTATTATGCAACAAGAATAGCCATTGTTAATATTACTTAATCATTAAGTTTTCAGGTCATTAATTACAAAAGAACATTTTCATCTTCCTCTTAAAAGAAATGTTTTATTCCAGAGGTTTTCAAAAAATGGACACTATCTTTGATTACTAGATTTCCTTTGTTACCTAAAATGAAAGACGTTTACTTCAAAACAATTTAAGCGTTAGTTCCCTCAAATATGTATGCATGTGTAATTGTAATATTTTGATTATAGGTCATTTTTATTTACGCAAATGTAGATTTCTTAAGGTTGCTCCACGTTTTGTGAAAGTTTTATTTCAATCTTTAAAGGAGTCGAAAAGAGGAATGCCTTAACTTATATGCCTTAAAAGCAGTGTTTGGCTCATTACTCAAATTTAATTTATTACTCGTTACTCCTTTCAAAAGTAATATTATTACTTGACTCATTTTCTGGCAACAGTAATTAGTTGGATTACTAGTTATATTACATTTCCTTCATGCCCCACACAAGTTATTTGTGTATCTTCCCCATAAAAATCTTCTAAATGTTACTAACAACATATTTCTGCCTCATCATTTGACCAAAATCCTCTTTGGATCACAGTCAGAAGTTATTACAAACACTCAATAGTGATTGATAGTGATTTTTAAGTAATAAAAATGTATTAATCTCATTAACTGTCATGTTTAGCTTGAAGCTAATTGTAGGTATAATTTCCCTTTTACCCATATACAATTATATTTCATGATGTATTTTATCAAAATAAATTGCATACGTTCGTAAGAATGTTTATTATAGTAATATTATAGTAATGTAATTTATATCGCATCACAGGGATGTGTGTGGGCAAGCCACGTAATTCCAGAGTAAAGCAACTTACACAACAGTGTTCAGATCATCTTTTCTCCTGACAAAATGTAATGGCAATATTTCTGTCTGCTGAATGTAAGCTTTTCCATATTCCATGCTTACCTGGTGCACTGGTGACTTCATGTGTAAAATTGTAAAAAAAATTGTAAAAAATTATGAAAATAAGTCTTGGAATTATTGGATTTCAAATCAGTAGGGTTTGAGGCATCAAAAGTAACTAAGTAATGAGCTGTTTTATCGATGGTAACTAATATTATTGCTGAAATTGTATTAGTAATTAGTTACACTACTAGTTGCTGCAAAAAGTAATATTATTTTCCTCCTTAAAGTAATGTAACTTGCAGTACATATTGATTAATCCTCTTAGGTTTAAATATATATAATTATAATTAAATATACATATATTTTTTATTTCTCTCATTCAATTTATGCTGCTTGGATTTATTGTGTTTAACAATGATAATGCCTGTTTGTTATTCAAAGAGGTTTGATAAAGGTTTTTAATATGGAATATGGTCTCCTGTAATAGGCAGCTCTCGGGGTCTGAGGAGGAAGCAGCGCTCAATACTCACAAATGATGAGCTGTTATACGACCCAGATCAGGATGATCGGGACCAGGCTTGGGTGGATGCAAAAAGAAAAGCGTGAGTTTTACTCACTAACTATTATGACAATTGGTTGTGATGTTCAGAGCTAATTTGCATTTTTGATACAGATACAGACATCAGAGACGGTTACCCCCATCAGCAAACAGAAAAAACAAACCCCAGGCTCTTCCAAGCAGTGACGCCATCCTCAACTGTCCCGCCTGTATGACCACCCTGTGCCTGGACTGTCAGAGGTACGGCCACTTTCATTTCATATTGCTCTGTGAGCATCTGTAAAGATTATTTTATATTATTTCACAACTATCACAGTAGCATCAATAAAAGACTTTTCAACCCGCAGGCATGAGAAATATCGGACACAGTACAGAGCAATGTTTGTGATGAACTGCACTGTCGACAAAGAGGAAGTGCTGCGCTATAAAACCACCAATAAGAGAAAGGACAAGCGGCACAGGAAGAAAGCCCGTCAGGAGTCCACGTCCACATCAGCAGAGGCTGAAATGGAGTCAGATGCTGGTCTGACGGATGCACGTTTGGGAGGAATGAATGAAGAAGAGATTTATCACCCGGTCAAGTGCACAGAATGCTCCACTGAAGTGGCTGTGTATGATAAAGATGAGGTGTACCATTTCTTCAACACCCTAGCAAGTCACTGCTAAGGACATTTACTTCTGTCCCGTGTGAGACCACATTCACTAGACTGGACATCCCAAACCACAGGTTTTGTTTGGTTTGATGTAGTGCATCACCAGGCAACTTTACTGTTGAGGGATTATAGAGAAAGATATAATTTTTTTGTGGGTAATGAATGTGGTTAGACGTGATTTTATTTATGGGGTTTTATTTGATTTATATGTTGTAAATTGTAAGCATGTCATGTAAATTACATTTCGTATTTCCATGAAAGTTGTCCTATTCCTCCCTTTTTATTAAGTTGTATTTTTATATACACTAGACAGCAATGAATTGGTGCAAATTAAACAGAAGTTAAACCTATGACTTGAACATGTTTTTTTTACACTGCTGAAGAAGCATTTAGGTAAGCAATCAAATAAATGTCATATTGATTATATGAAAAATGAAATTCCTAAAAATATGACGGCATCTCTGAAGTATGCCAATATTAAAAAGTTACACCTGTGCATGGGTGCGTGTTATCTCGCTGTTTTATGTAATTGTGGGGACCTTTATTTTGTTGCGCGGTAAGCTGTCGGCATTCTCTTCAGCACGCGACTTTTATTTTGTTACGATTTGGACCGGAAGGGAGCGGTGGGACCAATACGAAACATGGCGTTAGGAGATGCCTGGAAACAATTATCGTGGTTTTATTACCAATATTTGCTCGTAACAGCTTTGTACATGTTGGAGCCATGGGAGAGAACTATCTTCAGTATCCTTTTTCCATAAAATATAGAGTTTTATGTGTGTAATGGGACAGAATTCGAGGAGAGTTCTTACCTCCACGCAAGGTATCAGGTTGTTTCCTTACTATTCAAGTGTGGCGTGTGATTAACTAATTAGTCGATTTTAATATATCCTAAAAGTATTTGCTGTATATTCATTGACTACAATTAAATTAATCTTTCTTCATAGATTTACTCAAATATAATTTTCAAGAGGAAGTAGTAATAATTATGTGTTACATAAGCAGATGAAATAAATGTTCTAACCTTCCATTAGAATTTGTAAACTTCTTTGTTGGTGTGACGTTTAACCTTTAAATTACTCAAACATGACCTGCTGTTCAGGTCTCAGTTCTGGAATCACGTGAGCTTACATTTTTACTGTAACCAGTTTCATTTGCCACACATTTTCTGTAATGAGAAATGTTATCACGTGGTCGTGTGAGGAATGTCAGCTGACACTTTTAGTTAGAGGGGTGTTTTAGTGCTATGTTTACACATTGTTAATGTTTCATACAATAAGCACTAGTCAAAAGTTTTGACCCACTTACCTGAGCTTGTTTCTCATCAAGCTTATATTTAAATACTTAAGGTTTTGCTGACTAATATAAATTGTGCCTGTGTATTTAGAAAGCCCAATGAGTCATAAATAAAAGCAGGTAACATTTTTTTTTATTTATTTTTTTCTGTATTTTTCTGTACTGCAAGTTTCATTGGGTGCTAATCATCTATTAACAAATGTGATGTCAGTCATGTTTTCCTTCTGCAGAATAGTTCCCTTAATAAGAAAACCAGATTCTCTGCTGATCACAGTGGCAGCTATGGCCGTCTACACTGGTTATGTGTTCATGCCCCAGCACATAATGGCGATATTACACTATTTTGAAGTGGTCCAATGACGTCATCTCCCGCAATGGTCAGGATGCTCGCCACCTCCCCCTGGTGGCCGGAAAAACGAACTGCTCACCATGATGATGTCTGTGATTACTTCAAACAAGGACACTTGTGTGTGTTGGAGTCCAACATTGAGGAGTGTGTAATTATGTGTGTGTGGTCCTGTAGCCTCATGTTAGAGCACAGTCTGCAACTGGAAAAGCACACACTGCCCTGTCTATAAATGTACCCTTTTATATATATATATATTGAGTTTTTTTTTTTTTAAATAATGATTTAGTTTTGTTTCATGGCAGTGGTTTATTCAGATGATAACTATTTTTTCATATAAATGTGTATATTTAATTGTATACATATTTGTAAAGTTTTATAGAGATTTATTTTGGCTGACCTTAAATGTTTTGCTTTGCCATAGTGGACCGATGAATTATTGATACTGTCACCAACGGAAATCTATTTTTATCAGACCCTTGTGAGTCATGCGATAAATCATTACCTACACTGATGTATGATGTCATTGTTGATACTTTACAACTGGTTGTTCAGGTTATAAATCCGCGGGGGTGGGGGTGGGGGGGTGTTTAAATAAACCTCTATTTAATTGACTTGGGACACTTATTCAGCATGTCTTAGAGTGAGAAAAAGTGTTTCTCTTTGTGAGGAATTTTAAACATTTTTTTAGTTTTATTTTTTATTTTTCTATTTGGTTGTTCATTTTTTTTCTCGTTATCCAAATTTTGGACGCTTTGACTGTAAATGTGTATGTATTTGATCAGTAGATAAACATTAACATGAATAAGATGCTAATGCTGTCACTAGCAGCTACCATATTATCGGTCCATTGAAATACAAATTGCATAAAAAGATTGAATCTTATAATTGAACATTATTTATTTGAACCCTTCCTGACTGATCAGCTGATCAATAGTTTTTTAATAAAAATTTAACTCATATCAAGATGTTTGTTCCGGTTGTGCTTTAAATACTAAAATTATTATTTAGTGAATATTTTTTGTGTTAAAGCAATGAAAGTTATTTGAGAAACAGTTTTTTTTTTTACAGTATATTTTACAAGGCCAATTGTAACACAATTTTTTAATTTTACAGTCTATAAAAAAGCTCTGTCAATGTCATTTTTAAAGGACTATCACTATTGGCAAATATAAAAATCTCTTATGCCAAATGGCTGTTAAAATTATTGACACTTGATACATGTGTGCTAAAAATATTTTATGTATATATTTGTTATGTAAGTTATATATATAATGACCCTGGACCAAAAAAACAGTCATAAGTAGCACAGGTATATTTGTAGAAATAGGGGTTGAAATTATCGATTTTTCTTTAATGCCAAAAACCATTAGGATATTAAGTAAAGGTCAAGTTCTATGAAGATATTTTGTATATTTTCTACCATAAATATATCAAAAATGTATTTTTGTGGATATGCATTGCTAAGGACTTCATTTGGACAACTTTAAAGGCGATTTTTTCAATATTTTGATTTTTTGCACCCTCATTTTCAAACAGTTGTATCTCAGCCAAATATTGTCCTGTCCTAACAAACCATACATCAGTAGAAAGCTTATTTATTCAGCTCAAACAACATGTCAACAGAGGGATAAACTTGATCAGTTATGTAGAGTAAATTATGGATATCATATCTGTGTTAACAAAACTTTAGCTAAGTACACGTTACAATATGTTTCTCTCATATTTCTCTCACCAAGCTGATCTATAAATATAGATCTTTGTCAAACAGGTGGAACTGAAGATATGGATGAATCCGTTTAGTTTACAGTCAGCTTTCCACAACCAGTGATATCATGTCCAGCTCCCAGTTTCATATCACTCGCATGAGCTCAAAATGAAAATAGCAGCTGGTTACACTTTAAACTACAAGATGAGGGTGTTCTCACGTACGCCATCATGGGTCGTCTGGAGTTTGCACTCTAAATGTACAGCAATGTCCTGCCAGAGTTGCAATTCTAAACTCTGTTGGGCAAAGCAGCGCTTCAGCTGTTTAGCAAAGTGTCGGGACACACTCCTCCATCCCAACATATATGGCACTTTAACCTCTTAATGATGAACACAAATCAGGAAACACATTGTTAGTCAGACCCAAACAACCATCAGGTGCTGGCTTGACTGCATGCTTTGTATCTTAACTGAAAATACATCATGCACATAGTATTGATTTTACCTATAATGTATCCCAACTTACCCCTAGAAAATCTGAGGTTTTGTAACGTTTTAAATAGTAGATTACATCACAACAGCATATCACAGCTCATTGTGCAACATGTCAGTTCCCTCTGACCTTTCTGGCTGTTGAAACTAAAGCCAGCAGATAGATCGGTCAGTAGGGTCAGTACGGGCGTCACGTCTGATATGGCTTTAATTATTTCTGTGCTATTTTTAGCAAATCAACATGCATTCGATGGTGATTCAAGCTATTTTAGAGCCACAGCAAAAGATTTAATTTGTGCATTTCTATGAAAAAAGTAGCAAGACTTTACATAAGGTCTCATTTGTTAACATTAGTTAATGTATTAACTAACATGAATTAACAATGAACAATTCATTTGTCACAGAATTTATTAATATTTGTTAAAGCTAGTTAATAAAAATACAGCTGTTTGTGTTAATTCAGTGCATTAACTAAATGCAACTTTTGATTTTAATAATGTATTAGTAAATCTTAAAATCAACATGAACTAAGATTAATTGCTGTTGTTAATTCTTAGTTTGAGTTAACTAATGATGAAACCTTATTAAAAACATTAACATTACTGACGTGAAAGTAGACTTTCAGATAACATACAAATAAGATTTAACACAGTTGACATTTGATGATAAACTAATTGACCAACCGGGGAATGTGCGTTTGAAGATGAATGACTTCATCTTGGGGAAAAAGGTCCCATTTAAATCTAGACATAAGCAGGATTATTATAGTTCGCTAAAACTGAATCTGAAAATAAAACCATAAAAAAGATTTTCGTTACTTGAAATAATTTTTTTTTTAATAATAAAATATATTAAACCTAAACTTAAATTTATTTCAGCTAGTTGCCAATGCAACCATAGTCAATTTAATTTAGTTTAACTTGAAGTACTAAAACTAAAACTTAAATAAAAATGGATGAAAACTATATAGACATTACAAAAAATGGCAAAAAAAAACATATTTTCTAAAACTTCAACTAAAATTGAAACTATAAAAACTAAAAACTATTACTAAAAAACTATAATAGTATCTCAAAATATTTAAATAAGAACTTTTGATATTTCGATCAAACAAGCAAATTTGGGTCACTGATCAAATGAACTGTACAGATAGTCAAATTCTCTTAATAATAAAACATTATTATTATAACAACAGCAGCATTTTAATGGCTGAATGACACTAATGAATTTACAGTAATGATTGTTAGTGACATTCACATTTAGGCTATGCTTTTTGCCCCTCTAAAACATATAAGCTGTAATTGTATTTCATCAGTAAACATCTTTTCTGTCCAGGCTTGAGTGAGCTCTAAATTAGGCTTTGACGCATGTGATGGTGTTCACGTAGCTCAGTCTCATCTGACATCAAGAGCGCGCGCTGCACTCCTGCTGCACTCAATGGCAGAAAATCAAGGAAATCGGGCGGCTGAACAGATCCCTGAAGACCAAACGGTCAGTAAAGATGGTCAAGGGCAGAAACAGCAGCAAAGGTGTCCAGAAGTAACCCGTGGACGCATGGAGCTGCCCAGAGAGCTCAGGAACCCCCGCAGTAACCGGGCAAAGTCAAATGATCGCAAACGCATAAACACACACAAACTAGTCTCGCAATACATAGTCCCGTGCATGAACTCCTACGGTTTGTGTATAGTTGATCATTTTCTAGGGGACAGAATCGGAGAGCGCGTTCTGCAGGAGGTCAGGCGCATTCATCAGAGCGGCAACATGCAGGATGGACAGTTAGTGAGCCAAAAACTGGACAAAAACAAAGCTATTCGAGGGGACAAGATTGCATGGGTCGATGGCACCGAAAGCAGCTGCCTAAACATTGGCTATCTGCTGACCCGAATGGACAAACTCATCACGTGCGCGGACGGCAGACTGGACAAGTTCAAAATCAGAGGGAGACATAAGGTGAGTGGGTTACTCGTGCACCTCAAGTTGCTCAAGCATCCAAACCTGGCAATCAAACTCTCTGTAAACTTTGGAAGAATAAAGTTGCGTGCTTTAATTTGCAAAACAACCGATTCGTCATACAAGAAGACAATCATTAAAGTGTTGTAATGCAAAGTTTGGGAGTTGATCGGAAGAGATGCAGGTATAACTTGTTTTTATTTGATAATGTTGGTAATAAGCGCACAAAGAGCTCACTGAAGAGCTGTGTTCTCATGCGCTTGTTGAAAAACGCCCCCTTCACATTTGTTTTTTGGAGTAGAGCAGATTTGAGCGCGGACATGCGGCTGTCCGGCTCCTCAATGGCGGTCAGACTCACGCGTGACCATAAAATGAGCTCGTAACCATCTTACGATTTGTCATGAGCTCTAATCACGCGGTCGTTGACATGACTGCAATGGTAACCATTGTACATTATTTTAATCTTTTGCCATGTAAAGCATACTTGAGATCAGTCTCGCACAGCAGGGCTGAACTCACAGAAACACAACTCGACGGTAGAGCGGCGCTGAGTGTGAAGCGGGGCCCTTAAATGGGCGGGGCTTAGGCCAAATATGCAAACATACAAAATAAACACACGAATAATGATAAAAGACGTTATATGTATTTCAATTTGAATTTGTTACTAACGTATTCATTTAATTTCTAAAATGTATTATGATATATTTGTAGGCCTGTTGTTTGCTTTATTTTTAATTAGCATCGTTTTTACATTTATTTTTTAAACATTTGTTTTTTATTTAAAAAATTTTCAATAGACGAGCATTAGCTGTTCCTCACAGAGTCTACAGTAAAGTACAGTACCAGATTGAAACAATTACATTAGTTTATGAAACTACCGCAGAGGTCAAGTGCAAAGAGAAATTGTGTGTTTATGTGTGTCGTTGTTTAATTTAGTAGTCTAATTTATTCATCTATGCAGTAATTTTGTTCCTTTATCTAACATTTAGGCATATTTATTTCCAATATAATAATAATGGGGGTTGTTACTTTTACTTTACTAGTTCAAACAACTGAAGACGCATTTTCACCTCAGTGGATAAAGTTTCGCAGTGTCATTGTTCAAATGTAAATGATCTTTCAGAGTTCTGCTGAAGTAACACGTAGGTGGTGATATCACGTGGTAATTACTTTTAAATGTATTCATTTGGCAGACGCTTTTATCCAAAGTGAGGAATACAAACAATTGATTCATCATGAAGAGGCAAACAGACACAGGAAGTGCTCACATTTCAACTCTCAGACATTGCTCAGAGTATCTTAAGTTAGAATAGGGAGGGATAAGAAAGGGTAGTTTTTTTTAATCATCATTGTTCAAGGTGCTTCAATCAGACTCATTTTATAGCAATTTCAGTGAAAGATTTCCCTTTGTATGTCAGCTTCCAATCTATGAAATGGCCATTGTGAAAATATTATACTTTAAATTATACAAATAAGACAAAAATATCCAGAGATTTGAACGCGACTCAATGGCGAATTCGGCTTTCTGAGCCGTCAAGCGCCCCCTGCAGGATGACACCTGTATTGTCGTGCGGAACATGTATTGTCCAGCCCATTTGTTGAATAAAAGCGAACTGAGTGGTTTTTTCTGAAGAACACCCGCCCACTGAAGCGCGACACACATTCTGCACGTTCCACATGCGCTACAGGTGCGCTGATGGACCCTCTCACAGAGAGATCATAAGAGCTCAGCAGTAGCCCTGTCTACTGCATGTGCGATTATTTACCCGATTTTTGAAGGACGAGGCTGTGGCATTAGAGCTCACTTTAGAGAAACTTTATTTGATTTGAATGCACCAACCTCAGGATAAAATGCCATTTCCTCAGCTTCCACTGGACACGCAGTTGGAGACTTTGGCTTTCAAGCAGGTTGTGCCAGCTCTGTTGGACCGAGGCTTCTTTTACGTGGATCATTTTCTGGGGGACATCGCGGGACACATGGTTTTGGGTCAGGTCAAACGCATGCATTATTGTGGGATTCTCAACGACGGCCAGCTGGCCGGGCGAAGCAGTGGAGTTTGCAGGACAAACATCAGAGGGGATAAAATCACATGGGTTAACGGGACCGAGAGGGGCTCGGAGGCGATCAATTTCTTATTAACACTCATAGACAAACTCATTTCTCTCTGTGTGGGTCAACTGGGCAAAAGCATTCATGCAAGGTCAAAGGTAAGCGTTATTGCACATTAAAGTGCTTTTAAACTAGGAATGTGTGAGTTGAGAACTTTTAAATGTTTTCATTGATTTATATAATTAATTGATTACACTTTTAGTTACTTTCATTCATAACACTAACCATTGTTCTTATAATTTTTATATGATAAACGTATTTTCATTTAGAAATGTTATGAAACTTTTATTCATATCTTAATGTAGCCTACAACATGAGCTATATGAATTTTAATATTGATTGGTCACATGTATAGTAACTCCTTTAAACATTATTAATTTATATTCAGATAGCTGGACATGTAATTGAATTTTGAGTCGAAGATGTTCTTATTTATTAATATTTAAAATATAATAAGCTTCCTTGAAAAGTAAATTTAGTCAGTAATTCATGTACAGATGGTTAAATAGTTAGAAATGCTTAGTTATGTACATGAAGTACCAAGCTTTAAAATGTCTGCTGTATGACTTTAAGATTACATTCCTTTATTAAATGATGCTATTAGACTGAAATAAATGTAATACCATTACTTGGTTTATATATATATATATATATATATATATATATATATATATATACACACATACACACACACACACACACACACTACCATTCAAAATTTTGGGGTCTGTATTTCTTTAAAAGAAATATTATTACAGTTTAAAATAACTTAAGCATCATTACTCCAGTCTTCAGTGTTGCATGATTCTTCAGAAATCATTCCAATTTGCTGTTCATAATTTCTTAAATATTTCTTTTTTGTACCATTAAGTCTTTACTGTCACCTTGAACAATAAAAATAAAATGTATTAATTTCTTTAAAAAAAAAAAAAACTGACCACCAACTTTTGAACGGTAGTGTGTACACAAGCATAAATTGTGATTATAACAACTTGTTGATTGATTAAGTGTTTTTAATTATTTCAACATAGATTGTTTGTTCATCTGGGTGAATACAGGTTCTGATTCATTAGTTTCTGTCTTTGTTCAGCTCTTTGTTTAGAACGGTTACAGTAGAGTGCATTTGGCTCACACTGCCTTATACTGTGCCTGATAATGAATGGCAAAGATAGGCTTTCAGTCTGTGCTGTACGTGACTCCTCTCACTGGTGTTCATGGAGCTACAGGAGGCCCTGAGTGAAGCAAAAGGATGTTTGAGAGCTGTGGATGCAAGAGTTTCACTTGCTCAAAAGTTTATAGTTCTAAAAGGAATTGAGAATTTTCTGTCATTTTCTTCGCTTTTCCTCATTCGTAAGTTTGCTTAAAGGTACAGTCCGTAGTTTCTCGCCACTATGGGGCGCTAAACAATTCAAAACAATAACAAAGGCGTAGATTGATGACGCAGTGAATATGGGATCATGGAACTTGTCGTCATGCCGATGGATCTAATAATATTCATGGGGAAATAATGTTTATGGATGAGTGAATGCATGATTTTTAACATGACTGAGATATGAAGTTAGGCGTGGCCGAGAATCACGGACGCGATTATTAATGAGACAGATATCAGTGGCACACGTGAGTTCCGTGGGATATAAAGAAACGAGGACATTTCATTCTACTGAACTGCTCATAAGTGCTGGAATACTACTCATACAGGTCAGTTTATTTGATGAATTAAAACTGTGGTAATGCAGCGCTGTTTCACTTGGTCTAACGTTACTCTATCATACTAAACTGCATTTGAGTGTGTTGAAAGTTGTAATGTTTAGTATTAGTTTGTTGGCTGTAATAGACTTAACAGTAAGATAGATCAACATTAGATTATCATACTGATGATATTCTAACTCTTCGTCGTGTTGAGCTATATAACATTGATTAGTTTTATGTGGCCTACATTTGCTTATCTTGTCTTATTGTCTTATAAGTTTGTCGCAAAGCTCTCGCCATCTCGGAAACCCCACGATGATATTGATCCTCGTTTTATTTCTCCTTTTGTCCCAAAGTTTGCTTGCCATGGTCCATAATGTTTGGACGAAACGACAGCAGCACGCTGCTTTACGTTACGCAGCTGTCCGTGTCTGTTGCCATGGTTACTGTGAGCCCAGGGATATTCCGTTATTTACAAGTGAAAAGACCAGGGAAAAAATTGTGATTTTCTCTGAATTTACAAATTCTTGAAAACATTTAGGATAATGTAAGTACACATCTTAACAAAATATATAACACTGTGCAAGTGGTTTTTGGATATTTTAATATAAAAATTCTACATATTGTACCTTTTAATGAAAATATTATGCAGAAATATTCAGTGCTTCCCTAAACACTTCTTTTTTGTCAGCTGTTTTTACAGTCCAATTACAGCCTTGACAGTATCAGATTAATAAGCAGTTTAGAATAAAATGGCTTTGCAATGAGGTCTTGTTAATTAATGCATTAACTAACATTAACTATCCATGAGCAATACACTTGCTACATTATTTTATTAATCATTAATGTTAGTTCATGTTAGCTAAGATCCCATAAATAATAACGGAAACAATTTTAATAATATATGAGTAAATGTTGAAATTAACATTAATAAATGCTTTAACAGTATTTTTCATAGTTCATGATAACAACTGACACCTTATTGTAAAGTGTTCCCGAAAATGCTTGCAGGGATAGTGCAATATTCTCCTTCTGTAAGAGGAAATGGAGTTTTAATATTTCTCAATTGAGTGTTTTGAAATGGTTTCATATTGACTGAGCATGTGGGCGTCACTGGTTCAGTGTGTTGAATCAGAGCTCTGGATTGTGAATGGTAGCTGAAGTGTGTGTGTGGTGCTGTAGACTCACGCTCAACACGTAGCTCTGTCATTAAACCCTCAGCGCTCTGGCTGCTGGCCAAGCTTGCTCTCTTTACCCACGTATATACACACACTCTGGTGCACGCACACACTTCCTCCTGCTCTCTTTGCTGCTACATGTTTATATTTTGCTATGACGGCAAACTTGCGTGTGCACTCTTATTGTGGGAACGTGATCATGATAAAGACTTGTCTGTAGAAATGTAAACATGGGCACCGGTGACTGTTGCCCCCATTGTGTGTATTTGTGAGGGCTAACCATTTTGCATTCATAAATAATCATTCCAAGATGGAGCAGATGCTTTTACCATTGATGCATTTAAATATATTAAAGCATCATATTTTGATCATTTACCATGTAAAGACAGCCCACACTAAAAGAAATCGTATCAGATTTTGAAAATGTGAGAGAACATGACGATCAAAACAAATCATAGATTTAACAGTTTTGTTCCTATATTGTGTGGGGTGCCGCGATGTGACGGAAGAAGGATAACTATAAAGATACATAAATAAGGATAATTTTGCGTCCACACCAACGGTGTTTATTTTAAGCGCATGCGCTGCAGTTTCAAAGTGTGTACATGTTTTTGCTGTTCTTGTTGCATTTACATGTTTTTAACAAGCAGATATCCCATGCATGCTATATTTTGAGCGAATGCCCTCGTGTAATCGATCTAATCTAACAGTGAATTTAGCTGAAGTCAATATAGTGGAATTTAAAAAAACAAAAAAAGCCTAGTCCTTTTCACTGCAATGTTAAATGAATCAAGACAATGTTGTCGAAACTAGCGTAATTTTTAAACGGAAGTAAATTGATTTGATTGATTAAATTTAATTAATCTGATCGTTAATGCTTAATCGCTCATACTTTTGAAATAAATGGCGACATTTTCCATATCCCTTTCTTTGACTTGTTTGGGGTTTGACTTGTCAAACGGTGGCTTTTTCTGGACCTCGGCGATTAACTTCTCCACAATGTCGTCTGCCATTTTAAATGCGTGAACTCTTAAATTATAGTGGATTCTGATTGGCTGTCAAGTGTTTTTATCGTTCAACAGCTGAAAAAAAATCTTTTGAAAGCGATCCAAAACGATATTGTTTCTCTATATTGTTAAATCTGTGGTGTGGACAGTGCTATACTTTTATATTTAGAATGATTTTAGCAGTCAGGGCAGTGGTCAAGATGCTAAAATTCTTGCGATTGCACTGGAACATTCGCTCTCTAAAAAAAATCCCACAATGCATTGTGCAGTGAGCGTCGATGCTCACTTTGCTACCCAACCGAAAATTGCTTCACATTTCTGAAATGCGAACCGTTTTCTGATGAAATCTGATAAGATAATCCGTTTTTACCTAGGATTGTATGGGGTATTGAGCCCAAAATCAGACTGATTATCTTGTAGTGTGTTGGTGCCTTAAGTTCATGTCTCAAAAATGTGCGCCATGTTTAGTTTTTCTTTTGAACTAAACTTTTATTGTTTAGACTTGCATGATAACCGATAATCAGTTTATATTTTTGATTGGTATATTATGTTTACAACATATTATGTTTAAACTTTAGAAACCATTTCGCTTTTGGAAGAAAAGGTTCTATGAAGAACCTCAAGGGGTTGTGTCAGCCGCTTCATATAAAATCTTTTAGGGGTTCCCATCATGGGGTCATTTTATGGATTTTGTTTTAATTATTTTAAATTAATTTCCAGTTTTAATTAAATAGTATGAATTAAGCATCTCATAAACATACTTTATCACTAGATTCAATTTAAATAACCTGTCATTTGTTATTCGTGTTTGTCCATTAACCGTATTTGTTATACTTCCTGTTTCCTCTTTTGTCAGCCATCTTTGTAGACCTTTTGTAGTTTTTCATGTTGATTGTCTCCCCCAGTATATTGTTACCTCATTATCTTAAGATTTTCCACGGAATTGGGCTACTTTTAGACTGTTGCTGCAGGTTGTTTTTTAGTCCATGGGTTTTGAATAGAAATTGGGCTGGTTTTGTTATTCAAACCTGGCAACCCTGATATAGCCCTTGTTGTCAGCTGTTGAATGTAATGGTTGCCTGTTTGCTCGTATTCCTGCTTATTTGTTTATTACTTGCATTAAAAACCCAGCAGTTATATCCTCGCCCCTGCCTTCTCTTGCTCCTGCATGTGACATAACCTGTTAAACATGAAAGCATTATGGAATCATTTAAGAGGTTTCTCCTTTTATAGAACTTTTTTGTGGCATAAAGCATTCTTTAAAATTGAGTCAAGAACCCTCAATGACCCCTTTCCCCCTGTAAGAGTAACCTTTTTTTTTTTTTTTAGATAAGACACAAACATCTGAATTTTGCATTTTAAGAAACTTTTTTTCATTCTGTGTAGAATTTGTTAGCCCAACCCCCCCCCCCCCCCCAAAAAAAAACAGATGAAGTTATTAATTTTATGATAGTAAAGCAGGCAAAGATGCAAGTGTGAGCAAAATGTTTCCAACCCTAGAAAAGGAAATATGTCGGAACATTTATAAATTACTATTTTTATGAAGTACCATTTGTTGTGTAGTTTAGTTGAACATACTTTGTAACTTTACTACCGTACACATTTCTCTTAGAATGTAAAGAGACAACAAACTATTTTAATGACTTAATTGTTAGCATTTAAGTAGGCTTGGCTGGGATATGTTGTAGTGTACAACTGTCTATCAAGCTTAATTTGATCCATCTTCTTTTTCAGGCAATGGTGGCTTGTTATCCAGGAAATGGAGCAGGATACGTGAAACATGTAGATAACCCTAATGCAGATGGCCGCTGCGTCACCTGTATTTACTATCTGAATAAAAACTGGAACGCCAAGGTATTCATTTAGTTGTTATGGTTTTTAAAATACAATGTCATTTTCAAAATATTTATTGTATGATGATGATAATTAATCAAATCTCTCTGTATGTCATCAGGAGCATGGGGGATTGCTTAGGATCTTTCCTGAAGGGAAATCTTACGTAGCTGACATCGAGCCTTTGTTTGACCGACTTCTGCTTTTCTGGTCAGATCGTAGGAACCCTCATGAAGTACAACCGTCGTATGCTACAAGGTTCGTGCATGTGTTAGCTTTCAAGTTCTAGAACTTTCAAGATGATTTCGGCATCATGCTGAAGTGTCTGTTTTGTGTCACAGGTATGCAATCACTGTGTGGTACTTTGATTCAGAGGAAAGAGCTGAAGCAAAAAGAAAATTTAGAGATCTGACAGGTTGGTTCAGCTAACACCATCAGTATCAGTGTATTTTTATTTATTTATTTATTTATTTATTTTTGGAAGTCTGATTCTAAATATCTAATTGTGTAAACTTTTTGTATTTCAGCCACCTCACAGAAAGATTCATCATCTTAACGTGTAAATACACTGGCCAGTCTCCTCTGAGAGGATTTCTTGTCTATCGTCTTATTTCTTTGCCTTTTCCCCCCAATTTTTGAATTGCTTGTTGCACCAATGGTACCTCTCCCTCCACTTTGTATATGTGATTTACTTGGTTTGAATCTGGTCCCTGCAATCAGTGAAGAGTCTTTTGAATAACACGCTGCTAATGTAAATACAACTTTGTGGAAAAAATGTGACAATCTTAATTCTGATTAATGTACTATTAGATTATTATTGTAATTAAATTGAACTGTTCTTTATAAAACCTTTTCAGGGCTATATGGTCTATTTAAAGAAAATAAATTAACAGGTGAAATAAGAAATGTAACGTTAGTTGTAGATCTCAACAAGAATTCTAAATATTTTTTTCATGCTTGTCCATTTTTTTTTTTACATGGAATTATTTGCTGTTTTTGGCACATTTCATTCTTTGCTTAATGAGCACTTCAATAGAAAGAAAATTTGGAAGTTACTTGTTTTGAAGTTGTGTAAATACAGATTCTTTATTGCTTTTGAATGACTGTTTGATGTTGAATGAGACTTTCAAATAGAAGATGTTTATAAAAGTCATTCTGTGTTCACAAAAAAGTTTTTTAAAATGCCATGATATTAGTTACGATATTACTTTTTGTTCTATTCTAGTGTGGCTTAGTGTTTAATGAGAGAATTTAATCAGCTTGCATGCAGGTCAGCAATGCTGCTCAGCCACTTCCTTGGATTAATATTTGACAGTTGTTTCGTAAAACTTACAGCTTCATAAAATGTTTAACAGTTGTTCTGGAAAATAAATGTTTGAACAGTTTGATAATGTAGCTACTGTACCTAAATTGAGACTTTCAACTATTTGAAATGGCCAAATTAAACCATATGAAAGTATTGAAATGTTTTCAATAATTGGCTATTACATTTTGTTTCAATAAAGTTTTTCTTTGGCCATAATTTAAATGTCTGTCACTGTCCTTGTTGTCTTAGCAGAAGCTATTGGATTTTTACCGCGATATATACCAGCCTTTTTTGATCCATTTTATGAAATATGACGGCATTTTATAAGCATAAATGTTTCTTTTTAGTTTTTTTTGGTTTTTGTTCTGTCGTTAATGGCTAATTTTATCTCGAGCAAAACAAACGCTGATGCACTATATTGTAGCTCCGCCCATTTCCATGGTTGGCGCCAACAAATTAGCAACAGGTAGCACTAATCACACACAAAAATGCTTCAAGTGAAACTGTCGTCCATTACCCAACTTTGTGGAAACGTGAAGGACCATTTCACTAAAAAGGTAAGGCGCAAAAATAATTTCCCTGTAACGTTAGTTCTTCACATGAACCATGGTTAGATCATTGATTTCTATAAAATCTTTATGAAAACAGTTTGCTAAACGCATTTATGAATAACTACAGTTAACATAGCTAATAAAGTATCTAGATTTTCCAGCAGAACACGCAAAACTCTCATAAAAGGTGTTTAAATACAGAATAAGTGATAAACAAAAATAAAATACAAGAAAAAGACGGGACGGATATCTTAGCTTGAGTGCGCGCGCGACTGATGGAGTGAAAAGTAAGTTAATGCCGAATTTTAAGATTTATTATTGGAAATGACAGTCATATTTAGGTCACGACTGTCAGTTGTTTGGGAACTAAATCTGCTTTAAAAGGACGAACTGTTTAAGTCTTAATGAAACTCGGGGATATGTCCATTACCGTCTGAACGGGGTGGGTTTTTGGTAAAAGTTGCCCATGCCCCTTCCCCGCTGCCGTAGAAGTTTCAAATGATGTAAAACTAGGCATAATATCGCCTCGCGTTCTTAAAATGTTACGTTTCACCCTATAGGAGGTCTGTTTTTATGTATAACACACACATACACACATTTTGTTACATTTTACTATATATACTACTGTATGTGGTGTATTATTTTATTTCCTTGCACACTTGAATTAGTACAACAAGTTTTGGTAATAACGTTTTCTAGCAGATCAATTCATTTTAAGTGTCTGCATAATATTCCTTGACTAGTTCTGGCTACTTGAAAATTCACAATAATTCATAAAGAGTCATTGAATGTACTCAGATGTCAAATTTTACTTTTAATAGATCTCAAAATCTCAGAATAAATAACAGTAAATTAAATGTGCTACTTACCAAATTGTGTTTTATTAACATCTACACCTACCCCAACCCTCGACCTGCCCGTACAATACTGCAAATACAGTTATTAAATAAAAATAAAAAAAATATATTAAATTACGCAATATTGATGTGCGCATGTCCAGTGGCCGTAGCTGTATCCCTTCAAGTCTAAACTCTGCAATTTTGGCAGGTCATCAGGAGAGCGCTAGAGCTAGATTAATATTTTTTAATCAATTTTATTTAATAATTATCGATATTTTAAGGTATCTTACTCAAGTTTGCCATTTTTACAGTCCACACTACATTGCAACAACAGCTTTTTAAAATGTATTCACTTCAGAGAATACATTTCTCAGTTTTCTCAGAACAAAAACTTGTCTCAATGTGGAAGTAAGGCCAAAATGTGGAGAAAAAGATGCGTTTTCAAATGTATCTGGCAGTGACGAGGCTACGTAAGAGCCAGGGTGGCACTCGCTACCCAGACTGACAGCTGGTCCACCCAATCAAATAAGATGCAAAATCATTTTTTTGTGTGTGGAGAAAGAATAAAATCACACACACGACAATAGTAATCGTTCAGATAAGGTATCGTTAACTTCCTGTACAGCAGTTAGGGAGGACACACAATTTTGGGGGCCCTAAGCAACATCAGGACGTTCCCACAATGCATTATACTTTGAATTGCACAACAGTAATATTGAACAGAATTAAGTGAAAACTAAATTTATTTTACTTTCAAGTCTACAAATTTCACTCTTGTTCCTTTCAGCTAAAAGATGAAGCAAACCTTTATCAAAAGTCTTGATTTTGTCCATTGTATTCCATATTCAAAATTATACAGGATCCCTTTTACTATGATCAATTAACTCTTGATTTTAGCTTGAGCAAAATGGTAAACCCGCCCCTTATTGTGTGTCCTCCCTAACTGCTGTACAGGAGGTTAACGAAGACATTCCCAAAGTTGAACAGAACAGCAGCGCTGACATCACTTCAGTGTTCAGCTGTGTGTCTTCTCTCACCGCTGTGCAGGATGTTAATGAAGACATTCCCAAAGCTGAACAGAACAGAGACACTGATAAAACTTCAATGTACATCTGGCACAACTTTGTGTCTTCCTTCACCGCTGTGCAGGATGTTGATAAAGACATTCAACAACAGTACTTCTCCGACTGTGCCTATGATTTATGACTGAGGAGAACAACAGGACTGCTTCGTCATCAGACATTTTTTTGGAAGACTGAGGAGGAAATTATCCATTTAAGTTTCAAGGGAAATACAGGTCAGTTTACTGCTACAGTCTCCAACATGACTCAATTTTTTTAACGTCTTCTTCAGGACATAGTCTTTTTTTATCCTAAAGTAAATGTGGACTGAGGATCAAGGATGGATTTTGGTTGTGTGACGCCCCATAGCACCACAACAGTGTGTCCATTCTAAATCTTTAATCAGCATTTAATGGTTTATACTGTAAATTGTCTGTGTACCTCTTTTTTTATTAACAGGGGACATTTTCCAGCTCTATGAAACTGGTGGAATGCTGGGTAAAACATCATACGGAAATGTCTCAGAAGAAACTCGTTTGTCTGATTCACGAAAGGTTTGTACATTTTGTGCTCTCTTGGAATTTAAACTCATGAAAACTAAGGTTCATGTATGTAATCATGTGACACATACACAGATAATTAATTAAAGAAAATTCCCTTGGTAAACGGGTGGCAATCAAATAGGTGGTGAAGACAGAAGGCATGGAAAACCCACACAAACCCACAGTGAACACACACCCGGAGCAGTGGGCAGCTATTGTGACAGCGCCCGGGGAGCAATTAGGGGTTAGGTGCCTTGCTCAAACTGTACCTTAGTCATGGTATCGAAGGTGGAGAGAGTGTTATTTATTCACAATCCCCACCTTCAATTCCTGCCGGCGTGGGAATCGAACCGGCAACCTTCACGTTACAAGTCCAACTCCCTCAACTTTTTTGTTTGTATTTCTGCATTAGTTTTCCGACAGTTCTAGTTTGACATTTGTTTCTAGTTTGTTAATTAGTTCTGTTCTCCTCTGTTGTAGAAAATTGTTTTTAAAATAAATAAATTATGAGCATGGAAAAATTATTTATAATAAATACTGCAATATTCCAAAAAACAAAAACAATACCCAAAACAAAACAAACATGATTTGTCAATTTTGATTTCATGGTGAAATTAAATGTGAAATGTCCTGTGTGCTCATCTAGCAGATGTGGCAGCCAAAATTCACAGAAAAAAACATGGTGTAATTGTGTCAGGTATTATGGGATTGCATATTGGCATAACCATATATTTCATCAAGTGATTTTATGCTTAATCATTACTGATAATAAAAATGAGAAGTAAAATTATGTATATAAATATGATAATATTCTAATGTGTCGCACAGGGATCTGTCAAGGATACACTAGGGTCCAGCATTCAAAAATGCTGCTCCTCCAAATGTTACACGACCAATAAAAATACTACCAAAAAAGCGTTGACCTGAGCTGCGAAATCCACAGTGTAGCAAGAGTGACATCTAGTGGTTATAATCAGTAATGACATCCGAAGAGCTCCATGTTTTTAACATGGATGTCTTTCACAGCATTATGGTGAAAGATTCAGTGTGATTTGGGCATTATGGCGCCATATAAACACAAGTAATATCTTCAGTTAATGTCTGTAGATGCTATATAAAACTCCCTTTTCTCCAAATGCTGAAGCCTTATCGAATCACGTAGTGAAACTGCACAAACCATAGCAGAGCAGGAATCTGCTCGAACCTATTGGTACCATGCAGTGTAACTTACATGAACCCATGGCGCTCAATATAAACTCTTAAGGTCCAGACAGGGCAGAATAAGAGTAATTCTTGCTCAGCTTCTGAAACGGGAAGAGTGGCCAGAGTAATAACCTGTGCTCTGATTGGAGCAGAGAGCACCTTAGTTGCTTTGAGGACAACTTTGCAGTCGTTAGGCCCAAACTCAAGACAAGATGCGCTTGCAAGTCACCCACCTGCTTGACCGTAGACAGGTCCCAGGTTGGGATGGTAAGGGAACGAGGCGGATTCAGCCTTCTGGTCCCCTTCAGAAAACGAACAACCAGATTGTTATCAGACAGTGACCTAGCTGGCTATTTCATATCTAGATAAAATAGCAAGCTAGTTCAAGATTGTTCTGAATAACGTACTTGCATAATTATGACGCACATATTTCTTATATTTTGTTGATTGAAGTTATTTTATTTCGCCAAAACTACACACATTGTATTCTGTGAACAATTATTGATCTTAGTTGGTAGGTAGAATTTCTCAGTTTTGCGGAACAGTTGTACTATTATTACTTGAACAGCTCTTCTGATATGAATGAATGACTACGGTTCAGTGGCGGGGTTTTCTTAACCTTGACGTCTGACAACAGTCCCACCTGCCGGTAGAAACGGGTACTGTTTAATAGCTGACTATTTAAATAACCGACACAAAAGCTGCGTTTGGTGGAATTTGCGTGTAAGATAAACGGTATTCTACCACAGCCAGAAGCACAGACTGCTTCTCATCACGAACAGACGGATTTTAAGTGCTTGGAAAAGAAAATAATGGTTAATAGTTGAGGAACGGAGATTGGTGGGGATAGAATATGTTTCACTTCACAATTAAAAACACGTTGTATAACGTTTATTGAATGCTATACAATATATTTTATTTGTGAAGTGAAACATTCTATCCCCACCAATCTCCGTTCCTCAACTCAGAATTATAGAAGATCTCTGTTGAAAACAAAGCAGCTCCTCTGATGTTATTACTTACTGTAACCACTAGATGTCACTCTTGCCACACTGGATTTCACAGCTCAGGTTAAAAGCGTCTGTGGCTCTAAGATGTAGCTGAATAATGATAATAATAAAAAAACATAAATCTACTAAACCTGATCTCATATCTAATATGTAAAGTAATCATATATGACAAATATGAAAATCTGTCTATCCCATCCATACCTGTCTATATTTTTTATCTGCAATGTATATAAAATGATGCCTGTCTCTGCTCAAAGTTAACACCTGCTTTTGATCAGTAGATACTCTGTAGATGAGAGACAGTTCATATTTCATATTCATATATGTGTTCAAGATTCTATGTACCTGTAGCATCTCTAATAAGAGCCTTTTTTGCTATATAAACTTCAAAAACGACTGTATAGGGGAGATGGACAGCTCCTAATCATTAGGGAGGATTCAGGTTTGGGCTTATTCACCTCCTCTCTCTTTCTCTATCTCTCTCCTGTGATCTATCATTCATGGGCTTCATTTAAAATTGCGTAAAATATTTAAAGTTGGTTGGATTTCTTCAGTGGGCTTCAGTGGTGACCTCCCCCTCAGTGCCTGAAGTCAGTGGAGAAAGATATGCAGCGGGGAGAAGGGAGTGAACAAGAGAGAAAAACAGGGCAAAGAGGAAAGGTGTAGAAGAGTAGGAGACAGACAGTGAAGGAAAAAATGCAGAGCAAGTTACAGTGTTATACTTGTTTGGAGAATAGAATACTTACTATGAACTGAATACATTATATACGGTCTACACTTTTTAAATAAAAAATCTTCTAAATGAAACGGTATTACTCCACTGTAAATGTTTCAAGCATTAGTGTTGTAGTCAAATGACCTCATGTTGCATGTGAGTGGCATACAGTTATTTTGGAAACTGAACATTTAAAAGTCAAAAAAACAAATGGCTTTATTCAACACACTATGTGCATCCCAATTTGCAAACTTATGCATGATTTTTTTGTAGTGCAAGTAACAGAGGCGGACAGCAACAAAGAACATTTATTTGAGTAGGCTTACTGTACTTAAAGGTGCCATAGGTGATTCTCTACAGAAATATTTTTGTTATATTAATTGAAAGTCTCTTCATATCCTGATAGCAATCACTTTGTTAAATGATCTAAATGTACTTTTATAAATACTGTCTGTGGAAGGTGTAGGACCATAAAATGTTCGTCCAATCATTATATTCGGTCCGAATGAAAAAATATGATGTCCTACCTGCCTGTCAACGTATGTTTTTACATACCTTCACGCAGACATCATACGTCACCAGCGTGTTTCATGCTATGCAGAGTTTATGTAGACATATATCAGTCACAGAGCAACGCGAACAAACAGGAGCCAACTTTTACAGTTCCTACAGAATTAAAAAAAAACAAGCTTATGCTGCGTTCACGCCACAACTACTGGAGACATTAAGACATGGCAACCCTTGACGTTCTGACCGGAGATGTTCAAAACCTCAGACTTTATAATTATGTCAACACCGAAATGAATCTGCAGCAGTCAGGTACAAGCTCTCTAAGTTTTTTATGTTCATTATTCACGAGTTTATGTGCCCATATAATCTTAGCGTAAGTGGTAAACATATTTGGCTTGCTGTCTGCTATTGAGGGGCTCAGAGAGGATATTCTACTCGAGCGCCGATTACCCCCTATAACAGGAAAAATTGTTCAAAAAGGAGGAGAAGGGGAAGAGGAAGGATACCGAAAGAACTAACAACAGGAAAAGGTAAGATGCTGGTTTTATACCTTGGTATTAATTGGAAGATTACATGGGTGTACTCCTCCCGAAATTACGTTTAATAACTTCACTTATTGTAATGCTATGTGCTTTGAGACATGAGGTAGTTTAACGCTGTCCATTGCTCAGAATGGAGGGTGGGATGTAATGATTTGGAAACTAGCTAGCCTCTCTGAAAATGTCCTATTGCACCTTGAAGTACTCTTTTTAAATATCTTTACTTGAGTATTATTTTTTCTTGAAATGTGAGACTTTATTTTCTGGTTTCCGGTCTTATTGTGAACTATATTGGTTCCAAAGAAATACATATCTTCATAGTCTTTTATACAATAAAAAAATAACTTGTTCTGCCACTGAAGCAACTACTTTGTTTTTACCCTTCTTTGCCAACACTGACCACTTTACACTAATTCCCAATGGATTAAATAAAACTAAACTTGTTTTCTTTTCCAATATCCTATTTCAATTAGAAATGCATCACGTTACAGAAATAAATTGGGGTGCAAATGGTGTTTCAACAACCTCTAAATAAAGTTGACTCTTCTTGTCACAGATCAGGACCTAACATTGTGGGAAAAAAAAATCTAAAGTAAAACACTTTTAAAAGGAAGCAGTTTTCCCCTTTTATTTAGCTTTGCCGTAGGAAGTTACAGTGAGATCAGTATAATAGAAGACACAGATTGAAATATTCCTGCTAATTGAAAACCTGGTGAAGATACCGTGAGGTGGAAAAACATATCAGAAATACCCGTGAGAATCTGTCCAATGTAAAGGAGACACTCAGCCACTGCTAAAACATGTTGGCCCTGGTGCGCTTTATTGTGTGTGGAAGCAAAAGTCAGCAGGGCTGCATGGGAATATTTTGATATTCCCTTACCTGAAACCTGTAAGTAATTAAAAAAGGCTTTGACTACATTAACCAAAACTAAAGGCCGAGAGAAAAACATAGGAGGAAAAGAACGAACATAAAGAGGCCGGAACGCAAATAATAATCACTGATGTTCGGCATTCACTTATGATGAACAGAATGTAAAAGAAATGATGCCAGATAGTAACAAATCCAAGAAAAGTTTATTATGAATATGGCACCTGTAAGATGGTAAAAAAACTGTGTTACAGAAAGACAACCATGTATGACATGTCGCTTTAACTGATGAAAACCTACAAAAGTATAAAATAACCCTGTTGTAAAATGAAGTATGTACATTTTTGAATTGCAGCATTATTCATGGTAAATGAACAAAAATGTGTTTCCAAAAAAATAAGCCAGGCACTCAAAGTTAGCTTTAGTTAGTTGTTTTTTGTCTTTTTTTCCTCTGAAAACAAAAAACAAAATCAAAATGTACCATAGTTTTCTCTTTTTAATATTTTAATTTGTTTGTACTTAGAATTTATAACACTGTTAACACTGATACTAAGAGAATCCCCTTTCTCCCATATTCTTCTACTTGGCACCAAGTTCCTCATAAAAGAATCTGTATAATTGTACAAGAAATAGTTAAAAACACAGACACAGTCTTCACAGGTAATGAAGTGATTTCTCATATTGTAATTTTAAACACTATTTATCTGACAGCAGCTGAGATTAGTTTAAGATTAAATCACCAGCAATCATTTTGACACAACACAGATACATTGAGACAGCTCGCCCGGCTGTTCTGTTAGTAACATATGGGTGTATTTCCTGGTCCACAGTGTCTGTTTTTGGAGCTGCCCCCAAACCCCCATCCTGACCACTTCTGCTCTACATACAAAATACTAAAATCTAGGATCCTGTTAACCTGCAGCAGTGACGTCAAGTTCTCCTGCAACGGTTCCGACAGCGAGTCCCGTTATTATCGTCTTTAAAAACATTAATATCATGACCTGGGTTTGAGTAACAACACGTCTTCACAGAAACCACAGACACAAGTTTCCTGATGTCGGGGGGAAGCCTGATTCAGGTAAAAAGACGAAGGCCCCCCTTCCCTTTGCTGGACAGACTAAAAAACACTAAACATCGACAATGCCGCTGGACCGAACAAAATCAAGTAAACCAAACAATCAACTTAGTAAACATGCATTTCCAAAACACCTATAAAAATAGATTTTATAGTGCGAAATACTTTTTTCATCTCTTTAGAAATCTTTAAAATTGTTTATTGTCCTGAAATCCTACCGTCATCTTTTTTTATTATGATTATTTCCTGTGAGTTGCAGGGTCCTTGAAGTCAACAGGTTTGGTGGAAACCAATGAAATACACCCAATGCACAAGAGAAGCACAAGGGACTCTGGGAATGTTTCACATCTGAGGCTTTTGAGGTTCCAGTCTGCTAAATGCTACTTCAGTTTTTTTATTCCTCATCACGTTTGAGCTGGAAACTGCAATCCCAGAATACCTCAGTGGCAAAAAAATGGCTCCTTAAACCTTTGAGCTAGTTTAGAGTCTTTTATCTCTGAGAAGAGAGAGAGGTCTGTAGACTACACAACAGCAAAGCAATAGCAGAAACAGAAAAAAGTAATACATACAAAAAGGAAGCAGCAAAAAAGGTGACACTACATTGGAAGGCCACCACACAAAATCCACTAACCTCCACTGGTTCACTAAGACTGCAAGGGGGCCGGAAGGAGAACAAATGTTTCCCCGTCCAAGCCCGGACTAGCACAGAGAGGACAAAGGACAAAACAGCTACATTAGCTCAGTATATACTGCATATAGTAACACACACTTAAGTTGCTATGGAGACTGACAGCCAATGACACTTACACATTGTACAAGTTTACGGTTATCACGCTGCATAATAGATGACTTGATGGACGGCTGCCAAAGGATGAAGTGACAGTTTTCTTCCGTTTTATTACTTTCGTTTTTTTTTTTTTAAACATCAAATCACAGTGTTTTAACACCAAACTGTGAGAGTAAAGTTTTTTTGGCAACAGTGGATAAAAATTAGGAATGTGGATTTTCAAAACACATTTTTTGATTGAAAATGCATGTCCTTATTACAATCTCCGTTTGATATGTGATTTTTAGAGAGAGTTTAAGGGGTAAGGGATGAAGGGGAACTGATTTCGGAAAGGAAACCAGGCTTGTAAGCTAAAGAGGGAGTGTAAACAATTAAGCCAAACATTTATAAAAAAAAAAATCCCCAAAACAATTAAGAATAGCTCTGACCAAAGCCTGTTAGACTTTAACATTCATCTTCAAGTTTATGATGCAAAATTAGCCTCAGTTGCACTGAGAGATAGAAAAGAATTCAATGTTTAAAAAAAAAAAAAAAAAAAAATCTAACTTTTGCGTATCCCTCCCCGGACTCAATTAGATTGGTTAAAATACTCTCCCGTGCTCATGGGTAAGTGATGAACATAATAATAATAACAATCAATAAAAACAAAAGAATTCTGTTAGATGTTTGACTTTTCTGTAAAAAAAAAGCTCTGAAGCCGCCATTTGTCTGGAGTTCCGGAACAGTACCAACATCAGCCAGCTGAGTGAGGGTAACTCAATGATAGCACCATGGATCTGCAAAAAGAAGATGGAACTGGAGAAATCTCACACTGACCTGTTCCATGTCCTGGGATTTTATATTAACATTCTATTCACAGGTCAATACCCGGCTAAAATTGCTTTTTAAATGCATGATTTGCAAGTTGAGCTATAAAAAAACGAAGAAAAAGCATTATTTCTAAAATACTATTCCCCCTTTAGAAAGAACCTTAAAACCCTTTAGGGTAACATCCTTTTATCAGCATCAATCTCGATTACATCAAGATACCGTTAGAAACCTGAACGGTTTCTTTTCTTGTCAATTTT
Source organism: Zacco platypus (assembly GCA_038088235.1). NCBI lineage: Eukaryota > Metazoa > Chordata > Actinopteri > Cypriniformes > Xenocyprididae > Zacco > Zacco platypus. The sequence goes on from CM076069.1 coordinate 14,708,529, forward strand.
CTTTTTCTAAAACCTTTAAAACATCCCGATGAGGATGTTAGATACTCTGGACAAATATTTCACCCCAGAGAAAACATACGCTACAGTGCTATGAATTCCCTGTGGCTCAGAAGGAACTCTTTACAATAGAGATGAGTCTGTTTAGTCCGTTTAGAGAAACCGTCATCAAGAACTTGTGTGAGGAGGCGAGAAAGAAGAAAGAGAAAGTCGAAGAGATAGAAAGATAGAAAGACACAGGAAGAGAAACCATTCATTTCAGTTACACAAGTTCAATTGCTCAAAATTCAAAGTGCTAGAACATCTCACTTTTCCCCAACTTTGATACACAGTCTTATGCCTCAAAAGAGTCTTTTTAACACAGTTGAACACAGTAATATGGTCTCAATGTTTTGCTTCAATCCTCCTTGCGCTCCAGAGTCTGTGTGTTGTGGATGCCGTTGCTGTAGACGGGAAACGGAAGCGTGGAAAAGAGTCCCTCTGCTGTGGTGAAGACGTTAGCAGCAGGCATCTGCGTGAGTCCAGCTCCGCTGACTGCGGCCCCAAAGGGGGTGGACATGTTGAGCCGGTGAACGTGATGGTAAAGCATCTCCATGGGCGTCTTGGGGTCTATGCCAAAGCCGGGTCCATCCACAAAGTTCACAGCAGTGTGGGCGTTAGGCAGGAGGTTTCCCTGCATGGCCAGGCTGACATCTGCCGGGGCGTATCGGATTGTTCCAGTGGTGTAGACTCGCGGGGAAGCCGTGCTGGTGGCGGCAAGCGTGCCTGTGACTCTGTGCACCAATGGAAGCACCACATTCCCCGCTTGTAACCTCTGCAGGGCTTCCAGATCACTGGTGTAGAGCAGGGAACTGGAGGAGGTGGGCGTACCCTGCTGCTTGTCCCGCGGCGAGGCAGAGAGAGGTGGGGAGAGAGGGTCTGCGGTGGTGGAACTGGAAGGAGGAACCAAACTGCCTGGAGTTGCACTGGAGACGGAGGTGGGGACGCTGTTATTGTTACCACTGCTACTGTTGCCACTGAAGTTGGGCTTTCTGCTACCTCCTCCACCCTCGGCACCAGGCGGAGTAAGGACGGAGTCGGGGATGGACACCTGCAGGCCGGTAGGCGGGGGGGAAGGGAAGGTGTCGTGGGGTTTTGTCATGCTGTAGGGAGACTCGTTACGGGAGATCTCTCGATTGGGTGGGTAGTTCCAGATGCTGCTGTCGTTGTCGAAGTTTATAGGTTCCGACATCTCAGTCTTGATCTTCAGCACAGAGGAACTGGTCGGGGAGGGTGGAAGCAGAAGGGGAGGCTGGTCTCCAAGGGTGGGGTCCAGGCTACCAGGACTGGGGGTGGCAGCAGCCGAGGGAGACAGACGGAGACGTTGCCGACTACCATCCCATTTCTGCTTTTTCCTCCTCTTCTTTCTCTTCTGGTGTTTACTCATTGCCGGCCCGCTCAGCTCTCGTCCACTGTTGCAGTCCTTCACAATATCTTCTGCATCATCCTCTTCTTCTGAAGAAGAGCAAGAGGAGGGCGAGTCCTGCAATTCCTCCACATCGCCGTCACCATAGCGCTCTACCTTTATGTGTAAACCACCCAGTCGGCCCTCCTTATGGTCAGTTTCACAGTCAGAAGGTTCCAGACTATCATCGCTGTCCTGACTTTCTGGATTGCTGGAACTGTCTCCTTCCTCCTGTCGTCTCATCTCTTGCTCTGGCGGCCGGCCCGTCTGTTTCTTACTGTCTGACTCTGGATCTTCACTGTTCTCGGAAGACTGATTCCCCTTCCCATCTGACTTGGAGTTTTCGTTGTCTTCTGGGAGAAGGAAAAAGGTTTAGAGGACAAGTTTCCATACACATCACCATGTCATAATTTATTAGACAAAGGTAAGGTTCCTCACACAAGAACCATAGTTCACTAAACACAAATCAGGAGGTTTACATTAAGGGTTTTCATTTAAAGCGTATATATATTTAGAAGTGCTCCAGTTGAATATATATATTATGCTTTTAAAGTACAGGACGCAATTACACTGGGGACATAAACTGTTCTTTGATTATCTTTTTTTTGGCTACAGCATTAGCCACTGCTGACTTACATATGATGCGATGTCATTAGTCATTAGTTTTGTCATGAAAGACTTGAATTCAGTTCAGAACAAGTGACCTTGAATGGGGGGGTTGAATGGTTTGGAAATTCTGGCCTTAGGAAAAACATGTCTGCATTGGAAGAGAAACAGTGAGAGAGACAGAGAGATAAAGAGACAGAGAAAGACAGAAGGAGAAGGCGGGGTGTGGAGATGGGTAGGGAGTCTGAGAGGAGAAGAGGGCATGGTTTGGTCCAGCTGCAGCTGGCACAGTCTGTAACCTTTGTGATGAAGGCTGGCAAAAGGCTCGGCAGGCAGAGATGCTCAGGGGCCAATATGTTGGCACTTTCCCCAGACTGTCAACCGGCCTTGTTCATTCACAGCCTCCACCATCTCTGGAATCTCACTTTATCTTCTTTTGGAATGTATAATTAATATCTCCAACTGGCTGTGGAGTTTTAATTGACTATTTACACCAGTTTTAGGGACATGTCGAAAGCACCACATTTCCTTGTCCTACATAATTTCCGGTAATTATTGGAATGAAGATATTTTACACAGTAAGAGCCCATAAATGAGACACTCGGTTAAAAGAAAATTGAGTTGTATAGTGTTATTTCACAAGACTACTTGATTGTAAAGAATTTGAAATATTTAATCTGATGTCACCAGGAACACTTCCATGAAAAGAGATAACAACTAGTTCCAGTTCAGGGATCAAAAATGTTTTGTGGCAAATGGAATGAGATGAGAGTGGTACGCTACCAGAGTTCTCCTTGGAGTCGGATTCAGAATCAGATGTTTCCGAGGACTCTGATGCTTTCTCTGGCAGGTTAGGCAGCTGTGCGATATCCATAGGTGTGTCTTTGTACTCGGGATTACTGAGAAACCACAAAAAAAAAACCACATTTAGAAGATAAAAGTTATTCACTTTGCCAGCTGAGAATCATTTACAGCCGTGTGAAACATCCTTCACTCCCTTCTCTAGAATGTTCCAGACATCCTGATTGATTCACTGCAGCCCAAACCACGGAGCATTCTAATGACCTCTAAGCCCGTACACAGACCCAAAAGCACTTTGGTGAAGATTGGTGTGTTTAGCCTTCGTTATCTTACAGAAAAACAGATTATTACTAACTGTCTCAAGTTGGAAATACTTTCATCTTGTTTCAGTGCCGGAAGGAACAAATCGAAATCAAAATCTAAAGATATGGCATTTTTATCAAAGTAAAAGACTCGTATACCTCAGTACATAGTTGACCCAGATGATGTTTTTTTCATTGGCGTTCTTGGCGTTGATTGCAATAGTGGCACTGGACTGAATCCAGATATATCCTCCATTCTTCTGAATCCAGCGGTAATACTTTGTCACACATTGACCTTTATTCATCACTATAGAAAGAGGAGAGGATACAAGAAAAGAAAGGAGGTAGAAGAGGAAAATAGAAGAGGAAAAAAGAGGGAATAAACCTGTGAACAATTTCATATATGAAATGAAACTGCTTAAGTCAAAAGTTTACAAAAACGCATATACTCGGGTTTAATTACAACAACGATTAATAACCATAATCATAATATTTGCAATGAGTGCACCCAGGTAAAGCTCAACCCTATCCATTATTTCATGCTGTGTTAACATCTTGAACATTATTAATCTCCAAGGCCCAGCAGAGGGCGCTGTGACTGTTTGCTAAAGGCTCTGCAATTGTGTCCTTGTCTGAGGCTACTCATGTGAAGACACTGTGGCAGTTGCCATAATTTTGGCTAAATTAAGCGCTAAATGGCGATCTCAAATAATATGAATTTGCATTAATCATTGTTCTGCAAAACAGAAACAGTCTGAATCCAAGCACGGCAGTAAATTCAGATTCTGGGTTTAATTACAGCTACAAATATCCCTTTCCATAAAACGAGTCCATTGAGAAGAATGATTTATATAAGAATAAGTCTAGTAATTAAAATCATTACAGACTAATAGCATTGTTTAAGAGCCCGTCCCAAAGGCTCTGATAATTGACTTTAGTTCACAGACTGCTTTCTGTACCAATAAATGTAAAACTAAGCTGTAACTCCAGAAAATTAAGACAAAAAGCCGTGAGTTGTTTATCTGACTTGTTCGCTGTGGCCAGTGAGCATGCCCTTGACTCACCTTCATTCTCTTCAACAAAGTTGACATGCTACTGAGAGTCTATGGAAGGGTTCAGTATACACGGAATGTGAATGTATCTAAGCAAAAGTGCTGGAAAACCATATTTCGCATGTGAAATTGCAGAACTGATGATAAAATTAAAAACTGCCATGGAAAATATCACCAAAAACAACTTCAACTGTACTAATTTAAGAAGAGATGAAAATGTTAACTTTTTCTTTTTTCTTTATATTTAGACGGAGATAGATAGAGGGAGAGAGAGAGATAGAGAGAGAGAGAGAAAGTGATAGAGATAGTGTTGCCATTAAAGTACATTAAATTGAAACTGAATGTAAGAGAGGATATGTAGTGTACAGCTTCAATATATTCAATATGGTCATACATATACCGCAATTTTCTCCCCCTCTATTAGTGAAAACACGAGTCTGAGCGGTCACTTTAAACCCTCATTACTGTCTACAAGTATCCAGGACATTTTTCCCTCTGCCTTTAAACCTGAACTCATCTGCATTGCATTTGATGTGCTGGCCCTCTCGGCTCCGCCCGGCATCACGTCTGTACAGGTGAGGCTTATTTTTTAACCCCCTTTCAGTTATGCTGCCATTAAATCAATCAGGGGCTGCTTGAGTTATTGATTTAGTGGTAATGAAGCCACCCCTTTCTCTCTCCCCCTCCTCGCTCTTCTCTTTCTGTATCCCTCTTTTTTTTTCCGGTGCAGGAGTCGTTGGCTGCTTTTGGAGGCTTTAAAAGGAATACGGCCTCTTTAATCTGCCTGCCTTCTCCTGGAGCCTCGGGCAAGCCTGCAGGACGATCTCTCTCTCTCTCTCTGTCTCTCTCCCTCTCTACTTCCGTTCTTTCTCATTCTATCTCTCTCGCTCTCTCTGCGCCAGGGCCTCTGTCCTTCAGTTCTGTTAAATCACTTGGATCCCTTCCATAATAGCAGCTACCTTTCAGATACCCTTTACCCAGCGTGGCCTCACTTCCAGCAGGAGGGGTAGAGGGTGTCACTGTCATATAAAAGTAAGTAATTTACACCCGTGAAATTGCTTTATGGAAAAGTCCTTGCAGTCCACTGGGGTATTATTGTAAAGACAAGCCTTTTATGAATGAGAGAGCAGACATGCAGATCTGCGGCACCTAGGCAGGGTTTGGCTGGACAAGTGAATTGGAGGTTTCCAACTTGTATTTTTTGGGTAAGTTGGTCAATATATCAATCAATATTTTCAAAGCATCATCACAGTTTCAAGGAATTTAGAATAACCACAAGTAAAGATGCAATCATCTGCTGGTTTTAAAGATGTCCTAGTGTTGTAAAATCCAGATAAATCCAGTTTCTAGGTGGTCAAAGCTTGCTGTTTATGGCCATGTACTGGCTGAGAAGCCTAGCCATTGGGGCAGAAGTCAGACTAGTTAGAACTGGTTGATAACCTTGGATAAACCTTATTAAAATTACATTACAACAACAACAATTCATTCAAATGAATCGCTGCTGACGTAAATACGGTATATCCATGGATACAGAAACATCTATTTCATATTTACTCGGAATCCATTATGGAAGAAACCTGAAGAAACATTGTCAACGGTACATGGGATGAGTGTTAGAGCAGGTGTATTTTTCCGCAGCTGTGGAGTCTATCTTCAAGCACAATAAGGAGTGAAGGGAGTTTTTCATTAAAGTCAGTTTGAACTACTCTTCAGAGACCAGCTCTTGTAGTCTGCCTTCAGGCACAGAGCTTGAGTCTCCTGGGGTTTCTCCACACTTCTGTGAGCCATCGTTTCCCACCTCTGTCTCTCTCTCGCTCTCTTTCTCAGCTGGTAAAAACACACACACACACACACACCCGCGGAGCATTTATGAGGTGAGTATTATACGTAGTCGTGTAACACAGTGTCTTTTACTAATTTAAGCCGTGTTGGTCCTGTTCTGAAGCCGACACAGGTGAGGTCAGAGCTGTCACAATGCATTTCTGCCCATATAAAACACCTGCTCTCAAATGCTTCATGAGCACCACAGTCGGCTTTCTACTATTCCTTCGGTAAACTAGAGCTACTTTATAAAGCTCAAATTAAGAGGTTAAACAAATAAGTGACAGTTCATGTTTTAGCATGTCCTAAAAGTAGTAAAAAGGCCATGAGAGGCTGTGCAGTACAGCGAGTTTACCTTAACTGTAGTTAAAAACACTGTTATGGACAACATTGTGTGCCTTATTGCTTTTATAAAATGGCATTAAGAGCAATAGGAATTGCATTAATATTAATAATCAATAAACAATTCTTCTGCTTATTAATGTAGTTCATAAGCCCAACTGTAGGTTGTTGTTTATGATTAGATTGTTTAACTTTGCATTTCACAGGACTTTTCAAACACTTTTAAAATCAGAATATTGTTTGAACTTCCCATTTTATAAAGAAGCATAAACAACTCTTTAAGCAACTGTAGGTCAAGGTGCTCAATTTGAACAGATCTGCTCGAAACGCTCCATCAAGCCCTTAAACACTTGAGCAGCGGCCTATGAACTCTCCAATATGCATTTGTAATATATCATAAATCCCAACGCATTAAGAACACTACCACATCTTTTCTGCGCTGCACACGTCACTGCATCTGCAGCACGGATCTGTCGAGAGGTTTGACCAGACTGACATCATCCCTCTTATCCCTGGCTCTAACCAATCTGATGGCCCTATGTGATCTGATATCAGTGTCTGATTAGCAATCAGCGGGAGATCGGTGTATCTGCTTCTTAGTCACGCGCGTCTTGTTCATGCAGACACCTGAAGATCTGGCTTTGATAGAAGCCGAAATGACACGTCATTATAATGCATTTAGCAGTGCTACAATCTTTCAGTAACCCGTGTTGGGGAGTGAAACTAAAAGTAGCAAGTAGTAGTGTGACAGCAGGAATAATTAGCAATAATCAAACACTCTCTTAAGCTACGCTCTCTCTCATTTGAAGGAACTTACTGAATCAATTCAACCCATTTATCTACCATTTTCTAGTCATTATTGGTGCAGCATTTGGTGTCACTTTATCTGCTCAATTGAGATTGAGTTCAATTAGACTCAGTTTTTTATTGTTTTTATACTAGATAAATAATTCTCTTATAGTACAAAAAATAATATTGAATGGTCATTAATTTGAACAAAGATTCTGATAACTATGAAAATGTAACCAAAACAAAAAAAGGTTCCCATTAGATGTGAAATTAGGTTTTTCTAATGAAATGATTGTAGGTGTGCCCATCGTTATTTGCATAAACTGTTTGACTTTTACCAGGTAAAAGAAAACTTTAATGCATTGACATGACCTTAAATGTTGCCAGGTTATTCAGGATAATCAATGTAAGATTGTGGATGTACATTTCCTCATGAATAGATTCATTATCACTGCATGGCAGCTTAATCGTTTTTTTTTTTCAAAAGTGTCACTTGATTGTAGTTGAACTTTTTAAAATTATGAGTAGATTACAGCTATGGAAACAACATTTCAAACACCGTTTCAACCAGCTAACCACGTATTATCATATTGAGCATAAACGTACAAAGTAAAATGCAGGAACGGCATCCCTACCCACTCTCTACTGCAGCGGCATGACCGGCCATTCGCAGTGCGGCTAGGATTTATGTTGATTGCCGCCACGCTAATGCGTAATAGATGGTTAGAAACCAGGGGTAGCTGGGGATGTGCAGTCCTCTCTTAGTGTCTATTCCTCTCTCTCATTTCACACCATCTCCTTCTCTCTCTCTCTACTATCAATGCAATCCAGGGCTTCAGTCCTCTCTCCTCTGCCTCCGCTGGGTTTCAAATCAAGGTCTAATGGACCCAATCTGGTGGCTTTTTAAGGCAAAGGGACAGTGCAATACAGTGGTAATTGCGCTCTAATTCAGTTGAACTCCCAATATCTAATCAGACAGCTCCAAATTCCCTTGCCAGCCCCAAGGACACCCGCCCTCCTCTGCAAACACCTAATAAAACGAGGGATTTATCCCCCTCCTCCTCTTCTTTCTGTGCCTCAACCCTCACTACTTAAATAATGGCAACCTGCCTGCTGTAGAGCAGCGCACACATTTACTGTATGAAACGCTACGCCGCTCTCAATGACGCTTTGAATTTCTGCCATGGTGGAGGGGAGCGGAAAAGGTGTGCTGCCAAAACACACTTAACAGATGATTTAGGATATTCAAAAAGCATGAACGTTCCTCCAGACGGTCAGCGGCCCTCCTGCCGAGCGCGATGAAAGCAGCGCGTGCAAAAGGTTGAGGAACCTTCAAAGAGCTCTGCAGCGGTGGATCGGGCCAGATGAATACTACATGACATAAAAATGCACTCGAAATGTGGCGTCTGTACATTGAGAGGAGCAACTTAATCTGAAAGGAGGAGTGAAATGTGTAAGACTGTCAAACGAACAGAGATTCCCAGCCGAGTTCTGTGCCTCGCGAGCGATACCGGGATTGTTTGGAAGACGTGTGCTCGCCTACCCGTCTGGCAAAGGGAAGCGGTTCTTCATGGACAGTTATAAGAGGAACCGCTAGCATGGATAATCTTGCCTGTCACACTGCTGTCCCATTACGCTGAAGTGCTGCAGTGAACACATTACACCAGCTTTGGCACGTAACACAGTGTGCTCTCAGGATGTCATTGACCAATGATCAATGAGTCCCGCTAAAGCATGTAAGGACACTGAATCTTGCTCTTTAACAACCATCCTGTAGTTTTTGGCACTGTTGGGTGGCTGCACAGATTGATTGGATGGATTTCGGAGCAGATACTCACGGTCTAAATGGCTTTGCCGAATGCCTTCCACGTCCTCTGCATGAATGAAGTGATAACATCTCTTCCCTACGATGTCGACAGGTGTCAAGTCCATGTAGTCGCTGATTCTGGAAAGGATTATTTCAACATAAAATCAAAATTGACACCATTTTGTTTTTTACACTATTTTTAAGCAGTCGCTCAAATCAAGACTCATGATACATCTTTTTTGTCCATTGAAAATTGTGTTTCTACAATGCAACACAATTATTATATATTAGCTATTCACCAAAAGCAATTGGATTCCTGCTCTGTTCTGGTCCAATAAAGCCAACAACAATATGCAAAGTGGAGCAGTCCACTTACACTTACTGTGTGTTATCATCTCCTCCCAGTCAATGACAGATCAAAATAGGGCAACGACATGAGCTGTGTTTCCCAAAAGCATTGTGAGCCAAGTTGATTGTAGAGACCATCGGTGGCAATGGCTCTACAATCTACTTAGGCGTATGATGCTTTTGGGAAACGTGGCCCTGATTGGTTTCGAGTCAACCTCACTGATAAAGAGATTCTGATTTCCCAGCCCTTCTGTAAGCTAAATATATAGTGCACCAGATTTTATTCATTAAAAAGGTTTCCATCTGTGATGGCAAGCTGTCAGCCTGTTTTCATTATAGACGTAATATTTTCTGACCTACTGTAGCTTTACCAACTGCTTGCTGAATCTAAAAGCAATTATCACTCAAGTATTGAAAATTTGATAAAAACAGGTGGTTAAAATCATACAAAATGCCTTTCAGTTGGGCAAATACTATTAGCAGCATATTTTAAAACATTATTCGACTCTAACCTGCAGTCCTTCTCTACAAGTATCAGAGAACATGATCAGTATAAAAAAAAGGTCAACCAATCTCTATCCACTGCTATTTTAAAGCAGGCTTTTGCTGTGATGATAACTCCGCTATAGACTTGGCCCGATTCCATTCTCTCATAAATATGTTAAGTGCAGGGGAGTGGTAAAAATTTTAGCAGACGCTGGGATGACTTCAATCCCAGAGATATAAATAAAACTAATAAAACTAATATGATATTTCCTTTCAAGCCAGGCCAAATTAAGATGTTCTCATTTTATGGGGCAGCAGTGGAACCACAGATGTTTTGTAAGTACAAAAGAGGGTTTTTTCTTGGCCGGCTTTTCAAACGAGCAATAGATGTTGAAACAAGGTCATTCTGGGATTGCGTTTAAGCAGAACTCATCACTATCAGCTCTATAATGAACTGCATATGAACATTACTGTGTGGCTGATTATCCACTCTAGCAAAACACATTTTCACCCGCTGATCCTTCAGTTCTACAATAATGTCATATTTTGAACTCTAAGCAGCCGAAATTGAAATTCTTTTTGGACCGTTTATCATTCTTTAGGACAGATAAAAAAATCTCTTCATTCGAACTGCACACAATACTAGGCAATACATATAAGCTTATAAGCACATAACTGCCCTCTTAGAGATTAACATTAGTCAAGTAAAACTGAACATATTATATTAAGAGTATTACCTGTTTTCACAGTAGACAATGTTGAGATCCATGTTGACCCGCGTAACAAACATCTGGCAGTCGATCCGGACCTCATTGATGGTTGGCGGAGGAAGTGCGTGTGCCACCACGACCATGCCCATGATTTGATTGGGTACTGAACGACTGTGTGTTAATGCCATTCTTATCCGCAGCCTGCCGGTAATGTGGATAACCTTGAAGAGGACACAAAGCGGAAAATTATGAACAGATCACAAGTAATTGTCCCCTCAATTACATGCAAACCTTTTAGTAAGTATCAAACCACAATATAAAGATAAAAGAAAATAAACCAGATGAAGTCAAATAACCTCTATGCAGTCCTTCTCTACACGGATCAGAGAACATGGCCAGTATAAAAAAATGCCCAACCGATCTTTATCCACCTCCATTTTAAAGCAGGCAAAGCTCTTTGATAATCCAATATGTACTCAGTGCAATAGTGTACACTTGACCAAGATCCAAACCAAGATTCTCAGGTTCTTGTACCAGTAATGTACATGTTCATGAAATATTAAAAAACACAAAAAGCACAATTTATTTCTGAAATAATCAAGAGATAATAAAGGCAGAGGAACTAATTACTTTTCGCCTGGCTTTAAAGTTTGTAATGCTTCAAAGTCTTTTGTAGCTCATTTTGCCCAGAGGATGCATTGACTAGATCGGTAACAAAGTTCTTTTTTGGATCCATCCATTTTAATCACCAAGGGAAACCTGGAGGGGATTGTTTTTGTAGTGTTTTAAACTTCTGACACTATCCTTTCATTGGCTCACCTCAGAGATTGGTGAGAAGCTATTAGCATCATTCATATAGACAGTCTCGGCCCCGAAGTCACCGAGTGCTCAGGCCGGTGGGGCTCTTTGATGCTTTGTACGTTTCCGCTGAGGGACAAGCAAACCCAAACCCCAGGAACGACGGACTGCCACAGTCACTGACAAAGAGTGATTCTCCTGTTTTAGAGTTGAGAGAGTTTGTTCGAACGCCACACAATTCAAAAGCCATCTCAAATCAGGGGCCAATTAAAGACGACTGTAAAGTTCAATGAGGAAATCCTCATTTTTCAAGCATGGTTTACTTTGGCTTATATTTTATATATATATATATATTTTATTGTAATAAAAATATTTTGTCAGAACAGCAAAAAAGCTATTTTCTGCAATGCACATTCTTTTTAGAGATTTTTTTCTTTCTCTAAAGTTCTCCAGAATTAGTAGCCGAGTAGCTGACAAATAACAGTCATGACCTTTTATTTTGTAGATTTTAGGTGGTTTAAAGGTGGTGGTTGAGGAGAATCCCCAAATCCATCCATTTTTCATTGTACAAATATTTCATACGCAGTATTTCAACTAATAACTGTTCATAAAAGCAGCATGCAACAACATTGAAACTGCTTGAATAGGCATTCTTTGAGAAATTAAAGTTTGTTTCTGGTCTTCCATGAGCGCATCAGACGGATAAACCGGAAGTCGCAAACGCACTTGATGCAGCCGTTGCCGAGCTTCAATAAGACATCACAGCACACTGTGATCAGAAGGTGATGTCCAATTACGGCCGATATCAAACCCATGCACGGATTCTCATAAACAGAGCGGCACACCAGAGAGCGTCAGCCCACACAAAACACACGCTGCCTCCAGAATACATATCCATCTCCACATATCTCTATAACACTGAGTCTTTCAATAAATAAACACTGAGTCATATTAAAAGCATACAAAATGGAAATGATTCTACTGAAGCCCAAAGCGAAGGGCATCAAAAAGTTGGTTGGAAAATACAACTTTTGAAGTAATTGCCACAAAGAGAGACTCGTCGGTGAATTGCTGCAGGAGTGCTCTTGGCAAGAACATCATAAGCTCTGGCAAAACATTAAATATGCTCAGGCTGCTAAATGCAAACTGACATGGCAAGGGTTCACTACGGCCGCAGCGAGAGGCAGCCGCATAGCATATCTCAATTTAATACAAGCCAACATAACAAAGGGATCAATTTTTATAATTCATGGTTCAGCACACAATGCTCTCTCTCTTTCTCTCCCCCGCCCGTCACCGCGTCGGTGAATATAGAATAGGTATACATAAGAAATAAGATTCATCTGTTCCTAGGGATTCTCTGGAGTGCTTTTGAAATGCGATACGGCACAAGTAATGATAGAGAGCTTTTACATGAGTGCATTAACTGAGCCGGGGGCCGAGACGCCTTGGCAAAAAAAAAGAAAAGACAAGTTTAAGCTGGAGAAGAATTCACTTTGATTTGACCTCCAGAGTGAAGAGGAGATATAAACAGCCATGATGCGCGCCTATCACCTAATGCTGGCGCGCCGTATGCAAAATTCATACTTTTGTATTATGTAACAACACAAATATTGACTTAATTTGGAGTAAATGCAATAAGAAGTGTCCTTGTCTGGCTGGTAATATATGCGAATGTGCATGCGTGAATATTTATGCTATGGGTTAGTGCGCTCCCCGACTTCATGCTTATTTGCATCCAATCTATGTCCAGATGGATGCAGCAGGGGTGTTTGGATCTCAGTCGTTCACCCAAAGACACATCCAAACAATCATCTACTTCTCTATTTACAATCTGATTGACACTAAAGTACAACCATTATTGCAATAGTACACAATTATAAATCATGCCAACATACATTAATGCTGAAAAGTTTGGGATCAGTAATATTTATATTTTTAAATGTTTTACACCACTATTCAAGTCTTCAGTGTCACAGGAGCCTTCAGAAATCATACTAATATGCTGATTTGCAGCTTATTTCTTACTATTATCAATGTTGAAAACATAATAATATAATATAATATAATATAATATTTTTTATGGAAACCATTATGCACTTTCTTTTCAGGTTTCTTTGATGAATAGAAAGTTAAAGAAAAACAGCATTTATTTGAAACAGATTTTTTAAACATTATAAATGACTGCTTGATCAATTTATTGCATTCCTGCTCAATAAAAGTATTAATTTCTTAAAAAAACTCTTGAACGTTAGAATATAAATTTATTTACTAAAATAAATAAATAAATAAATTTCAGTTTAATAACATTTACTAAAATTTACACAAAACTTAAAAGTAGATTTTAGCAATTCTGTTGACCAGTTAAGTGTCCACAGTTAATGTCTGATGTTGATCATCTCAAAGAGTCATATATTGGCCGAATTGTTTTGTCTGGCCATGACGCATATATAATTCCACCACTAACTATAACACGTGTTTTCATTTCATCATCCACGTCCCAATTTTACCTTGTATCCAGAGGATTTGATGTGGACGCCTCTCTTGGTGAGTGTGGACTTCATACGGACAAAGAAGGAACGTTCGAGAGTGTTATCCGGTGACAGAAGACTAGGGCTGCTCGACTCCACTGCAGAAACAAACAACAAACATCCTATTACAACACTAAAACAATACACAACTCACAGAGACATGGAAATATCAGACTGCTATGATGTGAAATAAGTTCTCATTGAGTTTCTATCACCTCTTGGTAGACAGTTAATGAAACAACACAACCTGATAAGAGGGAAGGTGCTAATCAAACTTTGACAATGTTTTAATTGTATTTACTAACAGCATGAAGCGGAGCCTTGACAAACATAATTGCTTTAAACCTCCCCAAGCTGGTGTTAGATGTATTTGCCTTCAAAGGAATGTGTAAATTAGGAAATGGGAATATTAAGAAGAGAGCACATTAACAAACTTGCTTTATTAAGGAATCAACAAGCAAGTAAGAAAGCAGCCTAGCATTGTAGTGGTGTGCTAGGCATGTGCAAACACCACTCACATTTGCTTCACAAAACATAAAAATCTACTGTAATTACAATATAATATCCATTTAAATATTTTCAATGACAGCCAACAAAATAATATATTTCTTATACTATAATACAACTCTTACTAGATAGAAAGAAAAAAAATATTTTTAGCCTGGATTTTAACACAAGGACACCTGACGAACAACGGAGGCTCTGCTAATTTGCTGTAACACGCTTGATTAGAGCCAAATTAATTGAAAATTTTAAGTTGTCTTGACATGTTACAAACAGGCCTCAGTGTAGTGGCCATGTTTTTGAAAGAATTCTCTTCTGCTCAACAAGGCTGCATTTATTTAATCAAAAAAACAGTAAAACTGAAAAAAATTAATATTGTGAATATTATTACGGATTAAAATAACAGTTTTCTGTTTTAATATATTTTAAAACTTAATATATTCCTGTGCAGTCTTCAGTGTCACATGATCCTTCAGAAATCATTCTAATATGATGATTTTCTGCTCAGGAAACATTTCTTATTATTATCAATGTTGAGAACTGCGTTGCTGCTTAATATTTTTGTGGAAATGGTGATTTTTTCAGGACTCTTTGATGACTAGAAAGGTATTTATTTGCATTTATTAACGTTGTTTATTGCAGTTATTAAAGAATTTATTAAACAGAAATCTTTTGTAGCATTTTAAATGTCTTCACTGTCACTTATGATTAATGTAATGCATCATTGATGAATAAAAGTATTCATTTCTCTCTTTAAAAAAGAAAAAACTTACCACAAATGTCTGAAAGGCATCATTGTTTCCACAAATATTTTAAGTAGCAAAAAATGTTTTCAACACTGATAATTATAATAATAAATGTTTGTTGAGCAGCAAATCATCATATTAGAATTATTTCTGAATAAAACATTTTTAATTTTTTAATTTATTAAAATAGAAAACATTTCTTTTTAAATTCTAATAATGTTTCATAATATTACTGTTTTACTGTATTTCTGATTAAATAAATGCAACCTCTAGGAGCATGAGAGACACCTTTCAAAAACTTTAAAAAACTGTAATGTTTCCAAACTTTTGACAGCTACTATATACATTTTTACATTATACTAATTATATTATTTCATATCAATCATAGTAATGAAATTTACTAATATTTTATGATGAATTTTTCATAGTTCAAGATTGAAAGTTTTTTGGCTCTTGGACAAAAATAAAATCTATATACAAAAGGCATTTGGAAAGTAACAAAAACAAATGAAGGTGCAATAATAATAAAAAAAAGATATCTAAATTTTTAAGTGAACTTTTGTTAAGTGAACCAAAAACAAAATCTGTTTCAATAAAGTGGCCCTCTGGGACATAAGTATAGTTGAACACATGCTCCAAAATGGTTGTGGGTTTGGACTGCTGTATTTCCTATTTCCCATCTCTCTCTCTCTCTCTCTCTCTCTCTCTCTCTCTCTCTGAGAACATGAATTAAATGTCATTTAAAATCTAACTAGTCCTTTATCACTCTGGGGAAAAGGCAGAGCCATGTTATATTTAGTCATTTCATTTCTTCTGATTAAATATGAATTACTATGAAATTTTTCTCATCATCTAACACACAAGAATATGCCAACAGCTTTTTAATACACTATATAAGCACAAACTTCAGCTCTAAGAGTTTAATTCGCCTCTCTAATCCAATCACATCAACCTTATTTCTCTTATCAGAGATTCCCATTTTGAATTAAATGAGCTCATTAGTTTTAATCAAAGGCAGAGAGATCAAAACTTGCACTTAAATGCTTTAGATCAGAGCTGTCAGTCAAGCGTAGAGTTCTATTTGACTAAAACACAAGATCAGAGGCCGTTGCAACTCACCGTTTTCATTAAGAATGAGACAGGCTTAAAGTTACGCTTTCCTTTTTTTACACGTGCGGCGCTCGGACGGAGAGAGGTCACTTATCACGTGCCCTTTGCTGATAATGACAGGAATATGAATTATACAGTAAAACCTTTGCGACAGACACTCGGACTCGTGCCTGAACAATACGCTTAATTTCAGGATCACTGTGTCACTGTAACAATAACAAAGAATGGAAGAATGCGACTTGAAGTAAATTTTCATATAAATTTCATCAGCTGTGATTAATTTGAGAAATTAATAAGCATATCATGTGATTAATTCATTTTTAACAGTGTAAATAGTGGCAGATACTATTTGTACTTCAGTGTATTGTAGTATATTATAAAACAGTGTGCAAAAATAACAACATATTCAGTGTATTTGATTACATTCATTAAAATTATAAATGGATGCTGCCTTATTGGGACATTACTTATCCCTAAAGCTCTTCTAACCCTACCGTTTAAACACTTTATTCCCACTATTAAATGCAAGTTAGGCACTTTATTTCCAATTTTTAAACGTTTAAAGTAAAGTAAATGCTTCTCCGAGCTGATATTGTGATGGGAAAAGGGAGAAATATTACTTTAGAAAAAGGCTGATTCGAACTCGGCTCGGTCACGTCAGAAGCTTATGGCACCCGTCATCAGGGGGATTTCTTTTGTAATTTTGTCTGTCTCAATCAGACAAATTGTGGACAAGTTAGATGGAATAGCCTGTGCCAACAAGGCAGGGTATTTATACTTAGTGTAAATTTGACACTGTCAAATAATGCCTATTGAATGTTATTTTAATATCTATTTAAAGAAATGCTATCTTCCACATAAATGCAAATATCATATACAAATTTTGGCAATACTGTTCCTGTAAATCATTTTTACCCCTCAGTGCCTAAACTATTACAACAATGATCAAAAAAATACTGTTTTCTGTCCAGTGTGCATGAGAATCAAGGATTCAGGGCTCTGATACATTGTCTACCAGTGTAAATACATTTACAGTATGTGAACTCTGCGCTGGAATAAAAAGTCTGTTTGAAAGCAGCATGTGGAAACACCTCAAAAGAAGGTTTCTGTATGTCAAAAACCTGTTGTTTTGTTCACATGAGTTTCTAGTGCTGTCATGTCTGCAGTCCAGCAGAGCCCCCAGTGACTGAAGGAACGTGGGCAGATCTGCTAAATCATCAATATCATCCAATCCATGAGATTAAGGGAATCTGCAGTGTGTCGAGAGAGTCTTATGTGTTCGACTTAAACCTACATCCCCACAATGCACCAGTGTTCCAGCAACAGCACAACACTCAACACACCTGAACTTTTGTTTTTGTGTTGTGTGTGTGAACTCCCTTACACTTCCAATCCAAGTGAGACAATAACACAGAAGAAAAAAACACAGTAAAATCGAGAAATTTCCACAGACATCATCTTCATCCTTTGGTGGAGTTTAAAGGTACACTATTTAACTTTTTTTGTTCAAAATGAACACAATTTAAATAATGAGTAAATACATCATCAATCCTACTTCCAAAACATGTTGTTGTCTTACCCTGATTCACTACGGTAAGCTTGTTATAAGTGTTTATATTTTAGACCTGTCGGAGTGGTTTTCACAAGAAATTGCGTACATGCGTCACTCTCCTTTGTGTATCTCTTCATATCTGTGAATAAAGAAAAATTCCTACTTTGATGTATGTGGGAGTGGAATAGGTTAGTTGTCACAAGGAGTGAGAAAGGTTGACATGGAGCAGCTAAATCTTGAACCTCCGGGAATCACCCGTTTTAAAAAAAGAGTCTGCTGGCAAAAAGAAAGCGACAAAGCTCGTAATAAAACAAGAAACAACAATGGCTTGGCTATTCGGAGATGGGAGGAACAGAGGGATTTAAAATATTGTAAAAGTGATGCGGAGATGGGGTTTTTATTACTCAGCAGGTGAGTGAGGTATTTTATTGAACAGATAAATTACCATATATAGCTCTCTAACAGAGATCCTTGTAAAACATTATCTATTGTGAAGGTTCATTTCATTATGGTTGTTGTAACACTGTGATGGAATTTATTCAAGGTGTCTATCAATGGGTAGAGCTACAGTAACGTCTTCAGCCAGTCAGCTTGAGCTCCTTTCCATCTAAACTGGTTATATCTCTTAAGCCCAGTAGTGAATGTTTTATGAGCAGTAGGATATTCATCCATAGTTACACAGAGCACAACCAAAACAATGCTCTTCTGCGAAATGCAAGCAGTTTTGTTTTTTAACCACTTGAGAGACAAAAGTTACATAGCGTACCTTTAAAAATAAAACATCTTTCACCATTTAAGACACTTTAAAATCGGCTCTTCATATAAAACTCACAATATCTGAGATGACTGAAGGTAAATTTATGGTCTGAAAGGCCCTGGGATTAATTTTCTTGATGAAACCTTTGGGAATGAATGTGTCTGGAAGTAAATGATGAGATTTTAAAAGTATTACACTCCTCACCGAGAGTGTTGACCATCAATAACCACCTGGCAGGTCTGGAGGTCCTCGTCCACTGTTGGCTCACCGCAATCCTCACGGTACACAGACCACATGACACGCTCAGCACATGACTTATAGGCTCATAGGAAAGCTGAAGTACTCTGGCTAATATTCTTCAATTTACATTTATGTAAATATTAGTACCAATTCAGGACGTCAGGCGTTTACTGTACAAATAAATCAAGATTAAGCAAGTGGGCTGCTGGTCTCTCAGGCTTTACCACTATCTCAAGATGTGAGGAACAGGGTCGTCCTGGCCAGAGCCAGACAGACGAAGGCTTTGCCCTGTACATTAATAATGATGCATAATTCAAACAGCTCTGTGCTAATTGGACCACTGGATGGCTCCATATATATATATATATATATATATATATATATATATATATATATATATATATATACACACACACATACATACATATATAATACCATTAACTGTGATTTTGATAATTAGCATATAATGAAATGAATTATTTTAACAATTTTACGCCCTATCTTATATCTTCATCTAGCACATGTAAAAGTGCAGAGTAATTTTTAAAATGGTTCTGAAGTAAATAATTTCGAGTTTCTGTGATGCATTCCTTCGAGACTGTGCTCACAATGCATTATACACAAGTCGCTGTTACAGACACTTAAATCTGTGATCAATATTTAATCCCGCAATAATGAAAAAGGATTCCTCGGCAAGAAAAGCTTGGACGCGGGTCTGAGATGTCACCACGCTGAATGGCGAAACAAATGACACTTACACTAAAGTAAACACAGCAAATCTCTGCAGAAAAATATTGGAATATTTTTGGGGAAAAACAGCCTGAATAATTTCAGATCATGCTGGATTTTGAGCCCAATCCTGAGGACATTTTTCACAAATCATGCAAAAAATAAATAAAGAACAAAAGAAAACAATTACATACACACAAACACAATGAATCAAGAAACAGAGGCCATATGTGCTCTCCAACAGGAAAAGGAAACGCTTAAGGAAGCATACGGTCGCAGGACTGCCCTTGTGATAAATGGGGTGCAGTAAAACTTTACATTGTACTATTTGTCTTTTGAATATTCCATGCCAGAGACGATCCCAGACTTCACTGAATAAGAGCTGGTTTCTTCTCTCTTTCATCTGCAAATAAACTTCGAATACACAGTGGGTCTGTACAGTAAGTCAGCTGTGAATGGTTTGTCAGCACTTGCATTGCCTTGTCTGTTTTCTGATTGCTTTATGAGGAATCAGATGCATGTTGGGAGCCTACAGCTGTATATTGTGACTGCAATTTCTCTTTAGAGGCAGATTAAAATCCAGAGACTCCAGACGTGGATCACTGAGTCATGAAAAACACCCATGACAACAATAAAAACAGCCTTTTCTCAAGCTGTGCTAAGCAGTTCTGTGTGTGAGGTTTTACATGGTTTGATATGGACGATTGCATATTAAAACTAGATTTTTGAGTGATGAATGCTTGCAAGCTCAAGTGGTTAAAAGAGCTCCTTCAATGCAAGTCTATGAGTTTTTTTTCAACCGTTTTATCAATCGCCAAGTTTGACAACTCAATAAGTAGCATGATTTAGGTATAGCATTAACTGTGCAGTTAAACACTTTCAAATCACTAAGCCTAAGTGTGAGCCTTAGCAAGCACTAATAACCACTAATAAACTTTGTGCAATTAAAGGGATAGTTCACCCAAAAATGTAAAATTGCTCCTTATTTGGTCACCCTCAGGTCACCCAAGATGTAGGTGTCTTTTTGTCTTCAACAGTAAAGATGTTTAGAGAAAACAGTGGTCCTTGGTGATTCATATAATGCAAGTCAATGACACTTTAAAAAAACAACAACAACAACAACAAAAAAACATATACAGGCAAAACACATTTAATACCAATGGCTTATTGAGGTCTAATGAAGCAAAACGATCGGTCTGTGCAAGAAGCTGAACATTATTATAATCCACAACCTCTGCAAACGGTCCCAATTGTGTTCATGACAGTATGGAACACGAGCTTCCTGTCACATGAAGTATGCGCAGGAGCCTGAACTTTGAGAATATGTAAGAAAAGTCAATCTTCCTGATTGAAATTGTGCAAGCAAACATAAACTTTATCTTTTATATAGGTTGCTGCATCCAGGATGAGCACAAGTAGTACCACTTTGATGAACAATGTAACACGAACGTCCTCCCTCTCTGTTGTGAGCTGTTGTGACAGCTGACGTGTGAGTTTGTTCCCGTGTATACACAGGAATTTTGTGCTCCATACTGCCACAAACACTTCCCATAGACAATGGCAACTGACAATTCAATGAATTGTTCAAATGAACAAATGAATTGTTTTTTGACTCTCAAAGTGATGGTAGCCATTGACTTGCATTATATGGATCACCAAAGACAAAATTCCATGCATTTCAGAGACCCTCTGTTTGATCTGAACCCCTGATACAAAAAAAGAGAAACAAGTCGTAGAAAGGAGAATAGGTGAAGATCAGCGCATCTGGACCCCTTGGTAGACGGTCATGGAGTGAAAGATCATCTTAACAATGAACACGGTATATTACAACAAGCACATATGGAAAAGTTTGGGAGAAGACTGTTAAGGTCACAAGAAATGCATGGGATCTCTCGAGATCACAGATGAACAGACTGCTCATGGGCCAAAATATCGCTAAGTAAACTAACAAACAGATTGAGGAGATGTGGCAGAACTGCCATTAGAATGACAGGAAGAGAAGTGGCGTGTTTAAACAGAAGGAAATGAAGCACCTGCCAGATGTCCCAGCACCCATTAGCAGCTAGAGGTGCAGATGTCAGTGGCCTATGGCTCTCTGAAGACCGTCACCCTGACTGACCCCTGCGCCCTACACACTAAGAAAGCAAGTACACAGGAGTCAGGAGGGAGCAGACAGTGTTGACAGGTACACTTCACCTGGGCGACTTCTTTGTGAGTCAAACCAAACATATCAGGTGGTTTTGCTAAGATGCTAAAACTGATTGCTAGAAGTCCAAGGGAGTTTAAGAACAAACTAAAAAAAAGCAGATTTTTTACATTTTCCATCCATACTAAATTGTCCCAAATTTCCTTTCATCCTAAGTTGTCCAAAATTTCCATCCGTTCTAAGTTGTCCAAAATTTCCGTCCATTCTAAATTGTCCAAAATCTCATTTCATCCTAAGTTGTCCAAAATTTCCATTCATCCTAAGTTGTGCAAAATTTCCGTCCATCCATCCATCCAACTTAAATTGTCCAAAATTTCCATCCATCCATCCAACTTAAATTGTCCAAATTTCTATCCATCCATCCATCCAACTTAAATTGTCCAAATTTCTATCCATCCATCCATCCATTGAACTTAAATTGTTCAAAATTTCCATCTATTCAACCAAAAATGTCCAAATTCTCCATCCTAAATTGCCCAAAATTTCCATTCATCCGTGGTTGCTATGCTGTTTCTTTCTAGTTTGTTCACTTATTAAAGTATTTAGGGTTAGTGGTTTGATCAAATTCTTACGTGAAAGAAATAGAAAACAACGTTTGTGAGAACATATTGATTAATGTGACAAGTCTACTTTTGAGGCATATGTTTGGACCTTTCAAACCACTGAGTAGGACATAAAATATGTCGGAAATTACTTTCTGTTATGTGCTGTGCATGTGATGTGCTTCAAAGCACCAAAACTCATTTGTTCAATTATAAATCTGGAGCTGTGGCTGAAACAAACTGTTTTCTGCGAGACTGTGGAGGACATTTTAAACCGAAGGTATAAAAGGTTTGTTGTTTGTAGGCACTGAAGGACCACTGCCTCAAATTTCAAGTTCTATCGATTCGACACAGTTGTGCTCTCCTCTGAAGTCATCTGAGAGTTGTATTCTTCAACACTCTTTTTTTTCCATTGCTATACATCAATAACATATTTACTCACAAACAGCTTTAAAAATTAATGTATGTAGCTTGAAAGACTGAAAATATACGCTAGGCCTATTTGTTTGTTTAAAAACATTAGAGAAGCTAATACATACACACACAAACAAACGTTTCGCCGGCAAACCGTATGGTCTGTAAACATCTTTCAGGAGTTGTATCCTCAGCAGACCTTCAGGATATACCTCTAAAGCCACCGTTGCGTAGATATGTGTGTAATGTCCCTGTTTCCATAGCAACCCCATTTTAACATTCACTATAATATTCAGCTGACATCCATTCACACAATGCAACAATATATCTCTGCAAAATAGGCAAAACAACATCACATTAACGTATACATCCACACAATAAATACATAAAATAGACAGAGTTTTGGTGGGATATGACATGTAGAGGTGGTTGGTATTACCAAAGCATAATATATTTCACAGTATATATCCCGATAAATTTAGGTGGAAATTCAGCCCAATAATGTAATATAAAATTGTAAAAAATTTATTAATATTTAGTGTTTTTATATAAAAAAAAAAATCTTATTTTTTTGATAAGATTTTTTTTTCTTTTATAAATACGGACCTTGTATTATAACATGGCATCAATGCAAAAGCATCTTCATATTATTTAACATTTTGACTTAAAGAGTTGCTTTACATTATAAACATAACTCTCTTGAGTCCCATTTGAAAAGCCAATATATGATGTTTTGGAAATAAACAGTAGAGGATTACTCTACTGCCAAATCCTACAATATTGTTTCATGAACAAAATAAAGAACAAACTTAAACAAGATGCTAAAATATGCAATACAAGACTAGGCTAATGCAAACTGCAACAGAACAACTTTTCTGCAAAGGCAGTAAATATCTCGTCAGGACAGGCCTGTGTGTCAAACATGCAGAGGTTTAATTGCAGCCTTGATGAAGTTGTGCATTTATCACTCAATGACGACATGACACCGCAGCGATAACCATAAACACGGGATATCAATTAGCTGCTGTTAACACAGTTTTAATTATTCCTTCATCTGAAAAAGTCAGGCAATAATCAAATTTAGGCTTGTAAATGAATTTCAAAGTGCTGTAATTGAAGCACTCTTTTCCCCTCAAATGAACGTACACATGTAGGAGTAGGCATTTAGTTTAAAGAGCAAATAAAAAAAACGGATGTAGGTCGTGTTTACCTGTGGTAATGGATTGCGTGAATTTTCACCAGCACAAATGATGAGAGAAAGCAACAACTTTAGGATTATTTTATTAACCAAGAAGTGCGACGTGATTTGAAAACACGTTTTAATGCGTGGTCACATAATGCATTGTTTTATTATTTATTTTTTCCCTGGCCTGAGGTCCATTTATAATGAGAGGGAAGTTTTTTTTGCACCACAAATGCATCATAATTATTTATTCCTAACCACCTGTCTGACCTTTAGAATGAAATGCTCTTAGTATACTTTTTGGTGCTGTGGCTTTAAGAATCATCCCTTCACGTGTGAAATACGCAGCAGAGCCACCGACACAGACTGCAGGCTTTCTGTAAGGTCTATTATAGTTTTAACTGCACAACCTCTTTGTGAAGTGCATCACTGAGGCAAGTTCACAAAAAATCTACATTTCAAATGTGCCAAACAAACTGCTAAGATCAGACTGAAATGATCAAAGATGTTGTTAAAGAGGGAGTTCAGTCAAAAAGGAATATTCTGACATCATTTATTCACAGTCATGATTTTCTTTCTTCCGTGCAACACGAAAAACATTTTAAGGAATGTTTCACTTTTTTGTCCATGAAAGCTTTAGCGTAGGTTCTACCAGGAAGACTCCAATGCCACGTCATTCATTCATACTCCTAGGTCTGGCCAATCGCTGCTTTACACCTGGAGTATATAAGCACTGAACTCTGTTTCGCAGATGATAACCCTGATGTTCCCCTCCATCCCCCCCACCACCACCAGGTTGGCCCTGTCCATCCATCGGCAGGCAGGATCAGCCGAATCTGCATCCCCCAGGATTCGGAAAAAGGACGGGGTCTACGCCAAAACACTTTTACAACTAAACATGAATCATTGTCTGTTAATACATTATGGAATAAATACCAAGCAAACGTTCACCTGCCTTTCTGGTGGAAATACAATGAAAGTCAATGGCGTCCAAAACAATATTAACCTTCTTTTGTATTTCACAGAAGAAAGAAATTGGAACAACATACAGAGTTTTTTTTTTGGCGAACTGTCCATTTAAATATGGCATCATGACAATGCTGATTGTCTGCTATGCTATGCAATGTAATATAAAGAAGCATTAGCAAAATAATATACATTTAAGTTGCAGTAAATTTTGATGAGATTCATTTTATGTAGACTTGGCATCAATACAAAAACAGATTAATATTATATAACAACTTAAAAGAGTAATCCATTAAAATAAACTCTCTGAGTCACATCGGACGCTTGAAACATATTAATGGAAAACTTTTGTAAGCAACTTTAATACATATAATATGTGTAGTTACGACATCTAACAGCGGGGGCTATGCCAACCAAACAACCTTGACTCTTTGTGTGTGACATAAATACTGAAACACAAGCCGCCAAATATTATGGAGGGAGACACGAAAAAGTGAGTGCGCAGCAATTTTCACAGGCTCCAGTGACATTATTGTTTGATTTTATTATGACAGCTGGAGGGAAGATGAATTCTGTGTCTGCAGACAGTGTTATTGACACCAAACAATAATCAACCGACCACAAAGTTTTAATGGCACAGGATGAAAATAAGAAACGGATTGAAAAAAAACCCTATATCCAACACAGACCCATCATTATCTAAAGCCAAATTAGAGATAGGTGTGTTTAAAATAGCCATCATGTGCATTCATTGGTGGACTTACACGTGTCATCAATTCAGCACTAGGATGTTTAGTCCTCTTTTTCGAGGTGGATTGTGGGATGTGAAACTACCACCTGAAGATGATTTTATTGTCCATTCTGTGTTTGGATCTTCTCACTGCAAGACGTGGTCAGATAACCTCTGCCCTCCGCAACAGCTTCATCCACTGGGGTCTTTGCTGAATGCTGGGATACTGCACTCATCTATTATTAACATGGTAATGAGAGTGAACCGGTGACAAGCCGGGCAGTTTTTATCAGTCCTGGGGTCGGTTCAGTCCCTCTGTTCTGGAAGAAGTGCGCTCACCCACCTGGGAGTGCAGTCAACACCAGAGAAATACACAACGAATAACAACAAAACTCACACTATCTGTCTACCACAGTGAACCGCTGGAAGTGTTTTAATTCTCCACGCGGACACTGCTAAACACACCGTAGACATGGAAGAATCTGTGCAAGAGAGCGAGAAGTTGAACATGGTAAGTGTCGTCTGAAGTGAAGGGTTCTGTGGCGAACAGGTGTTGCTGTAATAATACTTGTCACAAAGACAATTTCAGTCAAACCTAATGAGTTGTGAACCCAGGGGACTGTTCACTTCAGAGAAGCACATGGCAGTGTGTTCAACCTATAACAGCCTTTAAAATCAGGTTGAATGCTGCTTGCTAAAAAAAATATTTTAGACTGTGAGTCAATTACTACGGTAACATATGATTCATATGATATCTACATAATAAAACAACATAAAATAAAATGACGTTTGATATCTAATTTATATAATAAAATAAATCTGTCAACGTACAGTATATTTGGCAATTAGGTGTTGTTGATTTTGTTCCAAACATTTCTGGGAAAATACACTACAATTCAAAAGTTTGGGGCCAGTAAGATTTTTTCTAAAAAAGGAAGAAATTAATACCTTTATTAAATGAGGATGCGTGAAATTAATCAAGAGTGGCAGTGAAGTTCTTTTGAACGTTAAAGAATCCTGGAAAAAAGGTCTCTCAAAAATTCTGCTTTGCAATCAAAGGAATTAATTACAATACATCAAATTTTAAATTGTAATAATATTTCACAACATCACAGTTTTTACTGTATTTTTGATCAAATAAATGTAGCCTTGATGAGAATAAGACTTCTGAACAGTAATTTTGAGTAAATATTATGTAAAACGAGAGTTCATTGTATTGTGCATTATGTATATATCTGCAATATATCATTCATTTCGAGACATAAGCGGTTGATAAATATGGGCATCAGCTTCTAATAAGAGTAATATTTATATTTCATTCGTATTCAAGTTCAATTCTAAAAAATTCAGATTCACACTTGTCTTCTTTATTTTTATTTTTTTACTGTACTGTACAGTATTTGTGTTTCCAGTTGAGATAATCACAGACAAACGTGAAAAGGCCTGCAACCCATCAGTGTCAGGACATACTATTAGACTCATGCACAAAATATTAATGAATGTAAAACGCTTCACTTATTGACCGAGGCAGGCAAAACTACAGGCGCAAAAGGTCACACGGCTTACATGAGAGGAAAAAATACAGAAGAGAAACATGAAAATGCACTTTATAAATCAAAAGCCTCTAATGGCATTCTAATTTAGGAGAGAGCCCTCAATGGAAGTTGATAGAATTTGGCATGTCATTTTAGCCCCGGCCGCACTTTTCCTTTAATCAAGTAGCACGAAACGGAGAGATGGGGAGGGGGAAACAAGGAAAAGAAAGAGAACGAAAGATTGAGTGATTGAGTATGCGACGCGAGTTTGTGTGCCTGTGTACGAGGAGAAGAGAGAGAGAGGTTGCAGCTGGCTGCTTTACGCCGCGACGTTCAAGCATGACTGACCTATTTCATCAGGTCTGTCAAAACCTTGCACTGATACATGTTGACAACATTTAATCTTAAAAATTGAAAGAAATGAATTAATATGCAAATTCCATCAGCTTTGTAATAAAAATGTCCTTGAAAAAAACAGAGAACACCACCCCAGAGGAACGGTGCGAATTATCCGAGCTCCGTTGTTCCTCAAGTTAGTCGGAGGTACACAAGTCCACCAGGAAATCAGCGCGGATCTGACTTGGAAATAATTATGATGGAGAAACAAAGCCCTAGCAGGTTGAATAAATGGAACGGCATGGGGAAAAAAGAGGCAGGCTGCTTTGTTATTCACTTTGAATTAATAGGATTACTTTGAGATCCATATACACCTAAAATCAACACCTCGCTATCAATGCTCACAGAATGAGAGGTGGGGGGAGGGGGGTTCCTGCATTACAAATTCAAGTAACAGTGGGACACTACAGGGAAAAACAGCGGCGTTTCCTCATTCTTCACGCGACGGAACAATTCTACTGGGACAGAATCTTACAAGACAAAGATTAGCCGTCCAAAAGGAGCAGGTGGCTAGCATGAGCTCTCCTGTGGAATTAACTGAACTATGGGGCCTAATTATCTGTGGAGAGAGCGTGGCGAGGAGAGAAACTTCACTGTTTGAAGGACAAATGATTAATTAAAAAGAACAGCTCACCTCCGCTCTGATCTTTAGACAAAACAGCGCGCACGAAACCTCCGTCAGAACAAAACCTCAAACTAGATGACCAACAGCCAAAGACTCCAGGGCTAAAATAGAACGATCTGCTGAAATGCTGAATCGAGACTTTGAGCATTATTTACATGTTTCTACATAAAGTATGTTCACTCAATCAGTTTTTAAAAATGTAATAATATTTCACAACATTACTTTTTTTTTTGTTACTGTATTTTTGATCAAATAAATGCAGCCTTGGTGAGCAGAAGACTCCTTTAAAAAACATATTTGAATGGACATACTCTCATACATTCGTTCATATTTCTTAGCTTTTGTTAATTAATTGATTTCTGCATTCATTCATTCTTACATCACAGAGTAAGAGTAAGATTCTGAATCATTTCAGATAAACTTATCAATACAAATAATATCAATTGGTTGAGCCTCGAAGTTTTGTGAACAATTGTGAAGTATGTGACTATATGAAGAGCCACAAAGTTTTACAGTATGATAAAAACTAAATTGAAACATGATTCTTTCCATCTGGCATCTCGATCGTCTCCTCTTTCCTTTTTGCAGGGTTTACTCAACGCCACATGCAATACAAACTCTCCATCCTCTTCCCCTCTTTCTCTCTTTCTCCACTCACCGGCATTCCTAACAGATCAGAATGGGCTGTAAAATCATGAAAAATGTGCAGTCCTTACGGGGCAGCGCTCACACACATATATGTCCACCCAGACATTCATCACTCGGCAGGTATTGTCAGTGAAAGTTTAATTGCATAAACACTCCGTTACTGTCCTGTCATATTTCTTGTCAGGCTGGATTCTCTCTCTGGGTTCACTATCGCACAAAACTATAATTGAATTGCTAGCGAATCGCACCGGTGCCAAGGGGAGTGCGGCTTTATGAATAGAATTTGTTTTCTATCAGCAAGTCTGACAAATTGTGTCACGAGGAGGTGCAGGGCCGATAATTTCCCCCGTTTATTGGGCAAAGACCTGTTAGCTGCTCGCCCCTTATCTCTGCTGCATTGTAGGGCCCTACTAAACAAATGTGTATATATTTTGAAATTTGGCAATGAAAGCATTCCACTTCTGCAGAGGGGGTGACGTCTAAATGCCACAGAAAACTGTGAAAAAGAGCATTATTTTGTTCATCCACTCATCAGAGACACGGACTTTTAGGTCAAGTGGACTGGATAATCTGTGTTCAGAGGAAAAACACTTCATATATAGAGTGATGCACAGGATCACACTGACCAATTATGATTCCCATTAAAAATTTAAAACTATTCTTGAAAATTAAAACTCTAATGCCTTGTATCATATTATGTCTGATTTAAGAATAGAGATTGCGTTCTTGCAGTGCATGATGGACCAACATGACACACACACACTGAAGCTGAATTTTCAGCTTCATTACTCCAGTCTTCAGTGTCACATGATCCTTCAGAAATCATTCTAATATGCTGATTTACTGCTCAAGAAACATTTATTATTATTAATGTTGAAATCAGTTGTGCTGCTAAATATTTTTGTGGAAGCTAGGAAACCTTTTTTGATTCTTTGATGAGGAAAAGTTCAAACGAACGGCAATTATTGAAATAGAATTTTTTGTAAGATTATAAATGTCTTTACAGTCACATTTGATCAATTTAATGCATCATTGTTTAATAAAAGTTTAATATTTCTTTAATAATAATTTTGAACAGTAGTAAACATTTGTAACTGTTCAATTATTTATGTTCATTCAATTGTTTGCTAGGTCATTCTTTCGTTCTTCCTTCCATCCATCCATCCATCCATCCATCATATTTACTTTATGTACAAAATGCTTATCCATTTGAGAACTTTTTTTCCAAATTGAGGTTGTCACATTTAATTCACTTCTGGGGGTAATTCAATATGAAAATGTGAATAAAATACCCAACAAAAATATAACAATTACTAATTGCCTATATTGAAAAATTAAACAAACATATACCCAATGTGTTTATGGAGCAGTTGTGTAGCGTTTAGCACATATTCTCCAGATGATGCAGGCTGGAGTCTCTTTACTATATTACTAATCTAATAAGTACATAAAAGTCGAAGGTAAACCTATGTGTGTTTTTGCTACTTCAAAAACATTTATAGCAAAAACCCATCGTAGCCTAAAAAACAAATCTGACCGGTCCAAAACAAGAACTTCAGCCCACAAACACACACCAAACCAAACACACAAGCCTGATGATGTACTACAAACACAAAATCCATAAAACACATAAAACAAAAGATGATCGCGGGGTTCAGTCCTAACTGCCCTCTCATCCTGTAGGAGCCGAGCTCAAATTGGGCTTTTCCTGTGTGAAAGCGGCAAGCAGCTTTACGGAAAGACTTTCCCACCGCGCGACTTGCCGCGCACCCACTGCCTGGGAACGGAGGCGTAATGCTTGCCGCCTACTCCTCTTGCCTGATAAAAAGCCCTTTCTGACAACCTTATCAGCCAAATAAGCTTAAATAAAACTGGCTTCTAATAGTCTGGAGACCGCTTGATCCCGCCTTTGTCTTTCAAAGCTCCGAAGCCTTCCTTCTCCAGTGATCTTGCGCTTTCCTCGTGACAGAATTCTCAATCTTTTAGGCCGGCTAAGCTGTCATTAGTTTCTTTGTTCCTCTCGTAGGATTGTTTTGCATGTTTCTGTATGATTTGATACTGAAGGGCTCATGATGGCTGAAGCGCTATAGACATTTGAAAAGCTTGATAATGCCCTTTAATAATAGCTGAGATGAGAGGCATCAGCATGTGACTCCTCTGTCCTCAGTGCCATCACTGAGAATAAAAGACCCTCAGAACGCACACGTGCGCCAAAAGTGAAAGATGATGCCATGAACTCAATTCATTAAAACTTGGGCTGATGATCAATTAATTATATGATATGCCAATTGGTTCATCATATATATATATATATATATGTGTGTGTGTGTGTGTGTGTGTGTATATATATATATATATATATATATATATATATATATATATATATATATATATATATATATATATTATATTGTATATTGTATATATTATAACTTGCAAAAGTGGCATGTTTACAAGATTCCATGTCAAGTTAATTTTGTAACAGGTTAATGTGTTATATTGTCAGCTCTAGTTAAAGTGAAAACATAAAAATGCATCCAATCCAGAGCAAATCAAATAAATGATACACAAGTCCATTAAAACAAACATAAAACAAAAAGTTAACTTAATGAGATGACTAATTTTCATGTTCCTATAAAAATGTTTTGGAAAATAAGCATGAAAGGCACTTTGCACTAAAGAAGATTTGAATTATGTTGTTTGATGTCATTAGTCAATTAATATGACACATCTAACAACCTTTAAAAACAATAAAACTAAACAATAATAAAATGAAAAGAAAACAGGGAGCAAAAGTCCCGAATTTTATAAACAGAGCTTTTTGTTGTATAGCTTGATACCTGATCACTTTCTTCTGTAGAACACACATGAGATGTTTTGAAGAATGTTGAAACTGATCAAAAAGGAGAGTATTTAAAGTCTTCTGAAGTTATATCATAGATCACCATTTATTTTCATTGCATTGAAAAAAAACCCAGCTTGGACACTCTGCTACATGAAGAAACTCCTTTTGTGTTCCATTACCTTTAAGTGAGTTTTTACACAAGAGCAAAGGACGAATAAAGATCAACATACTTCCTCTGAGCTTTTCGTCCTCATAAAGACCATCGAGGATTGATGGGCATTTCTAAATCAAGTTATGTTCTAGCAAGAGTCTTAATTTAAGGCTAAACTTAGGGCTTGGGATAAATGAACACATCAGATGATTAAAAACATTTGTCTTAGCAAGCAGTCCAGTCCCTTATTTATGGTGGCTAGTTCATCACGACGCCCAGCTCGGAGCTTTTGACAGTGAATCTATCTGATGAAGCGATAGGCACTTTCATAATTACGGAGTAAGTTATGACGTTTTCCATCAAGCACGCAAAATTAACAAGCATTATGTCTTTTACTTACAACTAGCAGGATCATTACGGCACCAGTGCTGTAAAATCTACAGAGCTGCCTACAAGTGCACTACACTAACATCAGCACAGGAGATATACTGTACAGTGGGACACAAAGTTAATGTACACTGTCTAGACTGAGGCAAAAATGCCTCCAAAAGACAAAAAAATTCAAATGTAGAGCAATGCACTGCATTTTAGACTTTCTATTCTATTCTATTCTCTTCTATTTATTCAAATTATTATAATCTGTCATTTTACGCCACACTGCTTCACAAATGAGGGTGAATTCAATGCTGGCTTTGCACAAAAGATTAAAATGATGGCAGTGATTTAAATGTAAATAAAATGAGTTGAATAAACTCCACAGCAACTACATATATTTATCCACTATCCGTTCAGAAACATCCAGATGCATTCTAAAAGTTGCAACTTCTCCCTAAATCTCTCTATCAGCGTCCGACTCTGGTTTACTGACAATCGTCACTTTGGCTGTGTGAGATTCTCCAGCTTTGTTGTTGTTGTTAAGCAAATGAAGCTGTTAAAGCTCCACCCTCTTCTGGAAAGTGGGCGGGGGCAGCAGCTCATTTGCATTTAAAGGGAGACACACTTGTAAAAGGGACAGAATATGTCCCCTTAAATTGTTTTTAAAAATTACTTTATTATCATTTGGACTCCAGTCTTGAATCTGCATCACTCACTTCAGCAATATCACTGTGCCACAGATCTGACCATCTACAAAACAACAGATTTGTTTATAATTACCAAACAAACATTTATTTCTTCATATTATTTCATTATATTGACAAAAAAGGCAGTTGAAAACAGTTTGTGTCTTTCATATGTCTGTGACTCATACTGTGGGATTCCCATGAGTCAAAAAACAACAACAGTAACACACATTGGACAGAGCTCAACACACCATCTCCTGCTCATCTCCACAGCAGATACGGATAAAAAAAAAAAAAAAAAAATCCCCATCTGCCATCTGTGATTGGAGACCGCCACTGAAAAAATCTCTGAATCTGCGTCCCAGTCATGTCTCGCGTAATAGACGCTACTGGAAAACAAATACTCACAGTAGCCACCTGCACTGCGTTAGTATTTACAGCTGAGGCGAGGAGACAACCTGAGCGTCTGATTTGGCCTGATTCGGTCTATAGATAAGACGACGAAACATCACAGCAGACACTCATGTTTGTTTTAATTAAATGCACTCCTTCACTGACAGAAACGCAGATGGACAAAAGAATCAGATTTGCATTCTTAATCAAAACGAGGCGTGCGACAGAATAAACAGATCTGACGCTTTGCGGGAAAACAAACTCAAGCTGTGGCCGTGCTTTAATTGTCAGAAAATGCATCTATAGTATAGCTGAAATCCTGAAACTTATTCTTCCTCTCTGTGTTCATTACATAGCAGGCCATTTTGTGAAACTTTTTGGCTCTTTTTGGATGAACGCCAGACGGAATGTTTTGGCTGGGCAGGAATAAACGTGTAAGCATAAGATCTCTGAGCTCCTGCGGCTCTAGACAGATCAGACATGAGCAGCTTCGGTTAAACACTAGCTATGTTCCAAACCCTAGGAGCTTCACTGCTGCTTATATTGCCGTCATGAAATGCAACTGATTGGAATTGTTTTTCATGAGAAGCAACTCCATTAAAATCATGTGACAATGATTCTCTACAGAAACATTTTTTGTTATGCTGGTTGAAATTCTCCTCATATCCTTACAGCAATCATTATGTGAAAAGGTCTAAATGTATTTTTATGAATATATATCGTCTGTGGAAGGTGTAGGACTATAATATGGTCATCATAAAATGTCCATTCAATCATTATATTCGTCTGAATGAAATAATACAATGTCCTATCTGCCTGTCAACGTATGTTTATGCCCTCAAGCAACCTGTTCACAGAGACATCAAACGTCACCAGCGTGTTTCATGCTATGCAGAGTAAAGACAGACGTCAGTCACAGAGCACCACAAACAAACAGCAGCCACCTTTTACAGTTCCTCCAAAACAACAAGCTTGTGCTGCGTTCACGCCATAACTAACGTAATTAAGACATGCTAACCCGTGACGTTGTAACCGGAGCTGTTCACGTCCTCTGACTCAGAATTGTGCATTTCAATATCAACAGTATAAACCGACATGAATCTGCAGAAGTCGGATACAAGCTCTAACTTGTTTACGTTCATTATTATTGTAATGTTATGTGCTTTTGAGACATGAGGATGCTTAACGCTGTCTTTTGTGATGCTTTGCCGAGAGCTGCTGTGTGTGTGTGTGAGTGTGTGTGTTCATGTGTTTTGGAGAAGGAGTGGCTTTGGAGAATGCTCTGAACAATCTGGGATATTATGATTAGAAAGCTAGCTTGCTATTGCTATCCGAAAATGTCCTATTGCACCTTTAATGTATTATGAAAGACTTTTATTTAACAAACCCTTAATTAACAATGAACATCTTTTATAGTTCTAAAATTTACATTAACCTAAATGTAAGATTGGTAGGATTTTTTCTTTCAAACAAGTCTCTTATACTCACTAACGCAACATTAATTTGATCAAAAATACAATAAAAACAGTAATATTGTGTAAAATTCTGTAAAAAAAAAATATTGTTCTCTGTACATGACAACTAATGCATAACTGCTATCAATGTTATAATTTTGAAATGTATTGTAAAGTATTTCCAATCATTTATAAACACAAAAAACAGAATAATGCACAATAAGAACATAAAAAACTAAAGAATTTAATGAATTAAATTCTAATTAATTCTAATTTAATCTAAAATCTAATGAATTTAAATCCACATTTGTCAGATGATGTAAGAGACGAATTATATTAGGCTGCATGTTATAGTTTAGCACGTACACTCACACACACACACCTGATTATTACTTATACACTGTACACTGTAAGAAGAATGGCATCTATGCTATTATGAGTTTTTCCTGAGGTTACTCTAGTCTGCCATTTACCGGTATGTATCCAGATCAGATGGTGGACGCAACCCTGAATGTCAGCAGAGATCCTGTCAACTAAGCCTCATCAATATGACAGTCATCAGCACAGATCCTCAGCAAAACCACAAGAACCAGACAAGTCCTCTGCAATGACCTTTGACCAGCTTCTCCATCCTGGCACGATGAATCCGATCTTCAAGCAAAAGGAACTGGATGAAATATTTGAATGTTACCGATCCACAATCTGATTTCTGACTTGTGATGCAGCCTGAATCATAATCACACCGTATTCGTTCGTTGGCCAGAGGAGAACTGGTGCCCTGATTGAGCTTGGTTTCTCGCAAGGTTTTTTCTCCATTCTGTCACTTTATGGAGTTTGGGTTTCTTGCCACTATTGCCTCTGGCATGCTTAGATGGGGAAACTTAATATTCAACATTAATTATTATTGATTTGACTGCACTGACATTATTGGATGAGCACTGAACCGAGCTGGATGATGACATCACTGTTTTTCTGCCCAAATGCCTTATAGATGAAATTAACTAAAGTAACAATTGATGATCTTTACAATGGAACTGACTCAACACTGAACTGACTTCAGCTGAACAATGACACTATTATCTCTTAGATCTCCTATACAACCGAAACAAACTGTTTGTGTCATTGAATCATTTTCCTTTCATCACAGTAAAGCTACTTTGAAACAAATTCAAATGTGTTTTCGCGCTTTGGCTGGCGCTGTGCCAGCGACGGACACGCTCAGCGCTTTTCATTTATCACAAATATGCAGTGTTTTTAACCACATGATGTTTATTTTAGGTTTCAGACATTTACTAAGAAAACACTACATTTAGAGTTTGTAAATACACACTGATCTATGGACGTGGCAATAACAATCCTTTCCATTATAATTAGATGACACGTTTTATTCATATCAGATAAACATTGTGTAACTTTAAAGTTTACTCTATTCTTGTCTCAGTTCACCGGCTCACTTACTTTCATGTATTTCTGGAAAAATGGATGAATTCACGTGTTGTAAACAAAACAGATCCGATTTTCTGTACTGTGGCACAAACTAACATGGCCTCACCCACTGCGTTTATAGCTCAACAAACGCGATTATTATAAAGGTGTTTAAACAGCAAAACATACCCACTTTGTGAATATTTTGAATTAAAAAAGGAAAAATTAAATAAAAGCAGATCATCAGTCATACAGCGCTATCGTGGCTGCGGTGTGTCATGTGACAAGCAATGACGCGTCACCATGGAAACAATAAAGTGATATGTTCTAAATAACGGTCGTCTTGAAAAACCCACTGGGGGCTCAGCCAGAATATTTTATATGTGAAACGGTTAATGGTTCTTATACTGTACAAACTGTATATTCTATCCCCTAACCCGAACCCTTCCCCTAAACACAACCCTCACAGAAAACTTTCTCCATTTTTACATTTTCATAAAACATAATTTAGTATGATTTATAAGCTGTTTTCCTTGTGTGTCTCCCAGGACCACATGACCACACAACCAAACGCACACACACACACACACACACACACACACACACACACACACACCCCTATTGCCTCTCTGAAGGGTGAAGTAGTGGGGCTCTGGAAGTGAGATGAATTGAAGAAATGTCAGATGGGTTCAAACGTGACCCCAATGGCTGGGTCAGCCTGAATAAAATCAATATGTTTGAGCCGCAGACCTCAGGAACTTCAGATTTCAATTAAAACTCCTCCAATAGTTTTGGTCATGTGATCACTCCTGCCCCCATTGATATCCCATTTTCTGAGACCCCAGGTGTTTGTGTGACTACGTAGACTACATTTTAACAGGTCTAGCATCATTTGTTTGCAAACGCCACTTGGTTTGATCTTGTGATGAAATTCATATACTTCTGAGACAAACTTAATTTTCAAAATACGCATTGCATGCAGAATCAAAAAGCCTTAATACTGAATACCCCCCCCACACACACACATACATACACATCTAAACGACATGAGCATCTAAAACTGTGTGTGAAACCAATGAGAAACACCATGCTTCACAGGTATGTTAGGTTAATGTGTGCCGTTCGTGAGCACTAATCCCATTATTTGTATTCTGAGCCAGTGCTAACTGCTTGTGTGACCCCAACTCTTCTCAAGGACACTCTATATGTGCCAAACACCTACTATGGAGTGGGATTTACCTGGGAGAATTCTGGGAAATGCAGACCACAGAATCCCCTAATGACCCAGACAGTGGACAGCAGCCGTTGAGGTCAGCGACCTCGGCTAGATGTCTCTGGTGTCCTGAGAGCCGGTGGCTGAATTAAACTCAACACAATTCACAGCAGAAAAAGTCTATGACAAAATAATCATTATATAACTATGGTATTATATATATATATATATATATATGGCTAAGTAGAACTTGATAAATTTTAAAGTTACAGGATTTTGCATTATTTTTGAAAAATATTTTGCCCTTTGATGGCATTTTGAGACCTGTGCAAAACTGTGCATAGAGCTCATGGCTTCAAATACAGAGCACTAATATCTCCTCAAAGACAGCATTTTACACAATAAATATTTTAAGAATATGTCAAGAAACATTCATTCAAATTAAAGCTGAAGGCTTGACTGTGAGTGAATGCAAAATTACCTTTAGTAAAAAAATGAATAAACAAATAATAAAAAAAAGCATACAGGTTTATGATCAGCAAAAAATACTTTGGGTAGTAAAATATCTCAATTAACCTCAGTGGCTGGAGTGGAGCCGCTTCCTTTTAATTGACAGCTCTTTTCAGAACACAAGCCTCATCTGACAGCATTTCTGTTTGAATATATGTTTATGTACAGTAGAGTGTGTGTATGCATCAAAGGCAGCTGTGCATGTGAATGTGTGCGTATGTGCTGGAGGTTTTATTCTGGTCTGACAGGGGTAGATTCAGAGGCCTTGTGGAAAAGAGCTCTATTTGCATTTCAAATGTCACCCGCAGCAGCAGACACCTGTTAAAGGCTAGAGGAGAATCCACACAAATCAAAGGTCTGACCCTGCGGGAGAGTCCGGATCACCCTGCCCATAGGCGACTGCTGCTCTGGACGCCCTGTGACGCCCACTGCAGCCCTGCGCTGGGACGATACGCTCCTCACACAATATTCTCAGTCTATCATCCTCACATGCAGCACTGCCAAAGGTTAATTCTGATTTCTCCCCCTTTATTTATTGTATCTTATTCTTTTTATCAATGTTTAATGCCACATCTCTTGTTTCACGGATATATGTTGGCATACATTATACTGGACATCATGTGTTCACTATAATGGAGGTGAAAAAAATTATATATATTTATTTTAATGCAAAATCAATCTGTCTGTCTGTCAAAAGTAAATTATTATGTTCAGGTCTGAGATTCTTACCGTTTATGTGTTCAGGAATATGTATGTATAGAGAGAGAGACTTTCTGAAATATGAAGTGAAGAATACACAACTCCAATTGAAAATGTATTTTCTAAGTTAGCCACTAGATGAATGGAAAATATATTAAAGAATGATGAAAGAATCGCTCCTTTAAAACTGAATATAAACTGAGATCTAAAAATGAATAGGTTAAAGAATCTTTAACTAAAAGCAGGGCGGCGAGTGATGTGCTGTCTGTGCCAAAGCTGATTGGACAGATGTCACAGGCGCACGCGTCTGTTTCCAAATTCATCTCATTGCAAATGAAGTTTGAATCGTTTTCTTTTATTAATGCACAAACGGGGGCTTCTTTTCACGCTCATCAAAAGCCTCTTGTTGACAAACAGCAGGATTACGATCTTCAAGAAAAATACAGCCATGTTTACCGCTTTATTGCCGACGCGTCATGCCCTTGAGAGAGATAGAGAGGGAGAGATGGAGAGAGAGAGAGAGAGGGAGAGATGGAGAGAGAGAGAGAGAGGGAGAGATGGAGAGAGAGAGAGAGAGAGAGAGAGAGAGAGAGAGAGAGAGAGAGAGAGAGAGATGGAGCCAGTGATGAGGGAAAACACGCTCTCCCTCTGCACTGCTAGATATTTAAAATAGGCTGTTGATAACACAATTTACTCTGCAGGTTGGGCAGATGAAAAAAAGTGACATCATAGGGAGAAATAGGAGGGGGGGAAAAACGAGTGTAGAGGCAGGACACACAAACACATGAGGGAGGTGACAGGAGGTGAAACGCTTGACTCCACCTTAAATACAGCTCAACCTGCCATTCGTTCAGAGAGAAAGAAAAACAAGGAGAACAAGAGGGAGATTTTGTGTCCAAAGTAGAACTACAATACCTGGAGAAAGAGCTATGAGCATTCCCATTTATATCAATATCAATGGTAGTGGCTTGGCTGGCACACAGCTGTCACATCAAAGACAGAGGACAGGGAAATATAAAAGTTTAGGGAGAAGGAAAAAAAAAAGCTGAAAGAATTGTCATTGGCAAAACATCTAAAGTATAATGAATTGTTAGCAGTTTGTTAGCAAAGAACTCAGTTACAGTTACATTTAAATGGGCAAAAAACAACCTAAAAATGTTTTGTCTTAAGATGGTCTGGTGGCGATATCTACCAGCAGGGGCTAGCTGTCCCATGCTAACCTGACAAATCCCATTTGTCACATGTGATGAGATGGAAGGACAAATTATTTTCTTAATATATGTTTTTTTTTTTTCTTCAAATAATTTGGAATTTTTCGAATTACTATTAGGAATTTCACTGTTTTACCAGTTTTCATAATATATAGAGTGCATTCATTTATATGATAGCTTATAATAAATCAGGAAACACTGATGTTCTCCTTCAAAACTATTGAGTTCCCCAGAAAAATGCAATTGCGCTGAAATATAGCCTAGTTTGTCCTCATATTATTCCCACCATAAAAGTTTTGCGAACAAAAGCAAACATTTTTCAGGGAATACAACATCTGTGAAATATAATTTTTCCTCTCAACTCATTATTTTTATAATTATCATGTCCTTTTAGGGACTTCCAATCAAATTGAAGCAGTCTATACCAACAAGCTTACAATTTAGACAATGTCATTGATTTAATGATTTTAATCCAGTTTTATCTAGTTACCGCATCATGCTGTCTGACTGAGTGTAAAGCGCACTTTTTATTCTTAAAAATAAACCTGACAAACTTGTTGTACAGTATATGTCTCCGGTCCTCATCATTTATAAATGAAGCGCTGGTGTTAGAAGACAGACCGCAGTGTCCTTTATCCGATTGTAAAGCACATCTTTAATGATTCTGTGTATACACAAATAAATCTCAGCTTCAGACCAACCGCCTAACCATTAAAGACCCTCTCGCGCATTCCCGCCAAGAAATTAACTCTCAAACATACACACACACACACACTCTTTGAGTCTGCCAGTGTGAAATTTCTGCCCGGCTGGAAAAAAGAAAAAGAAAAACGCCACGAAAAGGACAAAACCACAAATGTGGAACTTCAATTAATTTAAAGCTCCAATCAGCAAAGAATAAATCCTTGGCAGATCTAATTACTGAAGCTCTCGGAAGACCCGGGCCGACCAGCCAATCTCCCTCATGTTTGAACAGCTTGATGAACTCGGGGACTGATGGATATCAAGTCATTTTGTTTAATTTATAAATGGATTTTCCCCTAATACTTAAATTATCATCAGTACAACACAATGAAAATGGGAACATTTGGAAGGCAAAGTCTATAAGAGCCCTGAAAGGAATTCCAATGAGGAATGTCACCTCTTTTTATCCCTGCTATACAATTCCTCTAATTAAATTCGGGAGCAGGGTAAGCCTGTGTTACAGTGCTGCCGTCACACGGGCCGCCCCTGGAGAGTTGGGCCAAGAGGAAGACACTCATCAGGCATATCATGTCACACATGCCATTAACACACACTTTTGCCATCCTAAGGTCCACTCACAGTTTCTGAGCGTCACATCGACCACTGGTTGCATTATACAGCAGATATACTACACACTTCAGAAAGCAACATGGTATTGAGCATAAATAGATAAATAAACAGACCTTCAGAGATGAAAACATTTGAAGCATAACTCAAAGCAACTACTAAATTAATTGATTTTTAAAAAAACTATTTTTTTACTTTTATATTAGCACTGAAAATATGACTCTAATGCCCACTTGAAAACCCTCTGATTTACACAATGCAGAAATAACTGAATCACAGAATCTAGATATTAAAATGGAAGTCTTAAATAATTTTGTAACCGGAATCAGAATCAAGTATTCAAGAGTTCCATGTATTAATAAAATAAAATTTAAAAAAAATCTAAGGGCACGTTTACACGACACCACCAAAAATAGAAAACTTCTCATGCGGTTTGGCCTTTCATTTGCAAAACAACAGCATTTTGTGAGCCTAAAAATGCACATTTTTGAAGACTGGTTTTCAAGTGCATACCGTTATAGTCTCTGTGTAAACTGCAAAGTGCATGTGCTTAAAATAAATGAACTAAAATAAAATAATAAAATAAAAAAACAAAACAAAATAAAATTAAATAATAAAAATTGCAAAAAGTGCAAAAACAAACAAGGGAGATTACTACACAAAACACAGAGACAAGTCTATGATGTTTAACCTTTAACATGATCTTACCTGGCTCTGGTGTCTCGGAGTGAGAGGAAGAAGAGGCTGAGCTGGCCCCGTCCTCGGCCCCGCCGCCCTGAGACAGCAGCCCTCTCCCCGGCGGAAGCTTCATGCCCAGCTGCTCGGCCATCTCCACATGATC
Source organism: Zacco platypus (assembly GCA_038088235.1). Lineage (NCBI taxonomy): Eukaryota > Metazoa > Chordata > Actinopteri > Cypriniformes > Xenocyprididae > Zacco > Zacco platypus. The sequence continues at coordinate 14,750,360 of CM076069.1, forward strand.
GCCCGGGTGAACGTAGTCAAACACGCTGCTGCCCGTCAGTTCTACCTGCAACAGCACAAACACAAGCGAGAGGCCTGTATTAGCTATCTGAGCTAAAATGAGCATGAAACAAAGTTTTTATTGTTAACTCAAACTAAAAATTACTCATCTTTTCATTAACTGAAAAAAACCGGCATAAAATACAAATATTAGTTGAAAAACTAAATGAAACTACAATTAAAAACATAACTGAAATATAAAAATAAAAGGAAAAACATTAATAAAGATACATTTTTTATTTACATTTACATGTATTTCTTAATCACTTTTATGAAATGTGATCATGTATACATATTAATATGTACTCTGGGAATCGAACCCATGACCCTGGTGTTGCTAGCACAATATCCTACCAGTTGAGCTACAGCTACTGTATAATACATTGCTCAACAGATTATTATTTTATAGACACTCACATAGTTAAAATGCCACAAAACTTTGATTCATATATGATCTGTTTCACATTATCTAAAGTCTTTTATGTCTTATTCATGAAGGTTCGTATATGAAGTATTCCCCAGTTTTCTTTCATAGTGAGTTTAATGTGCTTTTCTGTAACTGTAGTGCAGCTAAAAGCACTTGTGCTCTTTAAAAATTTTACTTCAGTTCTCCCTGGAGAGGTTTTCCTCTGCCCGAGACACAACTTAATGCTCTTTAGGGGAGATAGAGCTGGTCCAAATAATCAAATAATTAGCGTGTGCTTGTCTAACCTTTAAACACACTAATTTACTAAGCGGGAGAGAAACGGATTTACTATTGCTAACTGGGGATGACAAGAAAAAAAACAACAACAGGCAGTTAAAGTATCTGTGGCTGTGAAGCTTCTTAAATATGCATTGTTTCAGTAACACTGGTGCTGTTCTGTGATCAGGTCCACGTCTACAGGGACCTGCGGATTACATGAGAATAATCCCTTTAATGTCCTATCCCTCAAAGCTATTTAGTGCCTCAGAAATTATTATTCTGAGCAGAAACAATTAATAAAAAGACAGACCGTTGACACAGACATGGGCTTGTGTTATTGTGACACAATGCTGGAACTGTAAAACAGAATAATGCGGTGTATTAATTGTTTAAGTAAGATTTAATATTTATTCCTGCTAGATATCTCTGACTTCCGCCTTATGCAGCTTTCTGTTGTCCGATAGTCAGAAGGTGATGCATTAAGAAGCAAAAGGAATACATTTATCAACTGCTAAGAACATGTTATGTCATTTTTTTTCTGGAAACTTTTATAAAAGAAAATTATGGAAGCTTGTTTCTGCCACTGAATAAAAAATAAAAAAGGTAATTGTGATTTCTCTCAATCTCACAATCGACTATTTCTACGAATTGTGATATAAAATCGCAATTGTGAGATAAAAAGTCATAACTATTTAGGATTTTTATTCTGTGGCAGTAACAAGCTGCATAGGAAATACAAGCAGCAATAATCACAGAAAACCCATGAAAACAAAAACCAAAACAACTGAAACAGGACCACCAACTGTCTGTTACTCACGCTCTCTTTGTCTCTTTCTTACTGTTTGGCCTCTCGAACACAAGAAACCAAATAGCACATCTGATTTTTTTCTTCTTTATTCTTTTTTTGTCCCTGAGCATCAAAAAGCTGCAGGCACAATCCAAGTAAGACTTTCTCTGAAAGAATAACATTCTGCCTATATCCAGTAGACCAAAGAATTGAGGATTCTTTTTGAAGAACTAAAGAGATGGGGTTGAGGTTTTCAACCGCCTTATAGACAACTGGAGTCCAATCCCAACAAAAAGAAGAAACCAGCCATTCATTTGTGATCACAGTTTTAACCTTGTCCCGCAGCATTACATATGAGCAGATACATTTAAATGATGGTAAATATACAAAAATTGCACATTTATTTGATAACACTTTACAATAAGGTTTCATTAGTTAACTTCAGTAGTTAACAAACTAAAAATGAACATTCATCAACATTTATTAATATTAATGGGATAGAATGAAAAATGAAAATTCTGTCATCATTTACTCACCCTTGAGTTGCTCCAAACCTGTATGCGTTTCTTTCTTCAGTTCAACACAAAAGAAGGTCATTGGTCATTAGTACCAGAATGTTGGTAACCAATGACCGGTAGCCATTGACTTTCAAACTGTTTTTTTTCCCTATATCAACCTACAAGGTTAATATATGCTGTAAAAATATATCGCTCATTGTTAGATTTTTAGTCAATGCATTAACTAATATTAACAAATGATAGCTTATTGTAAAGTGTTACCATTTATTTTATTCACTATTTGCAAAAATGCACTAAAAATATAAAACAAAAAAGTGCACTAGCCACTGCTGATACCAATAATCACAAAATGGTCAAATATCAACAAATAAATAATTTATAATAGGACCACAAATATATATTAAAGTAAAATGTCTATTTTGATTTTCATGTTGATTTTAAAGTAAAAAAAAAAAAAAAGATGACAATTTCCAAGTGATTGTGGGTAGAAATACATTACAATAAGTGCTTAAAATATGTATTTCCATACAAAGATAAAATGTAAAGTTATCTCTCTTTCACATGCCAGAGCGGACAAACCTTTTGTGTCAATTATAATTCATGAACATGGCCCTGCCGACTATTTTAACTGTATTAGAATGAGCCCACTTTTCAGCACAAGTGGCTGCACAAAGCACTCGTCTTGCCTTAATCTCTGTGATGCGAAGATGGGTGAACAATGCGCAGAGAAAATAATATCGGCTCTAATATTCATCGTGTGGCGGTCGGGGCGGTAAAGTGTTGTCTGTAACAAGAGACCAGCAGATTATGCTCTGTGATTGCAGAAAGGACACTTGGATTACAGAAGGAGGTTTTGCATTGTAAATGAGGCCCGGCTCGCTGGAGTGGGGCCACGGACGGAGCCCACCAGCAACATGCTTATTTTGTAGAAGGTCACTCAATAAGAGTCCATCCCCCCCTCCCTCTCTGGCTTATTAAGACTGACTGGCAATGCATTAATGAAATCACCTGATTTTACAAACATGGAGAGAGAGAGAGAGAGAGAGAGAGAGAGAGAGAGAGACTGTTAACTGTTCTGCTCTATCAAAGCTATAATACCCAGCTGTCAAATTTCATCACATGATGGGCGGTTTCTTTCTGTTACTCGTGCTTAATTTTCTCTTTCCTGTGGGTGGAGCTAGAGGCGGGGCCAAAGCTCCACTGACCCCAGCTAAAATGTTTGGTTGTGTTGTGCCTGGTTAGGAAATGGTCAGTCTCACACGTCACGCCCATGGCCCATTGACTGAACATCTGATGCATATGGCACATAAAATTGGAAACACTTCAGGAGTTTTCAAAGTCGTCAACTGATTCCTCAATTCTACAGGATGTCCGGGAGACGTGCGTCACATTCTTTAGAGGTCCACTGTAAACAAAGCTGATGTGTTTGTAACTGCGACAATGAGTGTTTATCAGGATCTGTCAAAATATGTGAAGTTCATGGCATGGATTCTTTAAAATACGTCTAAGTGTTTTACACACCGGTCTGTAAATGTAGGGACATCGACTTTATATTTCCACTCCCCTAGACAAGGCGCTAAACAAAATGGACTGTGATTGGATGCTTTACATGTCGGTCAGATGTCGTCTTGGGCAGTCCAAAGCTGCCATAGAGTCCAGACCTTCTGCCGTCAGTCTGAAGGTCTGGCTGCGCAAGAATAGGAAATGGTGTAAGAGCCCAATAAACAGTTTTAAACTGGTTTATAAGTTACATTTTATTGGGCCCTTTCTTCATTATAAACTTGCATAAACTATAAATACTTGCATATAAATAACTATATTTTTCTTTATTTTTAAGTTAGTAAATCTAAAATTTTATTTTATACTATATTTTTATTTCAAAGATCCAAATAAATATGAGAAACTATATTTTACTTAATTTTCAATAAATCTAATATTCTCTCTTTAAGCTATTAAATATAGTATTTCATTTTATAAAACATTTTAAACATGTTAAACACTAAGCTAAACTATGGAAGCTTGTTTCCTCCACAAAAAAAATAAAAAAATAAAATAATAATTCTCAAAATTGCGAGTTTGACTTTATGACTCAGAATTGCAAGATTTAAACTTGCAATTGCGAGTTATAAAGTCAGAATTGCATGATATCAAGTCAGATTCGCAATTCTGACTTTTTTCTCGAGATTGTGAGTTATCACATAATTCTGAATTCATATAAAGTCAGAATTGCATGATATAATAGCGAGTTATAAAGTCAGAATTGTGAGATATAAGCTTGCAATTCTGAGAAAAAACGTCAGTCTTTTCCCCAGCTAATTGCGAGTTTATATCTTGCAATTCTGACTTTATAACTTGCAATTGCGAGTTTACATCATGCAAATCTAAGAAAAAAATCAGAATTGTGAGATAAAAAGTCTACCTTTTTGTATTTCTTTATTTCATGGCGGAAACAAACTTCCATACTAAACAAAACTAAAGTTTGTGACATTTTAAAGTGTTTTAAAAGAAAGTAATAAGTATGATGTCTTGAATTTCAATGACACAGATTCATGAGGTTTTTCTGCACGTTTTGCACCCTCTTTAAAAAATTCAATCCTTCTCTCTTTAATGATTGAGCTGCTCGAGAAGCACTGACCCCTCCCCCTTCACCCCGCCCCTTCTGCCCAAGCCCCGCCCGCTCTCATTTCTGTGTCTCTGCTTTAAAGGAAGCATTGCCTCCCTCTTTTTACTTCAGCAGTCTCTATTGCCCTGCTCTGTGAAGCTGAAGAGGCATGTCAAGTGTCACTGAACCCCTCCAAACGGCAACAGGAAGCTGCCAGCTCTCGTCTCTCACATTATGACACAATTACTCGCTGGCATCAAACACGCACCGCCATGGCTCTCACCTCACGCTCCCTGCCAGTTAACCTGTTTGGAGTCCAGGAACATTTTGGCCCCGTCCATGCATGCAAATCCACAATCATGACTCACTCCTCAGATAAAACGAATGTTGCAAGTGCAGATGTGAGATAGCAAAGATCTGATGGTTGAAATGACCGCTAGCTTTTGAGCTCTGGCCCTCAAGTTGCTCATAAATTGCTTCTGATTTTTAAAACGTTTGTGTGCGCACACTACCATAGACTTTTTAAATTCAATTTTAAGTTCAACTTATTGAAAATAATCAAACATATCCAATATGGGAAAAGTGTTTGTCTAAAATGTTCTAAACAGAAATGTGTATAAAAAGTGTAAAAATGTGTACTGTATATAAAAATTGCAAAACTCTCCCGCTTGTATTTAATCATAATTTTACTGTTTTTCTGTTTAATACAAGCAGCGGCACTATTAAAAACCTAAATATGGGAAAGACATAAAACAAAATTCCTCTGGGATGAAAAACACATTAAACACATTTGAGGGGAGGGAGAAATTCCTTTCAGTTCCTTAAAATGTCAGTGACTTTCAAAAAAGTATTAATCAAATAAATTGATGTTGGCTGGAGGGTTCAGAATTAATTAACGCATTTAACACAAATGTGCTAAATGGAACATTATACATTTCATAGCATGTAATTACTCTTTTAATAAATGATTCATGTTATATTCCCATCAATTGATAACACTTGTGAATCATAAAGCAATTCAGAGCTTGTCTGGACCCTGAGATAGAGCTTATGGGGTTCAAATCATTGGTCCTTCTGTTTTTGTTCCAGCTGGGAACTAACACTGCCGATTAAATTATGCAAACCCTGCCGCACAGATAGCCAAGAGCTAAAGCCAAAAAAATCTGATGGGTTGTACAACAGAGCTGAATTAGAGAAGCACTCAACTATAAGAAAACTTTTGTTATAAAATATTACCAGTCTTTTATGTGAGAAACTTTTTCTTAAACTTCTTGAAAAAAAATGAACAAAATATATATTAAATATGTAAAATATAATATTATAAAAATGTAGGCCTATTAATATATATATATATATATATATATACTTATTTTTATGAATGCAAGTATTCATACATACGTATACATACATACATATATATATATATATACATACATAAAATATACATATACATTATGTATATATACATAAAAAAAGAGATAAATATAAAAATGTGATAAATCATGTAAAGCTACAATTAAACAAATATATTGTAAAAACACTGTATTGTAGAGGTGGAACTCAAGTAGCAAATTTAAGGACTTGTGACTTGCTTGACTAAATGAAATCAACAAATTTTGAATATCTCTTTTCATTTGTCATACTACGCATTACATCAACCACCGTTCTTTCTAAATATCACCATCAGCCATGAAAAAGTCATATCGCTGGACCACTAGCACAGACGTCACTATAAATGATGATTGACATGACTATGATTAACCTCTGCTTTTCATGCGGTCTCATCCATTAGGGTTCCCGGTAAATCGTCTGATTACTGAGCCTATAAAAAAATAATAGAGCTCCATGAAAGCAGCACCATTGTTGTAGTGGACACGAGAGAGGAGAGATATCCCTTGAAAAACAAAAGCCGGCAGTGGCTTAAAGGAAGGACATAATTAAGGGCCAATCGGAGCTGTCTTGTGTGAGCAGAGACCCAGGGGAGCACCTCTCTACCTGTCTGACCTTGGAAAATGGGAGTCCTTGGCTGAGCCGGTGACCCTCTGATCTCCACTCACATCCAATCTCCCTCACCGGCGCGAGAGACGCGACCTGCCTCATGCAAATCCCATCTCCCTCGTGAGCTGCGAATAAACTACAGCCTAATTAAATATTTTTTAACGATGTGAGTAATTTTTGCCAAGGGGTGGATTCGGGGCTAAAATTTAATATGAGATCACAAAAGATGTTCCCAGCGTTGATTCTGTAAATTAATGACTATCTGCCTTATAATAAAAGCATACTGCCAAGAATGTGAATGAAGATGGCTTACTTCATTCGAACGACTGCTTTTGGGAAAAGGCTGGAAAGTTTCCACCTCCGATAGACGGCTCAGAGATATCTGAGCTCAGGGCGGCCGAGTAATATTTGTCTGCCAAACAACGAGGTCTTCTAATTTCACAAGTCAAACAGACACACTGTATGTTTGTGAGATGGCTCGGGTTCTCACTATCCCTCAGCGTTCCTCTGGTCTAGGGTTAAGCCATAGTCTCGGCCACGGCTGTGCTATTAACTGCGGGAGCTTTCGTGGGTCCACTCGAGTGTTACACGGCTCAGATTACAGTAACCTTTAACTGCTTGCTGACAGACAGACGGAGGAGGAGTAGTCCATCTCTCTCCTTCTCTTTTTATCCCTCTCCACCTTTAATACCAAGCCGCGCCACTTCCACACAAAACCGTAATCTTCTTCCCCCCCGACACAAACCTGTCACTTCAGGAAAAATGGAGGGCATCAGTAGCCGTGGGCCGTGTGTATTCTCTGCGCTGATACATGGCACTTTACCTCGGGCTATGCATATGAGCCATTACCGGCGGCTCTCAGTGGGCCATCCGTCAATATTCCAATCAGTCTTTGGATCAGTACCAATTAATACCGGTAGCATCAAACCGACAAGCTCTTTCCATCAAAACAAGCACACATGAAACGGTAATATGGATCCAGTTGATAAAAAGGATGGTATTTGATTAATGTCTATATTCACTGGATGGTTACTGATGAAAGCTAATGCACACAAAAAAGTCCAGTCCAGCTTATATGCAGAGCAAAAAAAGTTCACATTGCACAATTTTTAAATTCAGTGCTCTATTTATTGCACATTTAATGCATATATATGTATATAAAATAATTATATATATATATATATATATATATACAATAATTGTTCATAGTTGAATGTGTTATGAAACAAACATTTCAGGCAAAAATGCATTATACTCACGCACTGGCAAGAAGTGCAAAATAACTGTGGTTACAATTATTTCTCAAAATATTTGATGGATTGCAATGTATATTATATTAAATTATTTAACAGGCTTCAAGAAGTGTTACCAAAAAGAAATTACAAAACACACTGTCACTGTCAATAAACATACACAAATCTTGCCTTAAAATTTAGTTTGCCTAATGCACCAACCTGCACTTGGTTTGATCAGTTTTTAGTCTATATTGTGAGGACAAATGTCTAACGGATACAAAAAAAAAGAAAAAATTCCCACAAGGAAAATAATTTAAAGGCCCCATGAATGAGAGTTTTGTGGCTTTTACTTAATAAAAGGTCATCTAAATTTCAGTACACTCCAAAAACAAAATGTATTTTTAGCACATATTATCATTTAAAGAGATTTAGAGATTTAAGAGATTTTATTTAATAAAAAATGGATCTTGACTCATGACTCATTCTGCACTCCACAAATCAGCGTCCAATCAAATGCTGTCTAGAATGTGGATGCCCCGGCCCCTTATGTCCCCTGCAAATGAACAGTTTATATTAGCAAATCATGTTCATGGCAGTTATGTAAACTAAAGCTGGTTAGTTATTTACAAAATAAGGGAAAAGCCCTTTGATATGTCCTCATTAAAACAAAATGTTCAACAGTTTGTGTGAGGGTTTGGTTTAGAGGTTTAGCTTAGTGTAAAAACAATTGAAGTCAATTGAAAGGGCCATTATGGCAAAACAAACAATGTGCATGTGTGTGTGTGTGTGTTTGTGTTTGCCAGAACAGAGCATTCATATGAAATTCATAGGCCACACGTCTCGTTCCAGCCAGCGCAGAACATCGCTGCAGAGAGACAATAACTTTAACAATTAACTTGGAAGGACAAAAAGGGTAAAAATCTCCCTGCGCTCTTTTCTCTGGCGTTCCTGATTTTTATCGAGCTCACAAAGCTCCCTTAGATCATCTTAATCCACTGTGGCAAAGTAGCTGAATATGAGATTCAGATTGTCTTAGAAATTCTGTGCAACCAATCAGCTTCCTGACATTGCTTTTCCCTTCAACCTTCAGAACTTGTGACAGCAAAGACCAAAAGCCAAATCACAAAGGAGTGCAAAATCGGCAAACCCAGCGAGCCGGCCGCTAAAGCCCATGAACAAAGATCGCGTTTGACACTTCAGAGCAACTTCACATCCAAATATTTTATCAATCAAAAAATGATATATATAAAATATATCATATATAGCCTAGTGTGTGTGTGTGCGTATATATAGCCTAGTGTATAAATATAATATAACATCAATGCCACATGCAGACAAACAGACAGACAATGAAGTTTAAGTTCAATTTTACACATTAAAAAGCATAATTTTCTACCAGATCTGAGTCTTAAAAATGACTTTCACTGGTCATTGAAATGACTTTTCACTGACATAAACCAGGTTAATTCAAATTAAATAATACTGTCTGGCAGATGAGCAAAATCTTACATTTTAAATCATATTATAGCAATTTTTGCTGGATACTTCATGTGCTTCATGTCATTTAATTATTTTTAAATCAGTTGATTTATCTGGAAAAGTCATCTTGGGACAAAAAGCTGACAAAAACAAAAACACAGAACAATAACTACATAACCTCAACGTAAAGGGGATTGTGGTCGAGTATTTGCCTACAAGTGGGAAAGAAAGAGAGAAATATGGAACAATGACTCCCATTCCAGTCTCAAGCTAACCTCTGTCCATTTCGCCGTGCACACCCCTCCCTCGGCCTGCCGTAAAGGCCTGTTACAGATCACTGGCCACTTTGAAAATCAAAGAAAATGAAAATCAACTCAGGGGAGAAATCTGCGGAGGCAATAACCCCTCCGTCCCCCTCAGTCACATCCCAGCGCCTCTCCATAAAGGGGAAGTGTCATAGCTGTAGGTGGCAATCTAAGACCTTAGCCCCCTTTTCTCTCTATCCAAGACGGGCATTACCATTGCGATTGTCCGTACTGCCACCCAAACCAAATTAAATCACCCGCTAAATAAAACACAGAAATCTCCCCTATTAGTCTCCCCCGTAAGGCAGATTAAATATGGTCCTGTCAATGCTGCTGTCTCCCCTATTCTCCGACACTCACTGGTTCTCTGGTTTTCGTTCTTTTATTGGAATCACTTATCTGTCAGTGCTCGGTGCATCTGAATAGAGCTCGAAACATTGGTGCAAATCAATAAACTCTCATTTTCTTGCAACAGTTTCATATTAATCGGGAGCAGGGCGGGGGTTCGGCTGGCCGGGCGGCTCTGGATCAGTCAGATGAAGATGGGAAACACCAGGGGGCTGCCGTGATCCCTTAATGAAAACCTCCCTACAAACCCCCTTTCCCTCCATCCGCTCTGTTCTGATGAGTTTTCATGCTGATCAAATACAAGCAGAAATGGCCTTTTGTAGCTCTGGTCAATTTTCCCTCCATGGTCCTGATAAATCCAGACATTGCACAATCACAAGCCATAAATCTGTGTCTGTTCCCCACTGCGCTGAATGGATGAATTATTGAACAGGAGCTGTTGAGAAAGACATACGTACACATACAAACACGTCTGCAGGTACATTCGCGCATACGCAGCCACAATCCGGCCGCTCGGGTCTGATCATCTGATGAGCTTGAGGGATGTTTGGTTTTGATGTGGACATGTGAAAATGTTTCATGCCGGTTGCTGATTTATGATGCTTTACTACAAAGTTTGAGTGATGGGGTCAAATTTGGCTTGAATTGCAAACAGTATACAGAATTAAATAAGCTGAAATTCACAAAACTAGAATAAGAGTAATTTTAATGAAAAAGGGAGGTTCATCAAGACAAACTTTGAATGACTTGTTTAAAGAAGTTTAAAATCAATGTTGATTTGAAACCATTGTTTCATTCTATCTATCTATCTATCTATCTATCTATCTATCTATCTATCTATCTATCTATCTATCTATCTATCTATCTATCTATCCATCTATCCATCTATCCATCCATCCATCCATCCATCTATCTATCTATCTATCAGTATGTATTTGCAATTCCGATTGATGTCAATTCTGAAAACGCACACCGCACATAATGACAACCTAATATCCGTTTCTGTTATGGAAGACAGTCCGAAATCCAGCCAATCAGGTGCAGTGTTTGGCAAAAGTCAATTTGATCCTTGTTAGCTGGTAATGAAGTCTCATTAGCTAAGGCAACAATAAGCTCTCAACATCTATTTGGTTAAAGAGTGTGAATCTACAGTGAAATTTCCTGCTGTTCGGACAACAGTCATTAGCAAGGCCTGCATGCCGCCACACATTTATAATCTGTCTGTCCCATGCAAACACACAGATCGTGCCTCCAGCGAATGAGCCGTACTGCAAAACCAACCTTTCGTCACTACCTCGTTTGGTTTGGCATGCCCACGGGCCGTCCATGGACTGTATGATGGCTGACTGATTGCCCAACATTTTTACAAGTTACCAGAAAATATATATATATATATATATATATATCTATCTATCTATCTATCTATCTATCCATCTATCCATGAACATATTTCATAACTTTCCAACAAACCTTTGTTTGAAAGTAGTAAATTCCTTTGAATTTCAATTCATTTTAATTATACTGTGTCTTTAAATTCAAATTGCAATTCTGCATCCAGTTTGCTACATCAATTAGAATTCAAGAACTGAATTGGAATATAAAAGGCACATCTGATGGCACACGATATTGCTGTTTAAGTGGGCTGCTCATGGCCTTCTCTTTCTCCCCGTCTTTCTGATTCTCTGTTCTCAGTTGGCTGTGCTGCAGAGGGCCGGTGCAGACACTGGCTGTATTCTGATTTATGCTCCGTCTCTCTCTACAGGCAACAGGACACCTTGAGGGGAAATACAAACATCTGACTTACAAGGGCCACCGTACAGCAGACGACACAGTGACTGAACTTCCCAGCATACATTCATGTGCCTCTGATCACGGTTCAAAAGATCACTGCGGCTTAAAGGTTAACGTTTGCGTTTGCTTTCCGGAACATGTCAGGACATCTACACGCATCTCTAGTCATCTCAAAAGTGCCTCTTTGCAAACAGGACAGTACTTCAGCAGTGACTGGACATCTTTACACAACAGTTTTCACAATAAATTCAATGTGGTAGCAAATTATTTAGAGAATCCTGAAAAAAAATGTATCGCAGTTTCCACACAAATATTAAGTAGTAAAGCTGTTTTCAACATTGTTAATTATAAGAAATCTTTCTTCAATATTAGAATGATTTCTGAAGAATCATGCGTCAACAAAGACTGTTTTGTTACTTTATATTGTAATAATCTTTCACAATATTACTGCATTTTTAATCAAATACATGCAGTCTTGGTGAGCATAAAAGACTTCTTTCAAAATCATTAAAAAATTTTACATTGCACCAACCCCTAACTAATTATATATGACGTCTTAAAGGTACAGCAATAAAAACCAGCAGTTTAATTCTGGTTGTGAAACATTACATATATAAAGGGAAATAAACATCAAAAGTGAAGAATATGTCCTGCTTAAAGGTAAAAATTCATTGGTTGTTGAGGTAAGCATCACTGGTAGTAAGAGATCTTCTCTTGTTTTGCAGTGTTTCCCACATCTCAGGATGTCAAACAACTTCATCCCTGAGTTGAGAAGACCAGAGCAGAAATGGACACAAACACAGTTGGCTGATAAGTGGGCTATAGGCTAACCAGCTCTCTCTCAAGCCCACTGGTTCTCCTGAGATTGCATCGATCCGTATGTCCATCCACCCATACGCTTTCCTCTGCTCTGCACTCATCTGGGAGAGAGTGATCGCTGATCTCCATACTGTTCATTAAGCTCCTCTCTCTCAGATGGGAGAAAGGCTTGTTAACTCTTTCTTATGACCTTAAATACTGTAGCTTGGACACAAGGGTGTTTGGGGGAGACAGGACACACACACATACATACACATCCCTAACCAGCCTGGCTGTCAATAGTTGTGACAGTGGGATGGGTGAATGCCTGTGGGAGTTCGTTTGGACTGTATATTGAATATTCATAATATATTTGTGATGGCAATACAAAATTAAGGATCATCACAAATTATTGCAATGATTTTAAGAGTTTTATTTGGTCATTAATTTTCATAAAGACCATGCCATTAAAATAGGTCTTGATCCTGATATTGTAACATGCGAGTGTGTTGTTATATTGGTGCGTATAAATGAAAATGATTAAATATAATTGAAAAACTGTTGTAACCATTTCAGAAATACAGATATATATTGAGATTGTCAAATAGCTGAAAAACTTCAAGATATAATTGCTTTATCTATATTAACCAGCACTGGTGTGTGTGTGTGTGTGTGTGTATGTGTAGGACCAGGAAGCTAGACCAGGTATAAACAAGACTGAACATTATTCCTGAACAGTTGATAAGGGCCTCTGAGTGTTGGATTGAGCTCGGCCCCTGGACGCCGCTTCACCGCGCTGTATTCTAATGCTCTATCTTTGTTCTGTCTCTTTGTTTCAGTTTGAGATTTTTGAAGGGGAAAACGGTCACAGACACAATACGACTGAACGGCTTTGTTTAAAAAAAATGATTACTGGTTGTACCTTCAACTGAGGACAAATCACAAAATATCTGCAAGAAATTCTGGGACCATCTTGGACAATAACCTTGACAATCGACATTGCTGACATTGCTGTGAAGGTTTTAGGTGCAAAATAAAATAGCAATTAAATAAATACATATTTTAAATGTAATGATGTCAATAAATAATTCTTCTGCCAGGGAATATATTTGATTAGCAGACATAAATGTTGACTATAGACCGTAGACATGACTATAGACGGTTTCCTCCGAGGAGGCAAGAGAAGCAGTGCCTCCTCAAAAAATTGGATGAGAATATATCACAAAAATAAAAAAACACAAATATTACAAAATATTACATTAATACGTGCATAAATCACTCCTTTCTAAAGCAACACTCCAGCAGGTATAGTTCCAGTGGAAGTCCGTGTCTCTCACGCCTCCTCTAAGCCCATTGAGTTTTAATAGACCCCCTAAAGCATGCAGTAGATTTAGTGGGGATAACTGAGAATGAATGGGGGAAAGTCACGAGAGAGGAGGCAATGATTAGGTATGATTGGTTGTGATTGGATACAACTGGTTTGTGTGATAAATCCTTGGGAAAAAGTAAGTAAACAACACCCATCTAGATATAATTGTTTTATGTCATGTCAAAATCAAACTTGAAAAAAAGTGAGGACTTCACCTCATTTCAGAACACCACTGCACTCATTGCCACGTTTAGTTATTATTATTATTATTATTATTATTATTATATAAGTGTCATGTAACGGTGATTGTAATGAGCGCACGACAATTGAGAATCAAACAAATAGTCTTGATTTTAGATCCACAAGGAAAATCAGGAGATATATACAGATAAAAATCAACCTCTAAACACAAGATTGGACAAAGAACAGAAACAGAACAGAACAGTTCCCTGGTGATTGTCAAATTGACCACAATCAAGAAGTCCAGAGAGTCATATAATAATAATAATAATAATAATAATAATAATAATAATAGTTATTATTATTGTTCAATTTTTACTGTGCGTCTAATAGAATGTCCACAATACAATACTCAGATTTTGATCTTATCTTTGACATTTTTTGGGCACTTCTATGCGGCATAGTCAAAAATGTACAGCAACTCTGCTCTGATAATAACTGACAAAATCCTGAGGCACCTTTTCCTGAAGAGCTGTGTTTGATGAGTAAGGCTGAGAACTGGAACACACGGCATACGTGATAAATCAAACGAGCCGCACTAGAGAAGGAGAGCAGTGGATTTCTGTCAGGAAGAGAGATCATTCCTTTTCTACTTGAGAAAAGCACAATCAATCCATTATGAGCGCGCGCTCTCTTGTAAATCTGGGATTTATGCTAGCACGTCTCAACTCGACTGTGCTCCAAAGTAGCGTCTGATTTACTGAGTCGCAGCATCAAAATAAAGGGCATAATCACTGCGGGAGAGAGAGAGAGAGAGACTGCGGAAGGGCGATTGAGACTGCTAATAGATATGTTTTGTAATAGACACTTGGCATAAATCAGCTCAAACAGACGCCGTTTTGTCAGGCTTGGCGTAGGCCGATTCAGTTAGCTAGTCTGCTCGTTAGGACATCCGTTAGTGTGGCTGGAGACCTGGCTGACGCCCAACAACTCATTACAGAGGTCGAGGAAGAGGAGGGAAAGGACGTTGAGCTCTTCCTTGCCGCTCTCATCTCATGGTTTGTGACGGATCCTGACAGCTGCCTTCCTTTGATCAATTAATATAAAGCACTTATTCATCATATGGGACTCTACAGAAAGCTGTCTGGGAGAGCGTGATTTCCGTAGCATTGACGCTAGCTGAATCCTGTGCATTAAGGTGAGCCTATGGGATTGGCAGACCTTTCCAAAGCCATCATAAATCAGGCTGGAAAACAAGTGTAGCGGAGAGCGATAAGCTCTGTGCAGACAGCTTTACCGCGCACGAGAAATGGATGAGACGTACACCTGGATCAATGTCCGGTTGGAGGGAAAAAAGTCCACATTTCTAGATGTCCATTGGTTAAAATTCACCAGTGGCAAAATCCCCTGCACCAGATGTCCAATTGGTATTCTTTGAATAACTCCGGGTTACAGTGTTTGGCTTTGGTGCTTTAGGAGGGAAGAAAGTCAAAGTAAGACCAAAGTAACCCTCTTTCCACAGCTTTACTTATGGGAGAGGCTGTATATCTCAGTGAGCAAGGCTTGTTGAAATGTACAAACGCTTTAAAAATAAACTGTAGTACCTCTGATTTTTTTTTTTTGTGATGGGAATGTTTAGACAGTATCTTCTTGGAACAACCATTCAATAAAATTACATGGAAAATGTATCAGATTACCACAATAAATCTGTAAATGTAATGAATAGAAGAGGTAGATCAGATGCAAAGGCAACACGCTCCCCAAATTTATTACAGAAGTGTCTCTCTGAGATATAGACTTCCTCTAAAAGTGCTGTGGCTCATGGCCCCTGCTTCCCCTTTAAACAGGAAATGAACGCTGGTGAGTGGTAAGCACCTCTCAACAGATACCAGTCAACACTTACACACAAAAGCACACACAGTAATAACCAGACGATTAGAATCAATCTACAGCCTATTTTACAGGGGTCATTTTCTATAGTATTTGATCATTTTTTTCTTCAAAAAGAAATTTTTAGTAATTTTTTTGGCACCAAAAATCTGTAATTTAGTTTCTTGTGGTGTTTGTGATTCTTATTATTATATAATAGGGAAGTATGCGATTTTGGATGCAGCAATAGGCTCATTTAGAAATCACTGATTCATTCACCCAACCAATTCATTCAAAAACAAAACTACGGACTGTCTTCATGAGTGATTCACTGAATCATTCACAACAGATTAGCTCAAATACATGGAATCATTTAGTCAACTGATTCAATTCAAACCAGTGTTTCATTCAGGAACTAAATCCAGTTTTCCATGATATGCCACTTTTCAAGCAGCTAGAACGGCATAAATCTCATAAGAATGGAGCTGAGAGAGGCGTTCTACAAACACACATACACACTGCTGATCAGTAGACGAGTTTGTTAGACTGAGGTCCGGCTGACATTTCATTCCTGTTCTGTAAGCACAATTTACAGCTCTCCTGCATACAGGGCTTATGGGCCAGACACAGAGGGGCTCAAAGCATGTAAGACCTGCAGCCCTGCAAAGACCCGGCCCAACCTTGGAGCAAAGCTCAGGCCAAGACTTTGCACCTTGTGTCAGACTGCTTCATTTTTAATGTCTATAGAGAAACTGTAGGAGGAGGATACGTTCAAAACAGAAATGTGCTGTTGCAATTGTGGTACTGAATTAAATGTAGAACTACTGAGCTAACTGCAGCATGCTTTCAATGCCTGGACACTGTCAGCCGGCAGCAAGAAATGTAACATTAAAGTTTGAAAATCTCACATTGACAAAAACTGATGGTTGAATGTAAATGTGACAGCACTACTATGAGGAACATGTACACTGTACTGACATGGCTGAATGAAACTGATTACATCGCTGACTGGTCTCTGTCCCTGTAAAACCCAACAGTGAAATGAATTAAATGAAATGAGTTTGTTTCACTCAAATAATAATGAAAGTTTATTGTACTTAATAGAAAAAGCTGCAGTAAGCTGTAGTAATGTGAACTTAATATGATTGAGTTGAGTTGCAGCAGATTTCTAATTCCCAGGATGCTTTACGTCAGACTGTATAAGGAAAATAAATGTTGAAATTAAGTGTTATTTTGTGTGTTTTTGCACAGAATTAACATAGGGAGGCATAAGTTAGTGTACAATGTTGTGTTATGTTGCGAATTACGGGGAGTTCTGTTATGTTAGATTTGTAAGGTTACCATTGTGGTGAAGAGCCTGTGGTTAGGTTGGGGATGGGCTGCAAAACTTTTAAGATCATATATACTGTATGTTATTTGACTATATACATGCAAGTATGTAATGACAGTATCTTTGATAGTTACAAATAGTATGCATTATTTGCTATCTAACATTTAACATAGCTCTGAATGTGATGTTCATTTAAATGAGGCTGAGAACTGTGGGAGCAAAGGGATGCCGGTGACGTGATTGTTAATGAGAAACACCTATACACAACACTGACCTTGCTCCGCTTCCATGGCTCTCGGCCCCGCCCCACTTGTAACAAAACTGTTAAGTTCTACTAACGTAGAAACATGAGTTAGTTTACTTAAATGTTTTGAGGTAATAAGTTTCCCTAAATGTATTCTGAACTTATTGAGTTTTACAGTGGCCGTTCTACACACATACGTGGATGTAGAACTTACTCTAGCTGCAGAACATTTCACTTTTCACTCGTCTTTTATGTTCACCAAGGCTGCATTTAATTGATTAAAAATACAGTAAAAACAGTAAAATTTTAAAATGAACCATTTCATATTTGAAGTTGTTTTAAAATGTAGTGTATTTCTGCTATGGAAAAGCTAAATTTTCAGCATCATTCCACCAGTCTTCAATGTCACATGATCCTTCAGAAATCATTCTATTATGCTGATTTGGTGAAACATTTACTATTATTATCAATGCTGAAAAGAGTTTCTATATACAAAACATACATTTTTTTCTGAAATCTCAATGTGTAACATTTTCTAAGAAGATACCTTCTACATAAACAATGTTTGTTTGAAATGTCACATTTCTGTTTATAGAATGCTATAATGATTCCAAATGCAGATTTTATATGCAGCCTTCCAGATTCTATATACTTTTACAACTACAATGTTTCTACATATATTCTACATATAGAACTCCTACAGAATGTAGGGATGTTTCTACTCCCATTCTGAATGATTGCAGTTGTTTTTTGCATCCCTGAAAACTCATGGAAAGGTGTCAGCCTCACGGGTGCAGTGTGCCAGAAGTGTTCTGGGTATTTTACATTCCAAAAAAGTGACGCGTTTGCCTCTGGGCCTGTGCTTCCCCAGAAGCCTAAATGTGTTTCAGAAGCCCAACGGTCTTTCATGTCTAATACCATGATATTAGTCTCAAAGGAAAGCTAAACTTTCCCAGCACAGTGTCTAATCCAGCTTTCATTGGGGAGGAGTGGGGCCTTCGAAAAGTGTCTTTCTACATGCTTGTATGGAGTTAACTTTTCTGACTGAAATTTATCATTACCAGTTAAAACCACAGTTAAGGGGTGTAGTAAAGTTGTGGACAGTCCACAATAAAACTGAGAAACAACCTCAACAGCATGTTAAAACTCACAGAGCGCTCAGCTCGAACGCATCTGCAACATCAAGGACAACAGGCCAACTCTTTTTACTGCATGTAAGACCAATAACAGGCCTTTAATTCTACACTCGCTGATTTAATTTGATGCGCTTCTTAACGGCGGAGAGCCAATACCTCCAGGTATCATCCCAAAGTCTCATTCATCATTTCCGGCTCACTCAACAACACCAGTTTGCTATAAGGGTCCTGACGGCATCCTGAGGGAGGCCCGCGTTTGAGGAGGTGCTAGATTGATAAAAAGCCTCCCGAAGATAATATCATCGGCACAGCTGGCTAAATCTGACAAGAAATTCCTCACCCGCCCCCGCGAAGACCACGCTATTCCCTTCCCTTGATTTTTTGGGAAGCAGGTGACAGAAGATTTGCACAGGACAAACTAGCTTGTCACCAAAGGACAAGCCAGCCAGCTGTTAAGGTGTTGGGAACATGACATATCACTATGTTTTACCTCAGATTAATTCACTTATTAGAGCCAGACCCAAATCACCTGTCACTGTCAAATCACATGTCACGGCGTGGAAAATGTGTCAGGTACGTCCGTGTTTCACACACATACACACACCTTCCCTATTACCTCTCAGAACTGCTGTCAATACAATAAATGTAAATCTCCCCGACAGACGCAGAGGGCTGCCGCAGTCAAGCTAACAGGAACCTCTTGCATGAGAAGGAGAGAGAGAGAGAGACTCCAGCAGCCTCGGGCACACAAGCGCACCTGTTCATTGACAGTTTACACTGTGATTGCTTGTGTATGCGATATGAAAAAAGAACTCAGAAATATTAGCTGTTTATTTGTACTGTACTTGTCAGAATATGAATTTGTAAGTATTCTGCAGTTCCTTGCGTATAATGCCTCAGTGTGGATGAGGTGGGCATTATTAGACAGGGATGTGTACAGTACAGTAGCAGGAGGAGGGTGAAGGGCTCGATTTGTGTCTCTCGGGTTGGAGGAAAGCATGAAAATCAGCCATAATGTGTGACTACTGTGGATGAACAGCTGCCTGACTGCTTGATTACTGAACAGACTTGAAGGATCAAAACGCACACACACACACACACGCACACACGCACACACACACACACACACACACACACACACACACACACACAATTTCCCTCTCTGCCCTCTAGTATCCATAGTAAGGTGAATCTCAGAAATAAATGTCAAAGGATGCTTTATAATATAAATATAAAATATATTTATATTTATAATAATATAACTTGAAATTAACAATGATATAATATTTAAATTTAAAAAAAGATATAATATTCAATAAGTACATTTGTAAAGTATAAATGAAAACATAAATGGTTTACATTATGGAAGTACATGTTTACTGAATTAGTATTGGAACTATTGGAGTATTGGAGTTAGTAGACTGTAGTATTTAAAAATTTATTTTCATTTTTTTGTATGCAAACTTGCATTAAGAAACAAGAATATTGATGGAAAATATGCTTAATTGTCAAAGATAAAGACACAATGCAAAAAAATAATAAAAAATAAATAAAAAAAATGCAAATGACTCAATCTTAATAGTGCAAATGTAGTTTTCTTTCTTTACAAAAAATATAATCACATTGTTTCCTTTTTAAAATATGTAACTCTGGTGTGATAACATTTTTTTTTTTTAAAAAGTCGTACATTAACTAATACTATCACCATTCAAAGGTTTGAGGTCAGTAATTATTATTATTTTTTAATTAATTAATAAATTAACAGTTTCTTTTCAGAAAGGATGAATTCAATTGAAGTCACAGTAAAGAAATTTACTTTTTAATTTCAAATAAGTACTGTTCTTTTGAACTTTTTATTCATCAAAGAATCATAAAATGTAAGTTTCCACAAAAATATTAAGCAAGACAACTGTTTTCAACATTGATAATAATAAGAAGAAATGATTCTTGATCAGCAAATCAGCTTAGAATGATTTCTGAAGGATCATGTGACACTGAAGACTGGAGTAATGATGCTGAAAATTCTTTAAATCACAGGAATAAATTACATTTGAAAAACTATCATAATAAAAAACAGTTTTTCAAATTGTAGTAATATTTTACAATATCACTGTTTTCACTGTATTTTGATTATATAATCCTAGGTGAGCATAAGAGACTTTCAAACACATTAATTAAAAAAAACTGACCCCAATGAATTTTTGTCCTACTACTACTACTAAGTGAGCTGCACATCACAGCATTAACTGCTCAGAGAAGTGTAGAATTGCATGTGCAACAGTTTGCGCTTGGTCTCTCTGCAGCACATGTCAGTGCCAGAGACTCATGTTTCTAAGCTCACCTCCTAACATAATACCTCACTCCACGGCCAATCAGACGCTTCTGCCTGTCACCGAACTGTCAGACGGAGCATGCAGACAGATTGGCGAGAGGCTGAAATGGCGACACAGACAGAGAGAGAGAGAGAGAGAGAGAGAGGGAGGAAGAGCAGCTCGCCCCGGCAGCAGACGCCAGCAGCCCCTCCAAACTACACAGTAATACAAATCTTTATTTGGTCGTGAGATGTTGACAGGTCAATTGAACAGAATGAGTCTAGTTTATGATACAGTTGTCAGAGGCGGTTAGGCCCGGAGTCTGTTTATCTGACTACTCGAGATATTCCCACAATCTCTCTCTCAAACCCCAGCACCTCGAGGTTAATTACTTCACCAATTTGAGTAAATGGCATGCCATAGTCCCATCTGTCTCCATTAGTTCCCCACTATTTCTCTATTTACGAGGACGGGGGTCAAGGCGCCGGGTGCAGGAGGGATGTAATAAAGCATGCGATTTTATGTTTACACAAATGCGAGAGCCGGGGCATAAATAACAGAAATGTATCTCTCAAATGGTGAGAGCATTCATAATAATGCTGCTCTTTAAAAAGCCGTTTTTGAGCCATTCTCCACCAGCCATAGAGAATGAAAAACATGCAGCACTAAAAACTAACAAGCCAGTGAACAGTGGTAATAAATATATGGGCTGCGGCAGCACTCTAACAGGGCGGAGGGGCCATTACGGCTTCGGCGGTCTGTACTCCAGTGGTCAGGTCTCAATACGCCAAGAGCTGGTCACTAGGCCTGTACGCGCGTTACGAGGACCACTATGCTATTTTTAACTTAGAACAGTTATTTAATATATTTACAAAATTAAATAAAAACAAAGAAACCTGCTAATTATCAAAACAAATTAATTATAACAGAATGAATAAACAAAAAAATATATAAGAAAAATATCTTAATACATTTTTGCACAAATTTAGAAAAATTTAAAATATATAACATTCTTTATTGGCTAACACTTTACAATAAGTTCATTAGTTAAACATTAGTTAATGAGCAATACATTTGTTACTGTATTTACTAATCTTCGTTGGCGTTAGTTAACGAAATTACAGTTGTTCATTGTTTGTTTATGTTAGTTCACAGTGCATTAACTAATGTTAACAAGATTTTAATAATGTATAAGTAAATGTTGAAATTAACATTAACAAAGATTAATAAATGCTGCTTAAGTGCAGTTCATTATTAGCTCATGTTAACTAATGAACCTTATTGTAAAGTGTTACCATAAAATGCTACTGCAAGAAACATATTCTATGCAAATATGCAAATGATTTGGGTCTCATAAGAATTTAACAGAATTTGCCCTGTTTCATCATTAAAAACAACAACTTTTAAAAGTAAACTTTAAAATAAATGAGACCTGCTTTCATTTTTTGTTATCTAATGGATTTTTAAATGTGTCTTCAAGGGATAGTTTACCCAAAAATGAAAATCCTCTCATTATTTACTCACCCTCATGCTATCATGAGCGTACACTGGAGAAATTGTTGGTTTAACTTAAAAAAGTAAGTTCCCTGGTTGTCTTAAAATTTTGAGTTCACTGAAATTAAAAATTAGAGTTAATACAATGAAGGCGATTGGTTTAATCAACAGAAACTCTAAATATTATGTTATCTGGACTACATTAATCATCAAGTTGATTTGACAAAAGAAATTTGATTATTTACAAATTGTAGTCGGTTACTGATTCCAAATTACATGACAAAAAATTGTAGTTAGTAACGTAATTCATTACATTACACATTTAAGGTAATACATTCTGACCACTTTTCTGACCATTACTTTTGACCAAACTCATTCATCACATTGATCAATATAAAAAGATGAATTATTTTATTTGTTTACCTGCATATAATCTGACCATTAACAGACATCAGAGAACCATTCACTTAATTTGATTTATTTATTATTATTATTATTATTGACTTAAGTTTATGATTGATCTAACTTATTAACCAAAAGGTTCAGCTGACAAAAAAGTTGGGGAATCCCTGCATTACATGTAAATATGAAATGACAGGAATTTCTAATATGTTTGAAGAACAAAAGTCTTCCAAAGACAGTGATACAAGGTTAAATGACTCACTGAGTGATGATTTGAATAATAATTAATGTGTTTGTCCAGAGCTGATAAGATATGCAGTGTTGCAATGCTGAGAGAACGCTTAAAAGTGAAATGACTTTTGTAAATCCAGAGATTAAATGCTGTGTGTCTCTCAGTTTCTCTCAGTCTTTGTGTGCAATTCCACAAACCTGGAAGACCCTCTCTGAACACATCTAATTTTTTTTTTTTTTTAGGAAGGAACATTTAAACGATAGTCAAGAAGTAGTAGAGATATTTATGAACAATTTACTATAGTTTAACTTACTTATAATTCCAAATTATAAGGTTGAGCTACAAATAATTCGTATACGTCAGTTTGACTGAATGAGCTGTAAAACTTCCTTCATGTTCTATTTTCAAACTTCAAGAGAATAGCATAAGGCTTAGTATTTTATTGTGACATGGTATCACAAGAATATCTACGGCAAGATTTCTTTTCAGTTGCTGCATTCTTTTCCTCCTGATTATTTTCTCTTTTTTCCCCTTGAATGAAAAAGAACAAAATATACTGCGCCTTTATGGTCTGCTCTCCCGATTTAATTTATGATATATCCCATTAATAATTCACTGGAATGCACTAAGAATCTCTCTTTTTTCCTCCCCAAATCCTCACATCTCTTTCCAGGTTTATTTTCATGCTTTAAAATGTAATTGTCTCCCCTTTTCACTTCTAATCCCTATTTACTAAATTGTATTTACAAAATGCAATATTGTTATCTCTCAAAATGATGGAAAGCACTTTGGAATATTATCACTCAATGCTAAATTTAATGAACATTTTTGATCGAGGCAATGTATAATTTAGATATACATTAGTACAGTTATATTAACCCGTCCGTAATATTATTGCGGATTGAATCAAGCTTTTGGGTTTATTCGTTCATAGAGTGAACCTTTCGCTGTTTGTTTACAGTTTAACAGAAGTTACTCCCATAATTCACGCAAAGCTTGAATGCAATGTTTGGATAAATGTCTAACAAAATTAGCTTTCATCACATTGGGTATCTCTGCCCACAGTGAAATGTCATTGGTCCAAAATTCCCTGGATAGTAAACATCAAAAATGTTCTGATTGGCAGTAATTATGTCATACTGATCAGCATTTTCACTTACTTCGTGGACAAGATACTAACTGACTTGTTGCATCGCTTCAAATATCGATCATTTGTTAAGAATAGAAAGTTCGTGAATGTAAGTTTTCTTGAGATCAAAGACGTGCAGCATATTATGATAAATCTAATGGAAAGATATTAAAACGGTTACACAGAAGTGGAGAAGAGCTATCGCTTTACGACACACCGCATGGCAGGGGTGTCCTTCATCTTTTGGTGTGTGTGCGTGTGGTGTGTTACAGGGAGTGACTGGTAGGGCAATTAATTTCATCGCAAGGTAAATGCAGTCTCCAGATTTCCCCTTCTCTCTTTCACACACGTTATTAGTCTGGCTGTGTCTGCCTCTGCCTGCGTCCCAAAGGATCCATACATTCAGCTGTTAAAGATGACCTTGCCAAGAACACTAAACCACTAACTTTCCTGCTTTCTCGGTCTCTCTCATTCTAGGCTCTTCAAAACGACGCCGTAACAAAAGAGAGGCTTTTAAAAGTGAATTTTATTTGTTCTGAAAAATACTACCAAGGAAAAAGAGAGAAAGCTCTCCTCCACCCACGTCCAATACCACTCGCACTTCACTCTGTCCCAGATTTTTGGAGGTTGCCGGAGTTTTTCCCTCTCTCTCCGGCTCT
Source organism: Zacco platypus (assembly GCA_038088235.1). Classification (NCBI taxonomy): domain Eukaryota; kingdom Metazoa; phylum Chordata; class Actinopteri; order Cypriniformes; family Xenocyprididae; genus Zacco; species Zacco platypus. Next base: position 14,775,300 of record CM076069.1, read on the forward strand.
AATCTTTGTCGTATGCGTGGGAGAACAGAAAGTCGCTGGATGCTGGATGGGGCCTCCATGTGTAAACAACAAAGCGACTGTCATTTAATCAGGGGCCCTTTAAAGAGTGCGGCAGCGATGCCGGAGTGGGACTCCGCTCGCTTTTCCCTTTTCAAGGACAATTGTTCTTTTCGCCCTCCGCTGGCGTGCGACTTCACATTCACGTAAACAACCCGTCATCGGCAAAACGCTCGACGCCAGCCGCTCTTCAGCTGTCTAACTTCACTTTGGTTTTGCCGCCTTTGTTTGTGAATTATAAATCTAAATCTACGCAGAAGGTTAAGCATCTCCTTATAGTGTGTCTATCGTTCCTTTGACATGTTTTTAGCTTGAAAGCACCTACCGAAGACACGTCCTCTGCGTGGGAATACGATGCGCGGCTCACCTCGCGCGAAAGCTCTCGCAGAAGGTAAATTCCAAAAAAGTGAGTGTGGGAAATTACTATTTGTTTTCAATTTCAGATCAAGCAGATTTCTCTACGGGGGACGAGAGAGTATTAATGTCGACGAGGCCGCGGCGTTTCCTCCACGGCCCCGACAGGCCATTAGTCTCTTCTGACAAGCCCGCAACCTGCCACACACTGCAAAGTAATGAATTGGGGGGAAAGATAAGGAAATAAAATCATCCTTAATTTCTCAGCCTGCCTTTGTGTAAACTAATATTTTTCCACCCCAGCGCGTTTGATATGTTTGGTGCTGCGGTTGCCAAGCTCAGCTTCTGTGAAAGATGATGCCGAGACACTCTGGGAATGAAAAGAGGTAAAATATGAGAGCGTCGCTCGCTGACGTTCGGCCTGCCGTTTCTAATATGGCACACAATGAGAGACGGACGGGATGGCCTGTGTGTATATGTGTACTGAGATTCTTCACCTTTAACAAAATAACATTCCTCTCTCTCTCTCTCTCACACACACACACACACCGACAGTCTACGGACAGCAACTCTGCAGTGTAAACACAACCAAAGCGCATTAATAAACAATCACACAGCAAAGGAGAAAACACAAGCGTGCCTTAATTTGAAAACAACTTAAGCGAGCAGACAGGGAATTGGTATTTTGGTACTGAAAAATCATATAGTTGTAGGTAATGGACTGTTTGCATTCAGGGGCAGGAAGGCAATTACTTAGAGACTCATTAAGGTGGCAAATTTGTTAATGCACTGCTAAACGCGCACTAACCAACCGCCGATTTATGTTAATCTCTGTACAGCTGTTTCGCTAGCAGGGGAAAAGTGTTTGTCCACAGCAAAGCAAGATCTCAGACCCTGAGAACAGAGCAGATCATGAATTCTCTTCAGATAGCAGGTTTACAGAGACTATCCGGAGATTTAAAATATGAAAATATGGTGTGAGTGTTTGGCTGCAAACAGCAGTTGTGTTTCTACTTCATGCAAGTCAACTTCAAATTTACAGCTTAACATTCTACAAAAGGTTTAGTCCAGGGATGCACCATGCATTGATATTATATCAGTTAACAAATGATATTACAGCTTATATCTATAAAGAAATATTAGATATTTAATTGTGCTCTTTTCATCCATGTTTTTCATTTAATGCTCATTTAAAGTTAATCTTCAAAAACCCTTAAGGAAATCTCAAAATCACAATACATTTTCATACTATATATTATAATGTTGTGATGCCTAAATTGTAGTTTAGTGTTTTTCATTGATTGCATAAATCACATTTCCATATAATTATAATATCAGTCAACTTATCAATTATTAGCCATCACATGAAAATAATTACAGGCTTATCTGTTTCATGCATCCCAGAGTTTCATCTAGAACTAAAAAGGGTTTTACAGCCTGATTCAACAAGGAACTTTTTGACACTTAAGTAACACTTAACATTTGGAATGTCATCGCATTAGATGAAAAATATCTTTCTTATCATTATTTTTAACAGTATTTCTCTGGTTTTATGATTAAAAAACACCAACTTTCAAATGTAAACTTAAAAAAAAATGAGACTTGCTTCGAGATGTTATCTAATGTATTTTTAAATGGATAGTTCACCCAAAAATGAAAATGTTTTCATCACTTACTAAGTCTCATTGCTTCAGGTCTACTGTCAAACGATCATTCGGGATAGGGACATTGTGGCACATGATATAAGTGCATTGTGAAGTTTGCGAGAGAAGTAACGCAAAGCACTGAGGACGGCCGCTTCTCAAGAACGCTCGTATGACAGTAGATCAGTAGCACTAATTTATAGTTAAATACATGAGTATTTTTCTTCCGCACACCTATCTTTTTGCTCCAGAAGACATTGATTCGTTCACTGGGGTGGCATGGATTACCGCTATGATTGTTGTGTGTGGTTTTTTAAGCATCAAACGAGTGGCAGACATTCAATGGCATTATATAGAATCACAGACATGGATTATTTTTCTTTGTTTATCTGAAGAAAGAAAGTCATGTACATCAGGAATGGCATGAGGGTGAGTAAATGATGAGAGAATTTATTTTTGGGTGAACTATTAGATACTTTAAGTATCCAAATGAAAAAAGAAGAACAAAGAACCTTTATTTATGTAAGTGACAGGTGCTGTACAAGAACATACTGTGAACAGCAAGTGTGTCGTTGTTGTACACTGAAAAATATTTAGTGTAGAAACAATTTTCACTCAACAATTTCACAAACAATTACAAGAAATCGGCAGGTAACACATTGAATTAAAATTCTAAAGCTGCAGTCTGTAAGTTTTGCCTCTTTGTTGCCATCTCTGTTTTAAACCTGCAATTGCAGTTATTTGGAGAATTATCATCTTTATGTGGGTTGTGCCTCAGCATGGCTCCTCAGCGCGGATGAATCTGGTGTGTGCTGTCAGTCACTACATCAGTGTACTTTACTTCATAATCACAGACTCTTCGTCTTGACCAAAATAAGAATTTTCACCGGAAAATGTCATATGAACAAGTAAGTAACTTTTGTTCTGACCAAGTGAGGAAAAAAGCATAACAATAAATCACTCTGTCAATAGTGATTAAATCTAATGATCGCTTCAAACTGTGCAAATTATTATTGTTATTCTTTGACCTCAAATTGTTAATGTTAACAACATCAGCATTGCGTGACTATGTGTATTTAGTGTGTATTAGCGTTACCTGTAGATTTCAATTTCTGTAGCCACTCTGCAGTCCGAAGTCTTTTGCTTTTGACTTCGGGTGAATATTCATTGTTGTCATTGATGATTTTCATTTGGACCTTTCTGGATTACAAGCCGCCATCAAAATGATAAATTATTGCAGCTGCTGTGAGAAAAGGCTATAAATGATCTGCCACCTGTAGCATCCTCCACATGCGATATAGCCTACTAGCTGGGACGTAATGACGCAAAGACGTTTCCCGCCGAAACCTACCAGTACCATTTGAATTAGAAAACTTTATTACAAGCTTACCGTTGTGAATCGGACGAAGATAAGGAGATAGTTTTGAACATTGGCTGGTTATGTACTTGCTCAAAACTTGATTTTGCATCATTTTTAACCAAAAAAAGTTACGGACAACAGCTTTAAAGTAAAAAAAAATAAATAATAATTTCTTGTAAAATGTCCTCTAGTAATTTTAATGCTGTTTTATTTACAACTTTTTTTTTTAAAGGTGCACGCATGAATTTTAGCTACGTGATCTTCATCTGACCCCAGTCCTCCTCCTGGCCTCATGTTACCATGCCTCTGTGTGTCACCGGGTTTGTGTGTAAATGTGTGTTGCTGAGTGTTGACAGTGAGGCTTGAGGGAGTCATTAGTGACCCCAGCATGCTCTGCCACACTAAGCACGCCTGATTCGTCCACCGAGACCCCTCTAGACCATCTGCCCCCTCACCCTTCATTCAGACAGACTTTCCACAGCAGCAGTCACACATCATCAAACAACAGAGAGATATTATCTACAACCCCTTTTCAAATTTCTGATCATCCACTATCAATTTCAAAAGCATCAACTGCTACTAACGATAGTAAAACAACAAAAAAGACAAACTGCAATAATACTCAGAAGTCGTTCTTAGTGCAAATCCTCAAGCAGCGTGAAGCTCTGCAGAGAAAGCAAACGGTCTCGTGGCAATTAATGAATGAATCCGTGCTCATGTCTCAATTAGCAAATAATTAATGGCTGTGTCAAAACAAATTGCTGGGCTAGAGAGCTGTGCTCGTTATTAACTTTTACCAAATGGATGTGCACCGATGAAGAAAACAAACTTACAAAAACAGCACAGTTTTCTTACCGCTGTCACATCTCACTTATGACACCGAGAGGGATTTCAGGCGATACTGCATCTTTCCTCCTTTAAAAATGTCTAATAAAAAAAGAAAAACAACTTATTCTGAGACTCACAAATCTGAACATCAGAAAACCAGCAACTTAATTTACATTTATTGTTTTAACTGTTACACGCTGGTTGTATAAACACACGGAGATGAACGTTAGGAGGAACAAGGTAAACTTTAATAATCCAGACAGGCAAGATCCAACAGAGATGAAGCAACACAACCATACAACGAACGAGACCGGATAACGACAACTGAACTGAACTTATATACACAGAACACAAGGGACTAATGAGACAAATGATAACAGCTGTGGTGATTAGAGCGTTGTCCATGATGATAGATTGTCGCGAAAAACACTAACAAAGGAAACACGTGACTGATGAAAAACAAAACAAACTGAAAGTCTATGTGGTGATCATGTAACATTAACAAACACTACTATTCAAAAATATGAGGTCAGTTAGAAAGAAATTATTATTTAGCAAGACACATTATTTTGATCAAAAGTAAAAATGCTTTTATAATGTTACAAAACATTTCTATTTCAAATAAGTACTGTTCTTTTGAACTTTCTATTCATCAAAGAATGCTTAAAACAAAATGTATCATGATTTCCACAAAATTATTAAGCAGCACAACATCTTCAACATTGATAATTGAAATGTCAGCAACATTAGAAATCAGCATATTAGAATGATTTCTGAAGGATCATGTGACACTGAAGACTGGAGAAATGATGCTGAAAATTCAGCTTTACCATCTCAGGAATAAATTACACTTTAAAATATATTTAAACAGAAAATAGTCATTTTAAATTGTTATTATATTTCATAATAGCAGGCTATTCTTACTGTAATTTTGATTAAATAAATGCAGTCTAAGTGTGCATTAAAATCTTACAGACCCCCAAGTTTTGAATGGTAACATAAACATTTAAATTATACAGTATAAATAAATAGTTATGAACCTACCATAGTCTAAACCAAAGCTGCTCTATGAGAAACACCAAGAGAACCAGCAGATGGAGCACAACGTTCTGCAATCAGATCATCTGAGAGAATGCAGAATCATAAATGGGGGAATATACAGTACCAAAAGTGTCGGTGGGAAAATCAAGGATGCATTAGGAAAAAAGGAGGTGCAACTCCATTCAGGTCCAGTGTTTCTACAGCCTGCCTATAGCAGCAGCATTAATGGCTTCTTAATGTATATTCAGCAGGCTGAAAAAAGGCTGTTATGTGCTGCTCTTGCTTGAGGATCTAGTTAAATGATTCAGAGGGAAACTACGGCTTTCATTTAGACTCGTGCCCTCCAGTCTGTTTATACTGGTCGATACACTTGTCTGAAGAATATAATGGATTAGCACATCATTCAACACAGCCGCGGCGAGGCAGACTGCAGGCGACCGGGAGAGAAAAGTAAATTACAGTTAGCAGCCGAGCTAGGCCATGCCCTGAGCGAGGAAACATCATATCAGCTCTCGCAAACTCCTGTTCCAGCATCCAACAGACTAGAGTGCACGAAGAAATAAAAAAGGAAGGAGAAAAAAATAAGACAAAAACCTAGTAAGGCAGGTAAAACAAAATCTTTCTCCAACGTCTTCACATTTGAATGTCTGGACCTTTAGGAGGCAATTTGAACAAAGCAGAAATATAAAGACTTACATCACATGACTTAACCTCTTGAAGGACACGGACACATCACATGACGTGAGTGGTGCCAGCTCAAAAACCAAAACAAGATGGAAGAGAGGAATACAAGAGAAAGCAGGAGGAACATTCAGGAACATTTTGAAAACATTAGGCCACGTGTCCACCAAAGTGCTTTCAGAATTAAGCAGCATTTTTTTTCAGTTGAGACGCTTTGCTTGCTATGATACGGAATATCCGCGGATGTGATACTAGTATCTAATTTCACATTTTGTTTCTGTATTGTTTCTATATAAAAATGTCAATACAATGCAAAGTATTTGTTCTGTCTCATTTTTTAAATTATTTTGTTCCGTTGTTATGCTTCTTGTCATCTGTTGATGTTGTACAAGCAGAATGTGGGGGTTGGTTGGTGTTGTATTTGTTCTGCCCCTCCTCCACTGTGATTGGACAGCTGGGTAAAAAGTGACAGTGATAAGCACAGCGTTTTACGAACGTTGAACATTCTTCAGCTCTCGGTGACCGATAAATAACGCAGAGCGCTCAGCACTTCAGTGTGAAATAGACAATCAGCGCCTCATTATGCTCTGCTCCTAACAGTCGAAAAAATTTGCGAGCAGCTGAAAAAAAATGCTTTTATGGAAACATTGTCATTTTTAGATATAAACAGCTTCACAGTCTTTTTAAACACATAGTATCATTATATCTGTTAAATATATTCCAATTAACAGAGAAGTATGCAAAAGTTTATTATTCAGATATAAACGCTGATGTCCACATTACTGATCAAAATAGTATAAATCACTTTTTGAAAGTAACTGGGTGCTTCGAATAACAACCGCATTGATTGCATTGTTACGCCACTAGGTGGCAAGAAATTACTGTTAAAAATGTTTATATCACTGAATCATTCTTTCAGAAACAAGTGAAGTCTTTATGAATCCAACTTAAAACAATATTCTGTTTCACCTGTCTGAATCTTACATGTGTCCAAGCATCTTATTTGGGTTGAACTTGCTTTACAATAAGGTTCATTTATTAACATTAGTTATTAGTTAATGTATTAACTAACCTGAACTAACCATGAGCAATACATTTATTACTGTGTTTGTTAATCTTTGTTAACCTTAGTTGATAAAAATACAGCTGTTTGTAGATTGTTCATGTTCACAGTGCATTAAATAATGTTAACAAATACAACTCTTGATTTTAATAATGTATTAGTAAATGCTGAAACGTTAACAGAGATTAATAAATGCTGTAGAAACTCAGTTCAGGTTAATGTAGTTAACTAATGTTAACTAATGAACCTTATTGTAAAGTGTTGAGATTAGCAGTGTTAAACTCATTTTACAAGTATAATAAACACTAAAAAAGACTGTTTGAGTTGAGTATTGTGCATTTGTTCCCCTTGCTACTATTTGTTATTGGTAATTTAATAATTTTAATGTAACCAGAATTGTTTGGCAGAACCAGAACCGGAAAATTTCTTACGATTCCCAACCCTAATCTTGCAGTTCCAATTCTTGACACTGGGACGCTAGTGACTTCAACTTTAAGTTCTATTAGACCAAAAAAAAAAAAATTAAAAAAGAAGTAGAGAGATACTACTATAGTTTTTATTTATATCATTATATTATATGCACTACATATATCTTTTTTTTTCTCTATTTTCTCTTCATATTTTAATTTTAGTTTAAATTTAGATTCGTTTTGTTGTGTGTTTTTGTCATTTTTATTTTTATGTAGTTTTTATTCATTTATATTTCTGACACTGGCAGACACCAACCAACACTGACAGCCCCCAATTCAACAAGTTTAACTGGTTGAAAACAAACTCCAACCAACAGCAATAGCGGTAACACACTGATCTGACAAAACCCAACGAACGTTTCTGTTACCGTTGGTCAGCGTCTGTCGGTGAATTGACCCTTAAGAGGTCGTTCAAACAGAATGCGTTTTACATTTAAAGATGAAATGATGGGAAGTAGAATGAAAAAAAAAATGAAACTGCAAGGTCTAGAGACGCATTTTTAAAAAGTTGAACTTATTTTAACTTGAGCGCTGCATTTTTAGAACACTGTCACATGTGTGAGACTCTGATAAATGGTCAAACAGGTTCACATTAGTTTCCATAGGAGGGTAAAATGCGGCAGAATGCAGAAACGCGTTCTGTGTGAATGGCTTCTAATGCTGCCTATGTAGAGGGTTCAGAAGCCCTTATTAGGATCCATGATGGTTAGGAATGCTGTCTTAGAAGGTAGCTCACTCGGTTTGGAACAGAGCTATTGTCCTCTCTATGGCATTTGATTTATTCTCAATTACCTAACTGTCCAGTATAGAGACATGGGAAATGTAAATGAATACTCCATCTTATCTTAAGAGTGAGTTTGCTTTTCCTGTAGGAAAGAAACATGGTTGAGGCTTCTGGAATCTCCCTCTCTCTCTCTTTCTCTCTCTCTCTCTCTCTCTCTGTTCCATTAAAGGAATATCGATTGAACTCCGCTGCTCGCTGCTACAAAATGCCATGAAAATAAGAGAACTTAATATAGCTATTCATTTTCATTGAAAGAAAAGGTTGAACACACACCTTAACATTTGGGAACTCTCTTTTCTTGGGGAAATGAAACTATTAGTTTGTGAGCTAGAATTAAATGTAAAGCTATAAAATCACCTCAGCTTTATATGCCAGGACAACAATGTCATTCCAAACTAAAAGACAGAACAATGCGTTTCATGTCCTTAGTCAAGTGACCTTTTGTGAAATGGTCGACATTCATGGCCTAATTCCAAACCGTAGGCCATATCTGTATATCTAACATGTCTGACAAATAAAACTAATTTTTACATATTTACTTCTCACTATTTTCACCCAGGAACACAAATTAGCAGGAGATAACAGAAGCCTCAGGCAAAATATCTCTAAAGTGACAAATTTCATGGATCAAACTATGTTTTGTATCAGGGGCTGAGATACTTCAGGTCTCAGTGGTGTGCGGAGTGATCAATGCTGAGTGATGTTGCAAACAAATCCACAAAAATCTTTTCATAATTAATGACCTGTGGCTTTGAGAGGAACACCAGTCCAGCTAATTGAGAGTTGTATTACTGTTGCACTCTAGAAAGAAGAACTTCCTGTCTCTCAGGAAACATAGCTGACTGATGATTATGATGATTATCCTTTGGAGAGATTTTGATTGGCTGGTACACATTAAAAGCATTAAAAAGCACATTCAAAAAACAAGCCAAAACATTTTTTTTTTATTTATTTAAATGGTGTTTTATTTGTGGTATATTATTACCTCCTTTTTTATTTCATCGTAAATGAAATAATTGTAGATAAATATTAATTCTAACAAATAAATATATAATTAAGAATAAGATGCAGAATGTCAATTTTCCTATTTATATATGACATTATTTTTTCACATTACATAAATGAAACTTTTGTTATAAAAAAGATCTTAAATCTTACTTAAACACTCATAAAACAGAAGCTACTACTTAAACAGTTAGTCCAGAAAATGCAAAACAGGCTCATTGGAAAAACGTACCCGTGTCAACATTTTTGCAAAACGCAAAATACGAACCAATACTTACATATCACTGCAGTTTCAGAACAGAAATGAACATGAGAGGCAGTAAAACAGCAAGCACATTTAATCATTTTCATACACAATTATGATTACAGGGCCAGATTATGGATTAATAAAGACCTGATTTCACACGGCTCCTTGCTCAACAATGTTATGACCTCAAAACATTTACTATAGTTTGTAAACGAATATATTTTGGAGTTTGCATCACTTACCCAGCTCCAGATCTTCAATTTTACTAATATAACAAGCTTTCCCGTGTAGCTCAGCTGGTACAGAATTGTACTTGCGATGTGAAGAGCTCGGGTACAAATCCTGTGAAAGACGAGTCGCGGTAAAAGAGCTCAAAGACAAGAGTTCAAAATCAAGCTAAAATGCCATGGTTTCCATTGTGTTTTTATGTCACATTTGCTTTTATTAACACTATGGGATAGGTTTAGGGTTAGGGTTAGTGTAGGTTTATGTTATTAAACGTGATGGTGCATTAAGTTTTTAGCGCCACTCACCGGACATTTTCGATTCAGAACTGCAGTGATACGTACAAACTCCAACATAATGAAACGTTCATATTCATCTGTTCAGGAAAAAACTAAACACGCGTTTAGCACGACTCACTGGACATTTCACTTTGAAACTGTTGCGAAAAGTGCACGATACAATGTATTTTGGTAAGGATGTAAGGATGGCAGGCAGATGGTAATGTAAGGATGTAAGGGTAAGGATGACATTGGCAGGCAGATACCAAGGCCTCCCCAAAAGAAGAGCCATTTGCACATATTTTGCAAAAATGTTGACACAGGTATGTTTTTTCTGATGAGCCTGGGCTGAGAAAATGAAAATTCTGTCATCATTACTATATATTTCCAGTCAATGGAAAAAAGTCATTGGCTACTGTCAAAACTGCTTGATAAGCCACATTCTTCAAAATAAGCAGAAGAAAGAAATTCATACAGGTTTGGAACAACTTGAGGGTGAAATGATGACAGAATTTTCATTTTCATTGGATGAACTAACCTCATTAAGTACATTCAAAGCCTTATTTTTCACCAGTTGACACTTCAACAGAACAAACAGTTAGGGCTTTGCTGATCTACCTGTACAAGCCTATAGCCCAAGAATCATCTGCTCATTTTCATAGAAAACCACACAATCTATGCCTGAAGCCGAGATGTTACCACACTGATCACCAAACCATCCCGTGGGATTCGTCCTCCTCTGAAAACCGTGAGTTTATCTACCGTCTAATGCATTTACAAATAGATTGTCAAGCCGCTCTATTCTGTATCTTTTTATTGCATGTCAAATCTGTGCGTCTAGAATAGGTGGAATCTTAATCTCTCCTCCTTCGATATGCAACAGCTCTATCTTACTAATGAAAATGTTGTCAACGCGTCATCGTTTGCTTGCCCGGGCTCGGCTGCCGCTGCGTTAATGTAAAGAAGATCGGATGATACCACGAGCCTTTCAAAGCGGAGAAAAGAAAAGAGGCTAACGGATGAGCAGATAACGTACATTTTGCATCAGTAACTAAAACTCTAAAACTAAAAAAGTAAAACTAAAACTGAAAATATCTTTTCTAATGAGATTTTTGAATTCACTATTTAACAAATATTAGCATGAAAAGCACAGCGAAAGTTGAAAGTATACCAGATCGTTGTAGTCATTCTCATCCTTATGTCGTTCCAAACCCATTAGACTTTAGTCCATCTTTGACACACATATTAAGCTATTTGTAATGAAACCTAAGAGGTTCAATGGTCCCTCCATTGAAAGTCCATGCAACCACACCTTTGAAGATCCAAAAAGGTCATAATGGCATCAAAATGAATCCATTTCAATCGAGCAGTTAAATCCAAGTCTTGAGAAGAGATATGACCGCTTTATATGATGAACAGATTTAATTCATATATAAACAATGATTGACACACATAAATGGAGCAAAACAAATATAGTAAAAACAGGAGCTCAAATGTACACCTGTGTTTACCATATTTGATGCAATCTACATATGTGCTTTGATATTAAAAAGTCAAGTTATGAAGAGAAAATAAACCCCTAAATTAAATCTGTTCATCATATAAAGAGATCATATCTTTGTTTATCAAAAACTGAATGATTTTAAATGACTAAAATTTTCATTTTTGAGTGAAGTATGTCTTAAACAAAGATAACTTGCCTGCAAGATTGAGAATTGCACCATGCAATTTTTTTTGGCCATGTGACCGGTTGCCTGATTTGCATTTTTTTTTTAGTAAATCTGGTTTTAAAACAAAATGCAAATAAACAACGCTATCAGCAGACACAATTCATTCATAGTGAATTCCTCGCTTAACGTCTGTCCTTAAGATGATTACACCAGTGCCCTCTGGATTGTGTATCAGACTTTGTGCCTTTTGGAATTCTGGGAATAGTAGAAACAAAAAAGTCTTCCAGAGGGGGTAAGGATGACATTGGCAGGCAGATGCTTAGGCCTCCCCAAAAGAACAGCCATTTGCACTTAAATGAGAGGATTTGTGGCCTGTCACCCCATTACCAATACACCATATGTGAAACCATGTCTTTATCCCACATTATAGAGGTGGGAATGAGATCTCCTTAGACCACTTTTCTATCTCTCTCTCTCTTTCACTTTTTAGTCTGTCTGTCTCCTATTTTCTCATCCTTCTGTACAGAATATTTCAGGTTCAATTCGCTTGTCCGTAAGGGATAAGTCAGACATGACACATTCTGCTCTCTTGCATGTCTCCCGGTGTTAAGATTTTTAAAAATGGACTTGGGATCAAACCTGCACAGAGCAGCGAGGACACGCCGCCTGTCTTCGCTCGTGTCCTGAGAAATTAGATAGGTACGGCGATCTTAAAGTGCTAAATAGGTCATTTTCTACACTAGGGATGTGCGATTATTCGAAATTGAGGTTAGATTTTGGCTTCCAATGATTATGAAAATGCAATAATCGAGTTAAAACGATTATTGTGTCCCATAATATAACATGACTTTCGCAAAATGACGTGCTTTATATTAATAAGAGTTATTAAAAGCACAAAAGAGAACTTGTGCTGTTCCTCGGGTGGCTTTCAGCACATGTGCTTCAAGAACAAGGTAAGATATTTTTGGTGAAATCCGATGGGTCAGTGAGGCCTCTATTGCCAGCAATATCCTCAAACTTCTCAAGGTCCAGAAAGGTACTCAAAGCATATTTAAAACAGTTCACGTGAGTACAGCGGTTCTACCTTTATATTATAAAGTGACAAGAATAATTTTTGTGCGCCAAAACACCCCAAAATAATGACTTTTCAACAATATCTAGTGATGGCCGATTTCAAAACACTGCTTCGAAGAGTTACAAATCTTTTGCTTCGAATCAGTTGTTCGGAGTGCCAAAGTCACATGATTTCAGCAGTTTGGCAGTTTGATACGCAATCCGAATCACTGATTCGAAACAAAAGATTTGTAAAGCTTCGAAACTTCATGAAGCAGTGAAATCGGCCTCTGATTCTTGATATGATCCATCACAACAAGGCATGCTAAATGCAATTGCAAATGGGAAAATGATCAGTGAATGGCTTACACCACCAAACACAAATTTGGAGAAAGTACATTTTTTCTGATTTTTTATTTATTTATTATATTTCTTTTATTAATGATGTTACATGTATGTCCCGTGTCTTGTGTTTTTCCAGGACCTAGTTTTACCCATTCAGTTTAATTAGTCATTTCAATCACCTGTGCTTTGTTAATCATCTCATCAGTTCTGTTTGTTTGCTCAATGTTTGTTTGCTGAGTTTCTTGTTAACCCTCAGTGTCGTGCGAGTTCTTACTACACCGGTACGTGACAGAAGAAGGGTGAATTAAAATGATTAAAGTTACAGTAAATATATTAATATTGTTACAAATAAATACTGTTCTTTTAAACTTTCTTCAAAAGAATTGTGAAAAAAAAAATCATGGTTTCCACAAAAATATTAAACAGCACAACTGTTTTCAGCATTGAAAATAAGAAGAAATGTTTCTTGAGCAGCAAATTATCATATTAAAATGAGATTTGAATGATCATGTGACACTGACCTACAACCCCAAACTTTTGAACGGTAGTGTAAATGATGGACTGCTCCTCAAAAAAAGCTATTTTATGGCTTCAGAGCACCAAGCAAATAGCACACAAGACTACTTTTATAATACTTTAATGGCAATTTTTGGAGCTTCTCAGTATAAATCATTTTCATAATGGAAAACAGAAAGTTAGATATTCTGCCAAAGAAGAAAGAAAATTATTCAGAGTTGGAACGACACAAGGGCAAAAACAGGCTGTTTTGGTTACTATATCATTAATACTTTATGCAAATGACATCTGCTGTGATTGCTGTGTTGTGTTGCTGTTGTGCCATTCTCCACATACTGCCAAAGATGGACTGCCCTGATTGACAACAGTTCATCCATAAGTTGCTAAATACTAAATACACGGACATATATAAATGTGTTATTGATTGTGATGTCATCATTTAGTTTAATAAAGTTTTGTTTTCACAATTTTTCACCGTTTATTTTTCACCAGTCATCGCAATCTTTTCAAAAGAGCAAAGAAAATCCTGTTTGCACCCGCATCCAAACACTCACTGCCATTCACCAGACCTCCGATCACTTGTAGTGCAGCCAATGATGCGTTTCCTGTTCAGCTTACAGGCTTTGTTTGATGGATGCAAAGGTATCTTAACGTGCCTCTGGCCCACTGGCAGATACCAGCTCCGGCATCCCTCTTTCTTAATGTATTCACAACAGAACGGGGCAGGAAGGATGGGAGAGAGATATCAGACAGTCCCAAAACCTGCAGCGGGGAGAGGTACGGATCGCGGGACTGCGCTCATTCTTCACCGACTACTCTGACGCTCTTCTGCTGTTTATTTTCGTCCGTTATCAGCGGCATGGCGTACGATTCGGCCGGCGCTGCACCTCCTCTCCAAACTCTACATATTGATTCATTACTAATTATCTATCGTGCGGGCCGGAGAGTGTGCCGTGCATCATCGCAGGTGTTACTCTCGATAATGGATGGATGAAGTTATCATCCTTGTACACAAAGTGGCAATGACATTTGCAAAAAATCCTCTAAGCAAATTTCCCCTCTTATCTGCTCACAGTGGCGCTGTGGAGGTGGCGGCTCAGAGCACCATCATTAAGTCACAATAATTAGCTCTCATTTGTAAAAGCTTGTGTTCATAAATACAGATAATTGTATTAGCAGCATTTATGGGGAAATTTTCAGGGCATTTTTAGGGGAGTGATGATTCAGAGCTCTAACTCTCTCTAGCCAACTAAAAGGAGAGATAAAGTACCACATTAAAATAAATGATCAAATATAGGATTTGAAAGTATATTGCATGTATTCTAATACTAATATATAGTAGTTCTGTCTTTTGAAATAAAACAGTTCAATGCACGTGTGTCTTGTACATGTACATTGTAGACACACCATGAGCACATTAACATATAAACACCTATGTTTGCATGGTAACAGCTGTTCAAAATCTTTGCCCACCTTGATGACCATTCAAACTACAAACAAGGTAATTTAAATACTGAATACTTAAAAGTAACAAAGTCTAAGGGTCCAACAGAATGCTTTGAAAAATAAAAAATGACTGTTGGTGCAATAACATTATAAATGGTCCTCAATAGGAAAACACTATTGAATACGGGCCTTTTAAAATGTACGACACTTGATTCAGCCTTGTTTCAATTCTTATAGCACTTGTTCTCTTCCCTGCCTTGACTTTCTCTCTCACCTTTCAGTGCTCAATGATACTCTTATTTTCTAAAGTGAGAGATGGGAAACGGGCCGGTATACACGCGGTCCATGACTCTGTGCTCCCCTCTCTGAGAGGGTCAACTCTCATCTATTATTCCTCATGGCACGAGTCGCAGGGGCTCATCAGCCCTTGTTATATCCTTATATGATGGGTTTCCCGCTTCTAATACATGGAGGAGATTACAAACGCATTTTTCTCTTTTGCAGCATCTGGGTGGATGTGTCACATTAAGGTGTCACCCTGGCTTCTGATAAAAAGGTTATTACCGGCTTTATGGCCCTGCCACATAGCAAGGGAGCACACCTTATGTGTAATGAAGAGCATTTTTCTTTATAGAGGCAAACTGTAAGTCGCAAGCACTGACTTTTTGTCTTCAAGCTTATTTTGACTGTGCAAAAGAAACAGAGACAACATTATTATATTACAATTACTGCATCTATCTATCTATCTATCTATCTATCTATCTATCTATCTATCTATCTATCTATCTATCTATCTATCTATCTATCTATCTATCTATCTATCAATCAATCAATCAATCAATCAATCAATCTGTCTGTCTGTCTGTTCAAATGTTTTTTTTAAGTCTCTTATGTTCACCAAAGCTGAATTTATTTTAAGACAAAAAGCAGATAAAAAAAAATCGGCATACAGCCTGAAAACAAACTACTATATTTAAATAGACTTGTGTTTTTAAATGTCTATTATCAGTCTGTCATATCTGCAGATGTTCTTGGGCGTCCTAGCGGTCAGTAGCGAATGCTCTGGTCTGCTGGCATTAACGCTTCACCTCTCAACCCTATAGCAGCGCTAGCGGCACAGAGGGCCGATGTGAAATATGAGAGCCCTTCCTTCATCTGTTCGCCACACTCTCTTGCTCTCTCTCTCTCTCTCACTCTGGGCCTCCAGTAAAAAAAAATGCATCAATTTTCAGCACCGGCACGGCTCTGATCTCTTTATAACGTTCAAGATTCAAGCATTAATTAAAACGCAGCAGTATATCTGACGATGAAAATCTTTACATAGTGTTTCCTCGACCCTGTTTGTGAGGCGATGGCAAATCTTATTAATAAAATCACGTGTGAGAGGGTCTAGTGCTGAGAGACAGACCTCATAAGTGTTGAGATAATAAGAAAGAGAACAAAGTGTTTGAGTTATGAAAACTGACACGAGTCAAAACATTGTATTAAAGTTGGTTACTGTACTACAGTAATGAGAAAGTTTTTTTGTAATTTTAGTGTGAATGTCTCTCTACAGTATATATATAGAATCATCATCATAATATGTTTTACTGAATTAAAATATTGCATTCCTCTATTCCAGTAATGAGAAAATAATAAAAACATATTATTATTATATTCCGTGGCTTTTTTGTTCATTTTTAAATGTGATCTGGAATTGTTTTTCTGTGCTTCACCCAATAAGAAAATTAAGACGTTCAGAAACAAAGACAGGAAGCCTTTCGTCAAATATTACTGTTGAGAAATACCAGTAAACTACATATGCCATATAAACAAATACTTTTTTTCAGTTTGATAAAACACCCTACGATTAATCTCAAACTTCTGAAATCGCAATTATCAGCGCAATCAAATCCTCACTCGTTCTGAGTGAGCTACCGCACTAAACAGCCATATTTCCAATCCGATATTCCCGTTCCTGATCTCCGTTAAGATCAAAGACGGGCTAGGAAAGCTTGGTGTCAGCACTCTGGAGATAGTATCGGCGAGATCTTCCGCCTGACATTAATAACGGCGGGCAGACATCTGAAATGAGAGGGGCTATATCAGTCTAGAGATGAGGGGAAATCTGGGCATTGTGCTTATCAAAGAGTTCTTTAGAGATCGGCGATACCGGCCATGCTAACCCATGCGCTGCAGACAGGTGTATGCTAACACGTGTCACCAATGATCTGACACGGAGTATGAAAACACGGCGAAAACGGCCTATTTAAATTAAATCAAATTATCGATAAATAGTCTTGTATGCTATAGTAAGTAGTCTCGGTACAAAAACAACAAGACCACAAGATAAAAAAAGCCCAAAGTATGACACTTTTTCAAGGACACTGATTTTGGTATTAAAACATGAATTTGAATTTGCTACAGCTGAGCTGTGTGAGTAAAGAACATACACACACCTACTGTTCCATTAGCATTTAGCCAGGATGGTTCCTTGATGTGTCATTATTGAAAATTGTTTAAAGTGAATATACAATCAAATTTCTTTCATATGGTACTCAACAAACGCTGATATATTGTTTTACATTCATGTTGATTTACATTCTGTTGTTTTGTTAGAGCTCATACTACCATTCAAATGAAAAGTGGAAAACAAGTACATGGCAATGCATATTAATAGTAAATACAATAGAAGCTAATTGATTCATTAAAACATATTTAATATAATTTTTAATATACTTTGATTAAAGATGATGCCTTAGTCAGAGCAATAAAGTCAAAAAAATCCAAAAATAGGACTTCGAAATTAAATTTTTTTTTTGAAAGTCTATAATCAAGGTTACAGATCTTGCTTTGTCTCTTAAAGGTGCACTTGATTATGATTTCACTTTTTTAACTTTAGTTAGTGTGTAATGTTGCTGTTTGAACATAAACAGCGTCTGCAAAGTTACGATGCTCAAAGTTGAATGCAAAGGGAGATATTTTCTTTTAAAGAATTCTCAGTTTAAGGACTACAACAAACGGCTGGTAAGGACTACAATGAGCTTCTTTCAGGGTTAGTGACATCGCTAACATTAAAATTTACATAAACCCTGCCCCCGAGAACACGCAACAAAGGGGTGAGGCCATGTTGGGCTGTTTTCGAGAAGAGGAAGAGTTGTTGTAGTACAGCTCTGTTGTTTCTAAGCAAGTTAGCTGTTAAGCTGTTAAAGCTCCACCCTCTTCTGGAAAGCGGCTGGGAGCAGCAGCTCATTTGCATTTAAAGGGACAGTTTTTGCTCACACCCAAATAGAGGCAAATTTGACAAGCTATAATAAATAATCTGTGGGGTATTTTGAGCTGACACCAGAGACTGATATTACATTATTGTAAAAGGGGCATTATAGGTTCCCTTTAAAGGACAGCTGATGACACTGAGCCCTTATTTTTCAGACCCTACAACCACCTGTGATACAGAAACCGGCAGCTGAGCCAGTCCAAGGAACGTCTACTTTTCATGACCCAATTCATTTTAATTGGTAAAATGAATTGTATCCTTTTACTCAGAAATATGACACACTGCGGAAGTAAAATGGGTTGCAAATGCAGCTTTATTGAGTCTCAACTACAACATCACATTGCAAATTTTTTGAGGCCTGCAAATGTTTTTTCTTCTCCCTCCTGTTTTGTACTGGTTTAGAAGTGAATTGAATAGAATGTACTCAAACTGTCATATTCCAACATTTGCTCACACAAAAACCCATTTGACTTTCTTCCTTCCATAAAACACGAAATGAAACGTTCAGCAGAATGTCCAAGTTGCTCTTTTTCATGCATATGAAAGGGAACAGCTGTGGTCAGCATTCACTGTACAGAAAAGAGCATTCTAGATAACACAAACTCAATTTTTATGAGAGGAACATGACACAATTTTCATTTTAGGATTAATAAAGTGCATAAGCTCTGTCAAATAGATAAATCCAATGACTGTCTAAGGTGCAAACATCTAAAGACAAAAGGTTCTAAAACGAAAGGTGTGGAAAAAACCTTCTAAAGTTCCCTGACCTTGACAATGTGCCGCCAAACCATCTGTTCTTCAGTTAAAACACTCCCACTCCTACAGGCTCTGTGTGTCTGCTTTCATAAACTCTCTCTCTTTCTCTCCATCCCTCCTTGCAGTCTACTCACTTAAGCACAAAACAGCGTCTATTGTTCGACAATTGCCGTGCCAGACTATCTGCTGCACCTCTAATTTTTCAGTCATCCAATTATTAATGGCCTTTGTTGACTTTGAGATTACTGCTGATACTTCCTCTTTTCCATAATGTTTCCAGCTTGACATCAAGATGGAGAAGGTCTAACGCTGGTTCCCCAAAGGACGCCGCCCAGGAAACCTTGACATGCACAAAGACAGGCACGCGGACGAGCCTGCCCTGCCGAGAACGATAAGGTCACCTGTGGGATTGCTGAGATTATCTCTGTCAAGCACTCGGACGCAGTGCAGTCAAATGATGCATCATGCAGTCATTTTCAGCAGGAAAAATCAATTTCTTCACTAGGTCGCTATTTGCTTTTCAAAGTGCCCTTGTAGTCTTTGGCTCGGAGCACTTATCAATTTAAATGTTGTGAATTAATAATGTTTTTAAGCCGCGTTCCTTGTATAAGCAGGGAAACGCTTCCACCCGTCACTTTTTTGCTAGTCCCATGTGGGCGACGTGTGGCCGGTTATTCAATGGCAGAGATAAAACCTTTGAATAAGAATAACATACAAACCATCTAAATATGGAACAGGTTGTTTCTTTTTCTTTTCTTTTTTTTTTTTTTTTTTTTTTTACAATTGCTACCACAAACAATTATGATTTAAATTCCTAAACAAATTACAAAAAGTACATACGTATAGTTCTGCATTTTTGTGTCCCATTATCAGTGGTTCACTAATGCATTGTTATACTGTTACACATAACAGATGTAAAGAGCAATAATATTACAAAATACAAAACTAATTGCATTTCCAGTCTATAAAAAGGCGTATTGAGTGATAGAAAATATACATACATCTACACACATACACGCACGCGCACACACACGCCCGCAGGCGCGCACACACACACACACACACACACACATCTATGGAAGAGGATTAGGGCCAAGCAATAAAAAAATATATATAAAACCATCGAGATTAAAATCTTTATAATGCGAGATTAAATTTATTAAATTTCAGAGAAAAGAAGTTGAACTACAATGTTGACAATACAGTCATTGTGTTTCGAGAAAAAAAAATTGTTAAATTTCGAGAAAAGAAGTTTAAAAAAATGTTGAGAATAAAGTCGTATTTCGAGAAAATAAAACATTACATTTGGGAAAAAAAGTCAAAATAAAATGCAGTGAATAAACATTACATTTTGAGAATAAAGTCATTGTTTTGAGAAAAAACTCCTTTAATTTTCGAGATTAGGGCCAAGTAATAATAAAAAAAAATAAAAACCACCTTGAGATTAAAGTCATTATAATGCGAGATTAAACTCGTTACAAATACAAATTCCTGACATTGTATTTCGAATTTTTTTCTTGAAATTTAACGAGTTTAATCTCCCATTATAATGACTTTAATCTCGAGATGGTTTTTATCCTCTTCTGTACACATATATTACACATCTTGAGCTGTAGATAATAGTGAGAATTGGACCCTAAACTAAAATGTCGTACAAAACAAGAGAATAATAAATAATAAAAGTGTATGTTTATTTATATTACTCAGTACTCATTTATGAAATTAAAGTGGATTATGAACACCCCAATGTGAATGGTGACTGATTCCGCTTCTAGTTCATTCAAGAAGTTAAAGCCCTACAAGATGAGCTAATTAAAGATCATCTTTTCATTTTAAAATCTCAATCTTTACTATTTAAAAACAACAAAACAGGCTTCAAAGGAGAGTACCACAGCCAGCACACAAAGCTTAATTGTTCCAGAGGGGCATGATGGGATATGACAGCTCCTCCATGACTGTCTCTGAGCTCAGGGTGAGAGCGGGAACAGGAGGGGCAGTTCTGGGAGCGCTGTGGATCGCGGGTGGCTCAATTAAACATGACCTTCCTCTGCCCCTGTCTCTCGCTGCACCGCCACAGGCTCACATGCAAATGCTGACCCTCGGCAGCCACAGCATCATAAATAAAAGAATACTTATTATCCATTTAGTAATATTTCCAAGTAAGTCTACCTTGATGGGCTGTTCTAACAGCCAGTGAAATTATTCTCCATTGTTTTATTGTTCAGGGCGTAGTTGGTTATTCTGAAATTCGGTTGGTGACAGTATAGTATTATTCATAACAGTGTATAGATTAAAATAACTGAATTTTCAGCATCATACTCCATACTCCAATCTTCAGTGTCACATGATCCTTCAGATCATTCTGATATGCTGCTCAGGTAACATTTTTTATTATTATTATTATCAATGGAAATGTATATATATATATATATATATATATATATATATATATATATATATATATATATATTGATCTTTAATTAGCTCTATATATATATATATATATATATATATATATATATTATACTGAAATTACTTAAAAGTGTGTTTTTTTCCCCCAATCAGAGAAAATTCTTATGTCTTCCTTAAACTTTGGGGTGAAATATGACCCAGACATGTTCTTGACAAAGATCCACCCAGACGTCTTCACTAGCCATGTCAAAAACGTTCAAAAGCATTACTTCAGAGGATAAATGCTAGAGACACTGGGGGGGTGGGGGTGAAAATCGAGAGTAAAAATCAAGATAAAGGATGGTCTGAGGGCAACTGACTCACAAAGATGTGATCAGACGTTTGGCTAGAAGTTTATGCTAATAGATTCAATATTCCTCAAGTCTCCCTGGCCGTAGCGGAGCACTTGGGCGGCTGAGTGATGGGGAGGAGGGCCGAACGTGAGAGAATGTGACGGTCGAGCCTCTGGTGGACACACGCACTCCCCTGTCACCTTCACCACAGCAGATGTCTACATTCAATCCCAGCACCGCCTTTCCCCGCGCAACCTGAATGGAGACGGGGCAGCAGGGTCGGAAAGCTGACTGGCTCTTTCATGAAAAAGACGCCCACAACGGGAAAAGGCAGTACACATTCCTGGAAGCATTCCAGATCCGTCACTATTGCCAAACGTAGAGCGGCAAATTCCTCCACCATATGGTACATTTCACACGGCCTTCGGATGTCACTGCGCGTACTGTACGACAGCTAAGCTGGCGGTTATGGAACAGGAACGCGGTTAAATCTAAATCCTACGAGGCAGATGAGACCTCAGATGGTCGCTTTATTCCAGATGTATCAATTTCCTTGGATATCTAGTCCATGCAAGTGCATATGCTGTACTGGCAGGGGTGCCGGCTGCAAATGGCCATATTCCAGAAGCTAATATTCTTTTGGCCGGAATAATGCAATTATTATTTTCCTAGCCATCAGCGTAAGCACACGGTGCCATCTGTTACACAAAAGCAAACATACACATCTCAATTACAAAACAGACAGCTGCCCGCGTGCGATGTCAGCGGCGCACGAATGTCGGGGAATGCGCTGACCCGGTGACAAGGCCCTTTTCAAAAGCAGCTTTCCTTTGCGACCACCTCGAAAACTCAATAAGAAAATCCCAAGTGGTGTGATGTTATCGCCGCCTCTCAATTTGTGTCGATCGTAAAGACAAATCTGGCCATTAACCAGGGAAAGATGGTCGTGCATCCATCACATATTAATTATTGGAGATGAACTAATCACCCGGTGCAGAAGCCAAGCAGAGAGGGATGAAAAACTCAGGCAAGTGAAAAATTTGGCGACATATGCCTATTTACATACAGAAGCTAAATGATAACAGCTATTAGTGCAGCAAAAATGGATAAACAGCCATCTGTTGAACTGAATAATATGGATGCAGATGAAAAGGGGTGTTATTTTTACTGTCAAACACAAAACCTTGTTATCAGCCGAATCTGAGAGCAGAGTCAAAGACCATCAAGATAAGAGAGCGAAAACAGGTCCGCACGCTTCAGCTTGGGCACATTAACTGTATTATCAAACAGCAGAGGGCAGGTGCAGCCATTGTTTAGCATCATGGTAATGTCGGCCATACAAGAAGAGAAGCTCGCACTCGCTGTAAAAATCTACTGGCTTCTCCGGTCTGCACACATTAATCTAACACAAGGTGGTCAACGGCCATGAAGGGAAAAGCAATTTCGCATCCTTCGCTCGCTGACCTGAAGAGAGCAGAGAGGAGGGGACGGATGGACAGACGAGAGAATGTAGGAAAAACACTCAAACTGGACTTAAAAGAGTCACAAAAAAGCACAAACTAATATATATATATATATATATATATATATACACATATACACACACACACACATAGTAAGTACTACACTACACACTACAAGTAAAGTAACCCCTGTTTTCATTCTACTAACCCAAACCCTAACACCTAAACCTAGCATGTAGTTGCAAAGTTACTTAAAGTTAGTAGAATGTCCAAAATGGACCATCGAAATAAAGTCTAACCAAACATAATAATAATAATTATAAAACATTTCAATTATGATAATAATAAATATTTAATACTAACTAACCAAATATATGTGAAGAAATTTATAGTTCTCCTCTGTATAAGATGCACCCTGCATTGCTGTTACCTAACCAGCTTAAAGTAAACTACCTGTACCCAACATGTACAACCTATCATCAAACCCAACCTGGAGATTTAACCACTCTACAAAACATGCCATAAACCACACTGTCAATGACTATTGTGCAGTTGGCTTGAAATCACAGTAAGGTCCAGCTGATGTCATTACGGGGACAGTGAACTCCATGACTGGATGCTTTCTATCTACTTTCAAACGGATTGAAGAAGAGCTCGATTTAGAGATTAGTGCTCCTCTAGTGCTCTGCGAGCCCGCAGTATCTGTCTGAGAGCAGAGCTTGGATTTGAGCAGCTGAGCGCTCGTATGATTGAGCCGCGGTGCTAAAAGGTCAGGCTATCGACTGTGCCTAGTGTAATGGCCGCAGTATGGTTCAAGCCCTGAATCTTTAATAACCTCCATCATTAGCTCTTAGGAAATCAGAGCTCGCACAGAGCGGTCTGAAGAGATCTATTGGTTCTTACCATCGCAATGCAGAGCTGTAACTTACAGGGTTACAAAATGCAGGGTTAAACGGCTGTTATAAAGCATTATGCTAGATTAAAACAAGTTCAAGGAGAAGTGTTAAACATGACTGATAGCACCACTACATTAAAGCTGTTCTGACCACATTACATTTATGTTACTGCGATTGTTATTTCCATATAGATATATAGATATATATAGATGCAGAAGCACATTAAAACAAACGCACAGAAAAAACAGACTTAAAGTATAAATTCATATTCCCTGTATTATCCAAAGTTTAGTTATCAAACACACATTTATAAAAAGATAAGCTTTCCTGGTGATTACTTGCATGGCTGGAGATGTGCATTAACTGAGCACCAAAATCTAATTTGAACAAATGTTAATTAACGACTCAGAGTGCCAAAGTTAAACAATAAAGCTAGCATATATATGAAAATCATACATTCTAGTCTATTTCAGATAAACCACAAAAATGCATAGAATTGTCAATTCAGAAAAGCTCGCAAATTGCTCATCCAATTAACGATGAAAATAATGAACTACACCTTATAAATTTGTGGCCTCTAGGACAGATTAACGAAGAAAAAGGTTTAGCAATTAAGATCAGGAGAGTTATGGGATAAGCTTAACCATGTAAGATAATAAAACCTACTTAGACTAAAGACTTTACAAGCACTTTATCAGCAGGCCAACCTAAAGATAATACCACAGAAAAAGAGCAAGCCAAATTCCAAAAGCCAGGATTTTGAGAATTAATCAATTATTTGATAAAAATCATCTATCAATTAATGCTGAATTAATTTCGAGTTTGCTTTAGCCTTCTCTTCTTAACTCATATCTCAATCCTTCTATCTAGCCGAATATTTTAATAGTCTTTTACAGCCACTGTTGCTTTTATAATTTAGAAGACTCAATATTTACAATGTCTAAATCTGACAGGTCATACAGCTGCGCTTGAACCTGATAGAAAGCATATGTTCGAAATGGAATCATAGCACCCTACATAGTATGCACTGTATGTCTGCTATTTTTAATCTGCGTATTCCATGCTATCAGTTTTAGTTTTGATTTCAGTTTGGTTTGAAGGAGTTTTAGTTTGTATTTCATTATTTTCTGTGTTTTCTGCTGCTTTCCTTTGTTCTTGTCACTAGTTTGACTCTATGGTAACTGATTATGTTGTACACCTGTTTCTAGTTTAGTTCTCATTATTCTGTGTATATATAAGGCCCTTATACTGCATTCCAGACAGATTGGATTTTGGATTTTTCATACTTCCTTCTAGGAAATAACATCTGGAACGCTCCTCACATAATGTCGCCATGACATAATGAGAGTATATTGTGTTTTTGAGTCAATTATGGCAAAATAGAATAAAAATAGCATAAATAGCTTTGAAAACAGCTGACAAAAAACCCCCCAACAAAACAAAACAAACAAAAAAACGAAGGTAACATTACATGAACTCAAATGTTAAAGTTTATTTTTATGCTCATATTCATTGATATCAGGACACACCGCCATCTTGGAAGTGACGTCAAATGACGCGTCTCGCTGAAGTCGGGGTTGAGCGATGCACCCAGAGTTAACATGCCAAATGTGTGAAAAATCAAAATCCAATCTGTCTGGAATGCAGAATTAGTTTGTTCAGTTCTTTTTCTTGGGTTGTTTTACTGCCATGTGTTTTACTGCTCTTGTGATTTCTGCTGATTTGGATTGTGTTCTTTGTTTTGTTATTAATAAAAGTGCTGCAATTAGATCCCTTTCTCCTCATTTTGACTGACCCGTTTTGACACATGCATATACAAAAAACAATCAATCAAACAAAACAAAACAAAAAACACATACATACTGTGCACAGCGTACATACTGCATAATTCTTTCTTTCAAAGTATTATGCAAGGCATTTCATCATCTCAGAAATGTGTGATTAATTTGTATTGAATCCAATTTTGAGTATATTATCTTAACTTTCACACTGAAAAAAGGTGGTTCATCTGTCAGACTAGAAATGAAATTTCAATTCGAGTACATTGCATATAGTTTTATTATAGCTTATTTTTTACGTTTTTTGTTAAATACAGTAGTAACTTATACTGTATATAACATTAAAGATTTACGTTTGTAAAACAGTTTTGCATTATGCAATGATAAATATTTACAGCAGTATGATCACATTGCATGTTATATTCACGCCAAATATCACCTTGCAAAAAACTAAATAAAATAAAATAAAAAAATGAAATAAATAAAAATTTATATTTTTTGAGAAAAACTAGATTAAGAGATTAAAAATTAAGGCTGTTATAAGTGCAAGGCATTGTGGGATACAGTATTTCATGGAATGCGTTGTGATTGTATACTGAATATTTTTTAACTATACCCAGGTCATCCAGGTACTGCTCTGATATACTATATACATATATAGTAGTTTGTATGCCAATTTATACTGTATTTTTTTTTTTTAAAAGGGTACATCATCATTGGCAAAAATGGGCTTTCAATAAAAATTGGCTGCCTATGCAGCAACACCCATAATGCTCTGGGCATGTTGCCATCCAAGACGACTCACACCAGTTTGCAATGGATATGGATGACCAGAGTCAAATACAACCTTGCTTTAGTAGGAAATACTTCTTATCAAACTTTTAGTCACAATGGTATCAACTTGTATTGATCCCGGGTGCAAGAATTAAAAGAGTAAATGTTTAGTGGAAGTGAGTTACTCTCGGTTTTTAGGATCCAGCAGGTTGTAGGCAGTGGCTAACAGCAGCAAAGAACACTGGGATGGAAAATCTTTAAAACCTCCATGCTTGTAATCAACATTTCAAACTGGATGACTACAAACACAGTGTTTTCAATTGAATCCATTTTTCAGTAAAACAAGTCTATAAGATTAAAAATTGGTACCACCTCCCATCACCAACCATTGGTTCCTTATCCTAACTAGAAATGGTAGGTCAAATCGAGTGCATTGCATTGTGGGATACAGTACTCCATGCAGTGTGCTCTGGTTGTATATTGCCCATTTTGGACCCTCACATACTGTGCACTCTATATAAGCAGCATAGCATTTTCTTTCAAAATCGGCTGTAGTCGGTCCTCCTGAACACAGCCCAAATCATTCTTGATCTCTCAGATGAAAATGAATTAAACTGCTGCAAACTGTTACAGTCACCGGTACAGAGAGCATCTTGAAATCACCTGTGCAGTTTAGATCCCTCATACAAGGACAGCAAGAGACGATTCTGATGATTTGTGTGGATTTTTGAACCTCCGGTGAACAGAAGCTGCCTGTTGTGCAGCCATGTCTGGTTTGATTGAAGCCTGCTAGCACTCGAGATGAAGCTCAGCTAGACAGGACCGCACGAGTTCTGAAGGTCACTTTCTCACTGTCTGACCTCGCCGATCTGTCTGTTTATTGAAAGGCCCTGGCTCGAGCCAACAGGAGCGGGGAACACGCTAGCATTCCAATGAGAACATCTCTCTGGCACTTAAAATATGCAGTGATGAATGCCGCAAATTAAACAGCAGCTAACAAAACCACAGGAGTTTATCTAACACTAATTTGTCCAGATTCTCTTCCGCACCAATGAACGAAAAGAGCTGGGAGAGTGAAAATCTCAAGTGCACTCACCTGTGAAAGCCCCAGGTATATGGACACCGTCTCTGAGATGTACAAAAACCTCCCCTCCTTGTTTAGTGCAAATACAAATCCATCTAGGGACTGTGGAAGAAACAGAAAGAGAGAAAAGAGAAGAAACAAGTCAGGCAAGAGTCTCACAAATAGCTTATTCCTCACAGCACAGAGAGAGAAGCCATCAAGCCCAGAATTGCAAACAGAACCGCATCCCATGTGGAAACGGCTGACAGATCATTAAAGAGCAACAATTACAACGTCAATTAACAGCTCCGGATCACAGACGCCTCAACTCTAAGGGACGGTGTGAGCAATACATGAATATTAGCCAAAACGAACCTCACTCAAATGAATAAAGGTAGGATAATAATAAAGGTTTTTTTTGCCAAATCAGATTTGTTTTTCCGGATTTCCAGATTTTGTTTGAGTTTGGTAACTCAATCATGCAATCGGTCTGATGGAAGCTAGATATCTTATTTCATAACATGTTATAATGCGTCACAGATGGATATTTTTCTTACATAAACGCATCACTTCGCGTCAGAAGGACTTTATTAACCCTCAGAGCCGTGTGGAGTACGTTTATGATGGATGTGTTTCAAATGGGTGGTTTCTGTGCACTGGCATTATAAAGCTTAGGAGAGTCTGAAAGAAGAAAGCCATGTTCACCTAGGATGGCTTGAGGGTGAGTAAAGCTTGGGGTAATTTTAAAGTGAACTAATCCTTTAAGTACTCACCCTCGTGTTGTTCCACACTCATCTTTGAAACATAAATTAAGATATTTTTGATGAAATCCAAGAGGTATATGATTCATCCATAGACAGCAATTTAACCACCACTTTTAAGGTCCAGAAAGGTATTAAAGACATCGATAAAATAGTCCATGTGACTGCATAAACTGACTGAATACTTTTTGTTGCGAAAAAAATTAACAATTTTATTCCACAATATCTTCTCTTCAGTGTCATTCTCTTATGCTGTTCAGTGCTTCCAGGTTCTACAGATATTGTTGAATAAAATCATTATTTTTGTTTTGTTAAAATACTCACTGTTTGTTTTGATATAGTAATTGACTGATTTAATGTATTTGTTAGTTAAGATTACTACAAATTCAGGTTTTCGTCACCACCGTCAGATGTGTCAACTCTGTCAGAGGATTATTTTGATAATATTTCATTATGATACTTTATATTTGTTGAGGAATTGTTGGTCATATGTAAAAACGTAATCTCTCTGCTAACATGACAATGTTAAAAACATCTTGATTTCTGTTAAAGTTATATTACACAGTCCAATTTAAGAAACACAAATGAAATGTGTGTGTATGTACATATATATATGTTTACTATACTTCTTAGGTCTTGTGAATAGGTCTTCTTATAGGTTAGTGAAAATTAATTTTTTGTTAATTTTTTTGAATATTAGAGTTTTTGGTGTCTCATGGTGTTGACACAATATAAGTGATGGCAGTCAATGTAAAAAGCACATTTTGATAAAAAGAGAAAAGTTTCAAAGTGACAATTGCTAAATATTAAAATTCCAGTGAGTTATGCTAAAAGTTATGCTGTATTGTGTTTGAAAATAAAATACTACCTAATTAAACCCTAACCAATAGTGTTAACAAAAGCAAATGTGAGATAAAAAGACATTTGCTGAACCAACCATGCCATTTGAGGCTACATCGACATTAATTCAGAGACATCTGAAAACGGAGTTTAAAAACGCTCCCCATCCACTCTAGCGTTTAAGCGTTTTCTAAAAGTTGCGCAACTTTACGCAACTGTCATAATGTTTTGCCACGCAGGACAACAAATGTGAGTAAATTCTCTCTCATCTTTGTAGGGGATGTAATGCAAAGATTCTATAAATAAGCATTTATCTCGAGCAACACTGTTGCAGTAAATAACAGTCAAAAAAATCCAGGCTCGGTATAATAAAAGTCACATGACTAAACATGCGTTGTTTTCAAATACCTCCTTTTTGAACATCCACACTACAACATGAAAACGGCATTTTCAAATGTATCCACTTTGGAGAACGTTTTCAAAAAGTTTTCCTTGACAAAAACGCCATCTCAGTGTGGATGGAAGGCCAAAATTTTCAAACGGGTGGACATGGCCTTAGCTTGCTTCTGGAAGTGCAATGCTGTACCAGACAAGCCACCAAACAAACTTACTACATGCAAAAAACTGGTTTGTGTCTGTGTGGTTTGTAGGGTGTTCTGGATGGTTACATACAATGTATTTGAATTGACAAAATTTAAGTCTGTGGGATTTTTATCCTCAAAAATCCACAATTTTTGATAGCAATCTTAGATATCAATCACACCTGAGCCATCATTCAAGTCTGTAGTACAAACAATGCAGGATGCAGCCATTTAATATGCAATACAACGTTTAGCAACACCGCTAATCACAGACACCATGACCAATACATATTCTGAAAAACAAAACCTGATTCATATCAATAAAAGTCACACACATAAGAAAAGAACAAGCCGTGTTGAGTTATTAGGGATTTTGGACTAAGGGAAGCAGATATCACTGCTGGAGGTGCTGCTGTTGGGTCTCCAACAGTCAACAATTAAGGCATTGAGGTCACATGGGTTAATTACATATTGTCCCCCACTGCCTCAGATAATCCGTAGGGTGATGCACCCCGGGCGAGAAAATGGCAGAAAGGAATGAAGAGAAAAAAACAAGGTATTGTGCACAATGTCACAGCTGATCTGATCACCTTTTTATGAAAATCAGGTTTACACAGACGGGGTGGGAAAGCATCCCTTTCTCGTTTATTTCTGAGTTTAAAGCAGCATCGGCAGCTGGCGAGAGAGCGCGCGGTCTCTACTCGCCGATAAAACAGAGCAGCCTCGGGCTATTTACAGCGTGCTGATATGCAGCTGACAACAGCACGTCCCACGGCGGCCCGCTAGCGCATCACTTCCTCCCCGAGCACGCATCTGCTGGAGGTGATGTGTTAGACTTACGCTTTACATTACACTGCGCTAATGCTAATACTGTCCCATTATATGGCACTTTACATTTGAAATGCTAATATGCCAATATAGATGCGTTAACATAAATGCAACGCTAACAGGGATGCTTATTTACCTTACTTAGAGCAACAAAAAGCTTCAAGGGACTATATTCTACACATTTAGCATTTAATTTTTCCCCTGAAGTCCACTTATAATATCAGTCAAGGTTCCTTGCACCTAAATGGTTGTAAATTAGCTTTAGCTGACCATGTTTTAGCCCTCACACTGAACCTCAGGGGCCATTCACACAGAATGTGCTCTTATTTTCCATCTGAGCTATTTTTTTTTTCTATGTAAATATGCTCAAGACAAACATCTTTGTTGCATCTGTTATGACTTGCTAGCCTCTTTGCATGTGAAAATACTGATATAAATTTCACGGTGTTGTATTGGTCTAATACAATATGCTAATGGTTGTCTCATCTTAAACATGACAAATTTGGAAAAAAGACATTTTTATACTGAATATATATACTATGTAGTACCGTTCAAAAATAATATTGAGTAATATTATTACAGTTTAAATCTATCTATCTATGTTCACCTTATGTAATAAACCTTTATAAATATAAAATAACATTATCAAGTAAACTGCACATATAAATATATAATAATCACAAATTCAATGATTTGTACTTAAAGAAATTGTCAGCTTTACTTGAATTTCTTGTTCGTACAACTAAATTATTATTTGTACAAATTACTCAATATAGTTGTGTGGAACCGCATGAATACAACAATTATTTTTTTTCGGTGTATGTAATATTTTGTAATATTATAAAAGTATTATATTAGTAAAAATATTATATTATAAAAGTAAAATATTCTAATATTATATACTGTTTTCTATCTATCTATCTATCCATCCACCTACCCATCCATCCATCCATGTTTATAGAGCACAAATACTGGCCTTCCATTTTCCTCCATCCCTGTCAATTCATCTATACACAGAGAGACCACCGTACAACGGAGGGTCTCTCTTCGACTTCATGACCTGCAAGAGATTTCTCAGGCTCTGACATAGCCTCCTACATCCCAGAAGACGCAGCCCTGGCTGTCAGGAAGGACCCACAGCAGTCACCTCCAGCCAGTCTACAATCATCTCCACCCTTTTCGCCTCTGCTCTTCCTTCAAATGCGTGGCATCTGTGGGCCAGGTCTCTGAGGAACACTGCGTGCCTCCGCCTGGCTCCCCTCCATGATAAACGGCCTCTGTTTACAGGCTAACCACTGTGTAAAGTGCACAATAAATCACTAGCCAGACAAACTTCTGGGGGAGAAAAGTGTAACATTAAGATGGGCCTTTTTTGTCATTTGTTTAAAGCAGTCATGCCTTGCAAGCAGCTTCTCTCTCTCTTGTTCTCTCTCTCTCTGTTGTCTAAAGTGCTGAGAGAAGGAGGAAAACGTCTCACAAAAGGGAAATGAAACTCTGTAACGGTTTGGAATCTGCACACTTGACCAAAGGCAGGAAAAGCAATAGGATCTAGATTAAGATTAAATGTAGATGAAATACGTGCAAGTCAAGCTTTTTGTGGTTTTAGTTATTCACAAATAGCATTAACAAGAGGCAATATTAATTCCGCCTCATTAAATTAATTGAATTTTCATTTAAATGAAAAACATTGCATCAAGTTTGTTTTTTTTGCCTCTTTTTTTGTGAACACAAAATCAAATTTTACCCCATTTACTTTTTTTTAATAAAAAGTAAATAACTTCCTTGGTTTATTGTAGACAATAAATCAGTGTGAATTATTCTACATTAAAATTAGTTTTTTCCTCTAATATTTCATCAAAATGATATATTCTGAGAAATTTCACTCAGAAATATGTCAAATCAATGAAATAAAAATGCTTTTATGTTGATTTTAAATAATACACATTCTGGTTTTATTGGGCACATTATTCTACAAAATGAAAGATTAACAACTTTAAAATTAAAATCATATTTTTTTTCTGCCTCTGAAACTACTTTTTCTCTGTTGATGTAACCAAAGAAACATGGGAAAATAATATTTACCAATTATGTTTTTCTTGTTGAATGTCCAAAGACATTAATATTTCATATCCCAGAAATAAAATGGTTTTCATGTTGACTTTAAATAATACCTGTTCCTGGCCTTATTGTGCATATTATTCTAAAGAATTTTTTTAAAAACCATTTTAAAAATTAAATCTTCAATTTATTTCTGCTTCAGAAACACCTTTTTCTCTGTTGCTTAACCAAATAATATTAACCAATTATGTCATAACCATTCAATGGCTATCCTATTAAATCCTAATGTATAAAATAATGTCACAGAAATGTAGCATGCATTGACAAGGCTGTTTTGTTTTATTTTACTTTATATAAAGCTAGAAAGCTTGTGTCTTGTCGAATGGATCTTTGCTTCACTATAAGTAATTGTTAAATGGTACAACTATAGACCACAATCCCTTAAACAAGAACATACCTGCTTTTCAGAGCCACAACAGTAAACATGGTCTGTAACTCAGTAGCCTTGTGTTTTCTCTAACAAAGGACAAATATACGTGAGCTGAAGGACATGCAAGCTGGTAAACATCAATCTAGTCCCTGCACCCTGGCCAGAGCCACTGCACGTCCACATTAACACACACAGCGGACACCAGGCGAGCCCAGCCTCATTGACTATTAACATATCATTAACTATTAGGTCAGACAAAACGAAGAGAGAGAGAGGCAGAGAGGAGCGGTGCAGCTGGCGATGGGGGAGATGAACATGTGGCACAATATCATCCCTCCATCCTCTCCAAACACCAGCAGCCTCCATCATGAAGAACTACAACTGCAATTAAGACTTCTCACAGGCTCGGCCAAACCCGGACATGTGGACTCACTCTCACAGGTATTGAGCACGGAGTGTAAATTAAGACCTAAACCTCTCCACAATAAAGTAAATCAAAACTTGTTCACTATTAACTACGAATTTTACCTCAACACAGTTTACTGTTAGTAAGGGAGCTGTTGAAGTGGCTAAGTTTAGATATGGGGTAGGATTGAAGGCATGTATTGCCATGTAGAATAAGGCATTAATAAGTGCTTTATAATTACTAATAAACAGCCAATATCATAATAATATGCAAGCTAATAAGCAATCAGTTAATGGTAAGAATTGGTCCCCAAACTAAAATGCTACCAATTATTAAAATTTTCTTAAAAATAATATTAGAATATTAATGAACATATTCGTATAATTTTTATTTATGTAGTTATATTTTATATGTTATTATTAAAAAACAAACACACTTTTTTACACTAAAAATCATATGATCAATAAGTCATGGCAACTTTAACTAAATAAAGTTAAGCCATTTCAACTTAAGTTGATTCAACTTTTACAGTCAAGTTGATTGTACTTAAACATTTAAGGCAGCAACTGAACTTTTTATAAAAATAACTACAATAATCCCATCAGTATTGGTCAATATTGGTCAATTTCTATTGAAAAGGTTACTACCGCACAAGTAGGCAGCTTCAGCGCTTTCAGTTCTGGATTGGTATTGGGTAATATATTGACAAAATATCAATTATTATTATACAAGCGTTCTCTTCAAACTGTGGATGGCCCATCATTAAAAACGGATGCAACTGACTCAAATTTCAACCTAGAGAGGCTGATAATAATAGACAGCATGAGTGCGATGTGGGGGAAAAGTGACATACGGA
Organism: Zacco platypus; assembly: GCA_038088235.1. Lineage (NCBI taxonomy): Eukaryota > Metazoa > Chordata > Actinopteri > Cypriniformes > Xenocyprididae > Zacco > Zacco platypus. Next base: position 14,809,856 of record CM076069.1, read on the forward strand.
CAGTAAAAAAGAGCCAAAGTGTCTACATATGTGTGTGTGAGAGAGAAAGACAGATGAGAGGTGTTAAAAGAGATCTTATCAGAACTTCTAAATTGCCACAGGAGCCGTGAGAGATCCTTTTCACTGGAGTCAATTTTGAGGCTGACAAGCCATGTAGAAATGTGCAAATATGGATGCGCGGTATTGATTTCTTTATTGAAGGCACGAGCACGGGAGATGCTCAAATCACTCATCCTACCCCTCGCCGAGACCTCTTTCAAATAAGAGCGTCGTTAGATTGCTCATTTTATATGGAGGCTTAGCGTTGGGGGAGGGGGTCTGTGGATGTACTCGACATGGCATATTTATTGGCCTGCTTCACTCCAAATGACCTACTACAAGCATCCATTTAAAATAGGTGTGAGTATCAGATCCTGCTGCTTGGTTCTCACTCAACCTTTTAGCATATCCTCAATTCTCAGGCACAAAATATATCAGCATCTACACTAGGGAACTATAAGCATTTCAACTGTTCTGGTCATGGTTCCTCTTACAGGCAGCATGAGAATCAAATTTTACAATTCTTGTTTACTTTTGTTTTATTTTTTTGGAAAATTGCAGTTTTTTTATACAAATTATTTATCCGAGCACATCATTTTAAAAAAAAAAAAAAAACATGTACTCTCATAATCTTTAATCAAAGATTAATCCATTTAATATTTTTTAAGTAAATTTCTTCTCTGATGATATGTTTACTATAGCGTGAGGGCGGGGCAACCTGTCACTCATATGAGATCGACCAATGGCAAACCAGAACCATACAATCAATTATAATATAATATAATATAATATAATTTTAAATGTATTATTAAATGTATTAAATATATAAAATACATTATACATTGTTTGAAAACAGAACTGAATTGGACTGAATTAATATGGTTTCTGTTATATTTTCTGTTATATAACTAGGTTTTATGTATAGGTACTAAATAATATACGCAAAATAAACATTTACTAGGATTCCAGCATTTTTTAAAATATTTTTTTTGTCATTTCTTTCGCTCTCTCTCTCTCTCTCTCTCTCTCTCTCTTTCTTTCTCTCTTTTTCTTTCTTTCCTTCTCTGTCTTTCTTTCTTTCTTTCTTTCTATCCCCACCAATTTCCCGTTTCTATTAACAAAAAGTGCTCCAGTGTAAAACAAAAAGTGTTGCCGTCTCTTTACACACTGCCTACTGGTCAGAGTTGTTGGACAGCGGACATATGAAATCTAAATTAGAATACATCACCAGGGAGGATATGACAAAAGCACTCCAGGAACAGAGGAGCGAAGGCCGGCTTTTCTTGTACAAACTACCCCACTTTTAAAAAGTTCCTTCGGGTGACTAGGCAACAATATTGTTTCGACTTCCCTCCGCGACAGGATTTAATTAAGTGATAACAGTCACCTTCAGGTGATGACACAGGACAATAATATCTGGGCTCAAGGAAAATGCTGAGACTGGCCAGCACGTATTATCATGAGCAAAGATAGAGAGAAAGAGAGAGGGAGAAATCCGTACTTTACAAACACGTCTCGGCTTCATCCAGGTTAGACTCGGGAAGAGGAAATATTTTCAGAGTCTAATCTGTAGAGTTAAGGGGGGGATTTAGCTCAACCCTAAGAGGATTAAACATAATTTGAATGCTTATGTGTTTAAACACAGGCTTAATAAAATGATATGACGTCAGTACAAACAAATAGTGGGCTTGACTTGATTTGGAGGAAGAACTGCCCGTTAAGAGATGACACTAAACATATGCACACACGAAAACACGTTCCTCATAATACTTATATAAAGTGACACATTTCTGACTGAAACAGAATATTTAACAAAATTAAAACGTAAGAATTGATTTTATCCATCAGAATGCTAGGAGGTCTACTTTCTGTAGTTATGTTTTAAATAACAACTGAATTGCTTATTTAGTCTACTAACTGTAAGAAACAAAATTTGGATTGTATATTAACTGTAAGCTAGCATAAAATCAAAACGCCATGTGAATTTTAGCGATGGTCCTGCCATGAAACCTCAAGCTAAAATGGTTTAATCCTGCAAGAAATGGAACAAAATAAAATCTAGAATATTGCAGGGCTGAAAAAAAAAATGCAATAATGAAAAACAGAATCAAAGACGAGTATATTATGGAGGACAGACAAAAAAGCCTAGAGATATTCACTGTAGCCTGCCTGAAAATTATTCAGCAAAATTTCCTCTTAAAGTGATCGCAATGACTGAAATTAATTTTAATGACATTTATTACTAAAAAATAGCCACATATTCAATGCTTTCATCAAAGAAACTCTTTTAAGAGTACAGATCCACTTCGTACTTATCATCCATATGTGCTGCACTGGAAATATATATTTTTAATTCATGATTAGTAGACACAAACACTCAGGCAGCAAGCTGGAAAGATTCCCTCAAAATACATAAGGTCATTAGAATGCAAGATTGTGATCTATTCAAACAATGATAACGAGTTCAGTCTCTTTGAGAAAGTTAGTAAAAAACTTTTTTTTTCAGCCAAGTTTGGCCTTTTTTAAAAAAGAAAAGGAAGTGAATTTGTCGTCGCTGTTGTTCTGCTGCAATTTGCTATGCATTCATGCACAATACATAAGAACCATAATAATTCAAAAGTTTTGTTTTGGAGACCCAAGGCCAGTCCAGACGGGGTACGGCGGTCCTGCAGGTAATGAGGACCTTCACACAGACAACACTGATTGCATTCTCCTGCATGAAAACCTTTAACAATGACTGCTCAGGAAGCCCTTCAATATGGACAGCGATCACACACACACGCACGCACACACCTCCGCGATGCCTCTTAAGAAATCGCATAGGGCCTGACCACCACAGTCTAATTATGCTAATTGCTTCAATGCCCTTGCTTTATTTATGCATGGCGTCTAAGATAAATAAGAGAAAATTGCTTTGGATCTAACTGTATTCATTTTAGAATGCAAACTAGCCTGTGTTTGTTATGAGATTGCTGATGTGTTTACCCCTGAAATTCTGCAGGTAATTGCAATTTTGATTGTACATTTATTTTTCCCACTGACAGTCCCAGGACTGCGTCTGTTCTCAGTTTTTATAATTAAATGCTTTGTAATATTTAAGCACACCGAATGGAAGAAAAACAGCACACATTAGAATATTTTATCCACTAGACTGAATAGCTCGCTCAGGGGGATCAAGACACACAGGGAGAATGAAAATGCTCAAATTCTGGAGGTTTTGTTGAGGTAAACATTAAAACGTGGAAATTGGAATAAAGGGTGAGATATATGCGTCTCGTTATTGGCCTGAGAGTCCCAGAGAAAATAAAACAAAGACCGTTCTGGTCCTAAGGCCCAAAACATACTCTGTGCAAGGATAACATCTTCACGAGCATGATTTCACATGTCGAAATGCAATTGATAATGCACAACAAATGCACGGTGCAATTCTAAGTGCTGCCACAAGGGGAACTATAGTTAGCATTAGCATTTGGCATTAGTCTTTATGATTTTTACTTTCAGGTCATCTTTCAGGTTTCATGGTGGATTCACGTTTTCATAATTTAGGAGGTTTGCATTGGTCTCAGATGCTTCTAAACTATTTTAGACTTATTAAATTAATGAGTCTCAATTTGCAACTCATTGCTGTGTAGAGGGGAAAAAAGAGATTATGATGTTTTGTTCCTTTGTGTAAATCCTGTGAGGATAACCTCAGAATTTAACATAATTTATCTGGAAAAAACATAGCTGAGATTTTCTTGTTTCAAATCTTAGATCTAATTATAATAAGTATAATAAGTTCAATAACAGACCCACATTCTTCTATATGGAGAGTTTTCTCTAAGCGTATATGCTGTATATCAAGAGTCGGGCACTGCGCATCATAAATTCATATAATTATAATTGATTGGTCTGAGTGGAGGGAGAAAGCAACAAACAGTTGCCATCTACTTTTAATGAATAAACTCATCTCTCCCTCACGCAGAAGAGTGACCACACACAGTCACAGTTACAATGGACTGAGTTTTTCCTCTGCAGCGGTCATCTGAGGTAAATCATTCGCTGTTTTTCAAACCTTTTATTATGAGGTATGGATTTCACCTCCGTGATGGACCTTTTGAGTCTATTTGAAATGCTCAAGACTGTAACGATGAAGGATTTCACCCTGATTAATCAAAACAAGGATCTTTCCCACCCACGGGCCAATTACAATTGGCCTTTGGACAAGTATAGGTCTACATTTGAAAGTTTGACTCGTCAAATCCCATTCCTCATAGAATAGCAATCAAGGATGTTACTTTGTTACTTTATTACTTGAAATGCATACATAAAGAACCGGACAAATGGCTTGGCTACAAGTTTGGTGAATCGATAATGACTTTTCTGAACTTGTCTGGATGAAGCACTTCTATTTCAAATAAAGGCTGTTCTTTTGAAGTTTCTATTCCTGAAAGAATCCTATAAAACTGTATTAGGCAGCACTGTTTTCAACATTGAGTAGTCACCAACCAGTCATTGGAAATATGTAGTTTTTCCACATTCCTACTAAACAAATTCACTATATTTTCCAAAGTAAGACATGCTGGCATTATCCTGTCATGAGTTGCTGTCAGATTTAGCAGACTAATTACTGTTTCCCTCATTCCACCAATCACACATAAGCCTGGGCTTTTGTTTGTTCAGATGTATTAGTTTATTTGATTATCCGTTCAGTACGGCCTCAACAAACCTACAGTCGCAACCAACCTAAATGATATTTGCTCTCTGAAAAGACAGCAACGAAGACGCAGTGAATTCATTGATAACCTTATCTCATTAAGTTTACAATCCTGTAGCATTACCATTAAAAGCAGCAAAGGGAAAATGGTTATGTTACTTGCTCTGTTCCCCTGCTAGCGGCTGACAAGTGCGTTGATTTATTTATTGTATTCGTGCGTTCCCGTCTCATGTAAAGGAACAAATGCGGCGGGCACGGGAGTCTCCATTGACAGGCCTTTTGTATGTCGCCATAAAAAATGAGCCACTTACTTACAATACATCCATAGGAAATCAGATGCAAAAAAGAATCGGAATGGGAAGTTCTCACTTCTACAGAAAGAGGATACACGAGGGAGGGAAAATCAATAGAGAATAACTCCTTTTCTCTTGCTGAATTTAAGATTCAGCAAAAGTTTTGTCTAGGGAAGTTCGCCTGATACAGGTCTGCAGGATGAAACCGGCATTAATCATTCCAACAAGTCGTACATTTCTATAATACAAAGACTTCTCAGCGGAGCCCCCCGGCCCACCCTGTACTCGCACACAAACCTATCACTCAAAGCCGGGGTTACTGAGCTATACCCTTAAGGCGGAGATAAGAAATCGCCACGGTCCCATATTCGGTTAAATCACTGTAGCCACATTAGGCCAAACGGAGGGAGGAAATCGCAGGAAGAAAAGGCATCTCTTCATACCGCCTGTGCCCAGATGCTTATCGCCATGCTGAAAAAGACATTTGTCTTTTGTCTGGATTGCCCTTGACACATCCTTAAGGGAAGGAAGTCTTGAACTTGTCTTTGTTTTGAAGAGCCCTTGGACCTCCGTGGTTTAATCTGGGTTAAACGCGGCCTGATCTCGCGAGTATTTCCCCACGGCTTTGATAAAGTGCACACCAAATCCTTCCACTTTTCTGCTTTCATATATGAACTATTCATTGGGCCTTCTTGGACCAAGAGGGATTACTGTGGCATTGAGGATACACCAAAACTGTATCACGCAATGGCCGAACACATCTCGATATTTCTAGTTAACCGATATGAATCATTCACTATTTGTACAGACTCAATCTTAAATCACATTAAAGGGTAATATTTCAAAAGATGTAGGTGTGAATCTCATAAATCTTGCATTTTAGTCCAATATCCAAAAGATAAAAATTATATTTTGCATAAAAAGCCTATTTTTTGGATCATTCACTTTAATTATTATTATTACTATTTTTTTTTTTTTTTGGGCTGTTGTTTGTTTTTTGCACTGTGACATTATTTTCATGTCAATTAGGCACATTCTCATTAGTGCAATGCATCAGAATACTTTCATTATCCATTATTTACAGTAAACAAACCCTGTATTTTTTTTTTTACAAATACAACAAATACTACTATATATTGTAAATACTTACATTTTAAATATTTAAAATGCTTAATTGTCATGAAAATAATGTCACAATATCAAAAACACCCTTATTTAAATAACATTCAGTCTCCACAAAAGCAGCAAAACCAGAGGCAGACGGAGTCATGGATGAGGGTTTTGGTTTGGGAAGTATATGGGTATTTATTGGTCTCAGTTCCTCCGAGAACACATTTAAAGCCACAGTAATTACACCCAAAGCCACGTTATGAGCCCATAAGAAGCACACTAAAGACTGCCTGGTGCTGCTCGCATGTGCCATAATGACACATACAGGAGGCGTGTAAAGACAAATACACTAACGCGCTCACACTCGCGCTGTCAGGTGTTTTACGTGAGGTTGGGTGCGATCAAGGTATACGCCACATGGTCCTCTAATCACGCTGCTTCATTAAGGATATAAAACAGCATGTTTTACAACAACTTCACAACATATACTACAGATGTGGCGGCAGTAAGAATCATGTGCAACAAATTCCCAGAATGCACCAACAGCAGTTCTTTCCTGTGTGCTCTATATTTGAATCAAAAGAGTAGTTATAAAAGAGTTGTTAATAAGAACAGCGAGCCTTACAAGTCTTTCATTGGGAAAGAAAAGAGAAAGTGAGCTTGAAGTATACAAAATCTGGGGTATTCCCAAGGGGAGAGGGTTCCACTCTGTGATAATGAGACATCCCTGTGGGACACCTGCACGCAGGGCGGAAAATAACATCTGTATCATTTACAGGAAATGTGACTACAAACTCGAACAGGAATTTTTGTTCTACATATAAGCAAACAGGTTAAAGTCATGAAAATCGTATTGCACATTTTTTATTCAATACATAACAAATTACAACTTTTTCTCACTTGTTTCACATTTTCAGTGCAATGTGAAATTACATTCTTAACTAGTTCTGAATTTGTTGAACAGAAATTATTGAGTGTGTGTTGGCCTAATGCTAAAATAAGTTGCATTTCCTTGACTTGCTCTGAATGATGAACTTCAAAATAGTACTGTGACATAAAATATCAGTATATGGGGAAATATACCTCCATCCCAGTCATATTTCACCCAAAAAAGAAAATATACATAAATTAAAAAGTATATTTTAAAAGTATTGAAAAAAGTGTTGATTTTTAAGACCTTTAAGACTTGACTGCATTGTGAAATTATTAATTAATAAAACAACAAGTAAAAATCGTATTACCGTAAATGATGTATTATTAACAAAGTTCAGGAGGAACACATTCAAATGATCTAACTAATCATCACATCACTCCAACCCGCAGTCCTCAATCAGGAATCAACATGTCTACCCAATCAGCCGACTCGCCTATGTTTCTCGACAGTTTTCAGCATCCCTCCACCACCCCGCCTCCTCACACTCGCCTGGTAACTTCCTAACCAAAAACGCGGGGGGAGTACTCTGGGCTCGGGCCATACAGAGCTCGGAGCCCTCTCCTCGGACAGCACGCCAAATATGCATACTAATTACTCTGATTATTTGTAAGTGCGAACTCGTGAATAAGAGAAAATGAATGAATGAAACGTATACGAGTATTTTTTGTGAAAATGTGCTTAATTGTCATGAAAATAATGTCATCATAATAAAAATAATACATTTCTTTCCATGTTTGAGTTTAGCTTATCATAAAACATCACACAAAAACTATAACAACCCACCAAAATAAGTCTTCGGCTTTCAATCATGCGGATGCTTATGACAACTTGATGAATTACTGCCGCATAGCGATGCATATCGAGCTCGCTGGTGTTTTTTAAACACCGTGAGGAGTTGGTTGGCGCTTCCGCTTTGGTGAAGGCTCAGCATCGGGTGTCAAAGGCGAGGGTGACTCCTACTTATAACAAATGTAGTGACAGGTTACGATCAAGGGCCGCGCTGACATTCTCTCTGCAAAGGTCAATGTATGGCGAAGCCGACGATGAAGAAATGAGCGTTCTGCCATCATTGCCAAGGCAAAAGGTCAGACACAAGCTGATTGGTGATAGAACTATCAAATTAACCAATCAATACACGGCTGGGATGGGAGGAAACGGGCCCTCCAGGGAGAGCGGACAGACTGGACCAAATGCCAAGATGTCAATAGCTCTGCGCCAGTGAGAGCCTGCACAGGTTTAGCACGGGGAGGGCTTTCTGTCTCACACATACACAAACATAGAGATTCCTCCACACGCTACACAAAAATCATTTCAATTAGCACGCTCACACATCTGATGAACCTAATAAATACACTAGCATGTTTCTAACAGAGACGTACTATATCTAGCATGCTACATCCAACATTACGATCATGATCATATTGCATGAGTCAGGATATAAATAAGCAAAGTAATGATGATATTTCATTTCATATTTTCTCTTTGTTTTGTAAATGTAGACTTAAAACAGAGCAAAATCAGGCAATAATCAAAGTGCCCTCCTTTAATGTCCCATCTCCAAACTAATCAGATTCATTTCAGCAGTGCCTTACTTCTTTTTTAGCTAAATATTTTATCACTGCTGTTCATTTCATTTTTTTGATAAAGTTATTATTTCATATACTGGACAAAGACAAATTAGTGAGATATTTTTGTGCTGAATAAATATTATACAATGGACATACAAAGTCTACACACCTTTGTTAAAACAGCTGGTTTTAACAGGGGTGAAAATATTGCTGAAAATATTCCTATAAGTCAAATCCTATATTAAGTCAAGATGTGCCAAGCTGATAGACTCCCATCCAAACAGACTTATAATAAAATAACTTTTAGTTCAGCGGTATGTACACTTATGCAGTTTTTCTCTCTGAAATATGTCACTTTTGTTAGTTTATTTGCCAATGTATTGTTTTTTTTTTTTTTAATAGCTTGTTGAGTAGCTAATCACTATTTCCAATAGGTAACTGTTGTTAAACTACTTGAAAATATCAGTAGCTTGCAGCTTGTGATGTCATACTTCCAGAGAGACGTCCCACCCGGCATCTGAATGACAAAAACCATTCTGAGTGCAAAACCAACAGCATTAATGAACCCTTTCTGTGAAATCCATCTATACAAACAAATAACATCAAGAGTTGCTGAAACTGAGAACTGCCTGACAGAGCATCAATTTCACCTCGAGCCTTTCTCAAGGAACAGCTATAGAACAAGGAAGAAAAAGAGACACAAGGACATGAGTAGGACATCGGAATGAACGTGTAGTCTCTTCACTCGGGCACAAGAGCTTGTAATCCTCTTCTACATTTACTGCAGAAGCTCAATATCACTTCAATTCTCCCATGAGTGCCTGGGTGCTTTGTACCTATCTGCTCTGAAGTGGATCTATTCACATATTACCCGTTTATTCTTCCACCCCTCCAAAATACCGGCTCCCCTTTAGACCTGAGGGGCCATTGAGAGATGAGCCCATCTGGGAATTAATTGAATCGCATTAACAACGTCAGTCAAGCACACGGGTGGCAGCCCCTTCGGGCCAAGATGTAAGTGTGATGTAACCCCATATACACATCCAACAGCCTTCTAAAACAAGAGACAAGCTAATTTAATAAAACAAACTTATTGATCGTATAGATCGATAGTGGACATCAAAAACATACCAAACTGTGTCCAAAACCATCAGTGAATTTCATATTCTCTCTCATCTACCATCTTACTTCCTCTAGTTTGGTTTTCTAGCATTCCTCCACATGATGTGTACTTAATTATCTCGAAAATTCCTCAGCCATTAACTCATCCTTCAGGACGGCACACATTACATCATCACGTTACATCGTAGATTGTTGCCATGCTAAAGATGATGACCCATCATGTGACATTTATGTGTTTACAGGTATACATCGAATATGTTGCAAAGTAAAATGCACTGAATATGGCCGTGTTTCCACCAGTTATTAAGATGTATTTTCAGTGATCCGATCACAAGTGGTCAGCTGAGGCGCTGCGTTTACACCTGGTATTAACGTGTTCAAACGCATTTCTTGTGACCGCTTGTGATTGGACTTCGTTGAGACACTCCCCTCTTATTTCGTCACGCTCTACATCACTTTCGTGGTATTGCTGAGTGTGGGACATGAGAACTATCGAACGAACAAACTCATGTTACGTGGCTTACGTACAGGAAAGCAGAGCAGGAAAGCAAGCGTATGAAAAGGATATGGATGGCAACTGTGTTTTGATCGTAATCAGTGTGTTTTTGTACAAAGCAGCACAATCTGAATACCTTGTTTTGGGGTACTTGTTTACAACACATCCCATAATGATTAAGGCTGATTTATACTTCTGCGTGGGACCTATGCCGTAGGCTACACGAAGGTTCAATGCAGAAGTATAAATCACATGTGTTAGACCAGTAGGTGGAGAGTAGGTGGTCTTTTGTGGTTGTTCGAACGCATGAGCGTTTAAACTAAAAAACAATATGGTAGAATACATTTCTGACTAACTCTGAAACTGGTCGAAAGTGGACAAGCTCAAACATTTTAGACCCCATTTACACATGTATTTAGCATCATCCACTTGTGATCGGATTAATAAAAATGCATCTTAACTCTCCGGCGTCGATGATATATGAATATTATAGACAATAGTATTATAAAAACAATAGTATTACAACAGTAATAAAAGAAAGAGGACAAGCTCAAAACATTTTAGACCCCATTTACACCTGTATTTAGCATTGTCCACTTGTGGTCGGATTGATGAATGCGCATCTTAACCCTCTGGGCTCAACGATATACGAATACTATAGAAAATTGTATTATAAAAACAATAGTATTATAATAGTAATAGCTCTGGTTCTGTATGAGTGACACATATTTTGTCGCTATTTTTACCGCTCTCACGACACTTAACACACATCCTGCTTTCTGCAAAGTCATGTAAAAAGTGATATTAAATGTACAAAGAGTTAAAAGGACATATTGCCCATCAGAAATGTATTACAAGTTAACAATCCACAATAAATTCTGCTGTTTAAACCATTGCGGTGTTCTGAGAGAATCATTCCCCTCGTGTGGTTTGTTCTCTGAGTTTCCAATTCCAAAGCCCTGTGAATTGAACAGTTCAAACTTCCACATCAATTAGACCAATAAGCATGATCAGAACGGTGCGAGGAGAGGCCGCCTCACGCTTTCTGCCGGGACCGTGTCAATTTCGGACTCAATTAATGATTCTTTCAAGCCTAATGTTCATGCAATTGGTATTCATTAGAGGTGTTGTGGAGAAACCGTACACACATTTCCATTACGACGCCCACATGAGGGGAGATGCTTCAAACGCTCTTCATTTGCATGTGTTCTGCTATTTGTAAAGAATAAAATACTGTTTAAGAGAAAATAAGACAATTTACTGCATTCGCATATTCCTCAATTAATACAAGTTGTATAGTTTCAATTTAATCAGACTGCGAATGAGATAAAAATGTAAATAATGAATTGAGAGCTTGTTTGAACTGAGATTGTTTTGGTTAGTTTTTTAGTAGTTTGAGTAATTGTGTGCGAATCTTTCTGTGTTGGATGATGTTTAATTCATGAGTTTCAATAGTCAGCTAAACTCCTGAAAAACAAAACGTCCACACAAACAATGTTTATGGAAGCTGATTCATTTTTTATCACTTGGCATCCAGTTTATCAATTATATAAACTAACAATATCACATTATTGATATCACTGGGTAGTCATCAACTGCGTCCAGAGATATTCTTTTAGATTAAAAATATTAATAATATTTTAAATTAAAGAGAATAAAATATGCCACGGCTGTCAATGCTTGTAAATTCAGTTCTTTATGTCAGTTTATTCTGGATATAGTATGCAATCTGTTTCTTCTTAAATTAAAGAAATGTCTGCTGTGTGTCACTATGCACACGCAGATGTCTCATTCACCAAAAACAATATCAGCATCTTAAATTGTAGTCCATTACTCAATACAAATTATGTTACTTGTCTGTTACTTTGTAACTGTTACAGATGTAGTCCAGGGAAGAAGCGCTCGACAAAGGAAGTCCATAACATATGACTTTTAATGAGACCAGGAGAAATAATACACACCACAAAGACTGAACAGGAACTGAGGGATTAAATACAAAATGAACAGGGGAGCAAACAAGACTAATTAATGACAAACACCTGATGACAATGAACTAATGATGACTAGACGAGTGGCGAGAGAAAACCAAACAAAGAGCACATGTGACAAATTAAATTAAAGAGTTCAGCACAAACATACACGTAACAGTAACATAATCTTTTACATTAGACATTTTAGGTAATATAATCGACTACTTTTAGATTTCTTCTGACCTAGCATGTTTACCGCCTAGATTCGAAAAAGATAATCTTGTACCATATTGGAAAAAAAAAAAAAGATTTATTATTAATTATTAAAATAATAATCAATTAAAACAAACATATACAATTTAAGTAAATTTAATTATTTTAAAAACACACAAAGATGAAATATTTTATTTGTTCACGCTGTGTGGCCTTAGTTTTCTGTATCATTATATCCTTTAAGAAACATATATAAGCAATAGGCTGTTTAAGAAAGTTCATTTTAAAAGATAAAACAGAAATTAGGGAGAATCAATTAATTACGAATAATTCACTGCCTTTTTGTGAATATTAAGTAATCATCAATAGATCAATAAAAATGTAACTGTAGTCTGAATCACTATTCCTTTGGTCATTTTGTCATGACAATACAGAATTACTCCAACAATAATCTCTCTGTCTCTCTGTCTCTCTCTCTCTGTGTGTGTGTGTGTATTTCTATCTCTCGTTACATTATGCTGAGACACTCTTGCTAATAAATCTTTTTAGCTAATGCATTCCAGATGGAAGCTGCAGCGGCCTGCTATGACCTTCCTAAACCCTTCCAAAATTCCTCCCCCTGCCCGAGCCCACCCATTTATCTGCCTTTGATTGAAATGCCATCAGTAACCTTTGACAACAGTGTAATATCATTAGAGAAGGGCTGTTACTCTCACAGGACTCTGGTGGCTTCTTCAGCCCAGGACATGAACGTCACACAGATCTCACTGAAGACTCTTCTCAACATCACAATAACGAATAACTAACAACAATTATGGGTCTATCCATGTCCATCTTTTATGACCAACAACGACAAACAGCTTTTTTTTAATGTAACTAATAATGCATATTCTTTTGTAATCAGAAAAGGTCTAATTGTGTGCATACACTGTAGAAAATGTTTAGAAGATGTAAATAAAATAAATATTATTGGAGTACTTTTTAAGAAAATATTAATAACTTTTAATTTAATGTGTTACTTGCCATTTCTTGGCAACTGTTTGTGAAATTTACAAGTAATTTCCGAGTTACAATTGTTTCTACATCGTTCTACATAGTATTTTATTAGTATAGTATAGTATAGTACAATTGTTTCAATACTATAAAGACTAAAATTAAACCGTTCTCCAATAATCTTTGTTTTATATTGACAGTGCTTAAGCAAATCTCGTTCAGCACAACAAAGTATGTTCATTTTTAAATAGTTAAAATAAAATAAATCCTGTTCAAAATTATAAGCATAGTGCAACTTTGAGCTTGTTAAACATTAGTGGAAAATGTACACGATGAACTACACACTGTACCTGTGTGAACTAGAAGAAAACCGACTGATTAATAGACACTGAGCAAAAAAGTTACTCTTCCGGTTAATGTAAATGTCTTCGCTTTGTTTGTGAGTGTATCAGGAGGAGCAAGTGTCCTCTGTGATGGCGGTAGGATGAAGGTCTTTGTTTGACCAGTAGAGGGCCCCTCATCAACAAAACACACACTTCACAAGACCAAACTGCTCAGCCATGAGGATATTTCAGTCAGATTGTGAACAAAAACCCCACTGGAAATGAGCACTGAGAAAAATAAACTTGTTCTAAAGAGAGGTTACGGGTCAAAGGAACTTCTATCAGATTTCTGCTCAGGGCCATTTGTCAACATTGATTTTAATGTAGAAAACACACTGAAAGCCCTGAATGACACTCTACTTGTGTATCACTGAGTGAAGTCACTGCTCTGTCATGAAGGTGATCGGAAGAAACATAATCAGCATGTAAACATTAGCAAATAGACACTCAAATTGAATCATTGGTACGTACATTAACACATTTAGCTGTGGTACTCATATAGGCAACACGATTCAAGAACCATTAACAGCATTTTCCAATCTTTTTCAACTTCTTCTACTGCTCATTTTCTGTTCCCTTCTCTTATATATTATGAATAAAATGCCAAAATATCCAAATATAGCTAAACTTGTTCAACACACTCGTGAGTTTTTATTTGAAGTCAGTAGCTACATTTAACACTTTACTGTCTACAATGAGTGTGTTACAGGGTCTTATAATCTTTTCACTGTCTGATCACAAACTGTTGAAAAATGTGCCATGTTTAATATAGCTTCTGTCAAAATATAAGAAGCTATATATATATATGAATTAATACTTTCCATATAGATTAATAATATTAACATAAAATATCCCTGTAGTTTTACTCTTTCAAACATTGTATGAAACACTCATAGTTTTTGTAGTTTACATCTCGCCAATTCTTGTTACACTATGTTTTTTTTTTTGTTTATTTTAATCACAGTGGTAACTAATATTAAACTATTTTACTGTAGAAAAAGGGTTTGTGGGTGGAAACTATAGAATGGTACATTTTTGTAAGGTAAGAGAAGGAACTTTTGTCCACAGGCTGAATGTACAGTAAACACTGGTATTGCACCTGAACAGCATCTGTAGTAACGGACTGGCGTCAGTGCCTCAATACTGCAGCCAAAACTTCACCTCAGATCTTTTATTCTGGTCATGAATCTTTAACAATACCCATCTGCACACACCCACACACAAACACACACACGCACACCCACACACCCACACACACACACACACACAGTTTTGACCAACAAAGCCCCACCTGCCTCTTCCTTTGACCTCCATAGGAAAAAAATATGCTGGGGCATGTGGCTCCTGCCACAGCTGAGATTTTGCTGAATTGCAATTCAAAGAAATTCACAAGTAATACGTGTATATATATATATATATATATATATATATATATATACATATATATATATACACACACAACTTACTATATATATTAGTAGCTAGAAAAAGTATGTGAACCACTTGCAGAATCTGAAAATGTGAATAATTATAAGAGAGATCATACAAAATGCATGTTATTGTTTATTTAGTACTGTCCTGAATAAGATATTTTACATAAAAGATGTTTACATATAGTCCACAAGACAAAAAATAGCTGAATTTATTAAAATGTATTCACCCCCCAGCTCTTAATGCGCTTGTTTCCTTCTGAAGCATCAGTGATTGTTTGAACCTTTTTTAATAGTTGTGTTTGATTCCCTCAATTGTCCTCAGTGTGAAAAGATAGATCTCAAAAGCATACAGTCACTGCTGGAAAGGGGTCAAATATGCAAAAGATGCTGGAAAACTGAAGAATCTGCAGGACCTGGAGGATTTGCTCAGAACTGCTCAGGACAAACAAGGCACTCAAGAACAACCATCATAAAAAACAAAACAAAACAAAAAAAAACATCCAGGTAAGGACACACAGTATTAAGAATCAATGGTTCATAAACTTTTAAACGGGGTCATTTTTATAAATTCAGCTATTTTTTTGTCTTGTGGACAATATGTAATGTACTACATGTGTATGTAGTGTACTATATACACTATTATACAAATGAAGTGTATAAAATGATACATTTTAAATGTGTGTGTATGTGTAATAAATTTATACTTTTAAAAGTATTTCTCAATTCAGATTTAAATGGCACACATCCCTCTGCTGTATGTGCCGTGCTGAGTCACAAACGTTATTAATTCAAAAAACACATTTAAGTTAATATAATCTGACTAATTTTTGATAACTTTTGACTCAATTATCACATTGATTTGAATACAAAAATCTTCTAGCATTGATATAAATATAATTGATATATTCTATTGATATAAAAATAAAGAAAAAAAACTACCATTCTTTGTCGTCAACAACATGAAAAGCATTAAATTATGTCAGGATGGGGTTCGTGATGGAACTGCAGAGGGGTTGGGAGTTTAATGAAAAGCTATTAAGTAATTAAATAATACAAATTTAAAATTAAAATACATAATTTTACTAAAAGATTACAAAAATATTTTATTGTTTACCTGCACA
Source organism: Zacco platypus (assembly GCA_038088235.1). Lineage (NCBI taxonomy): Eukaryota > Metazoa > Chordata > Actinopteri > Cypriniformes > Xenocyprididae > Zacco > Zacco platypus. The sequence goes on from CM076069.1 coordinate 14,826,227, forward strand.
TCATCACATGATCATTAACTGACATCAGAGTACTTATTTGTATTTATTATTATTATTATTATTATTATTATTATTATTATTATTATTATTATTATCAGAGGCTACCTCAAGAAAATATATTAGGTCCAAATAGTTGGGTAATCCCTGCATTGCATGTAAATATGAAATTATGTAAATTTGTACATTTTAGACGAAAGCCTTCCAAAGACAGAAATACATGATTAATGACTCACTGAGCGATAATTGTTCGACAGGACCAGATTAGAAATGCAATGTTGAGAAAACACTTATTAAAAGTAAAATGATTTGTGTAAATCCAGAGATCGGCTGCTGTGTGTCTCTCAGGTTTCAGTGACAGACTCATGACTAGAGGCTGGTTTCCACAAACCCCAAAGACCTTCTGAACACATATCACTCAATGAATTATGAATAATTTTCTGTCATTGTGAGAATAAAACGTAATCATGTCATCAATGAAAAGTAACTTATTGTGAGTATTTTAAAATGTAATATAATGTAACTACAAGTACTTAATTTTTAGAATCTGATTACGTAATCCAGATTACACGAAATCAGTTACTACCCAGCACTATGTGTGTGTAGGTCACAGGACTGAGTTATAAAGAACATCCGTGTACAGTTAGGATGTCTCTTTCACTGAGACCCGGCAGAGATTATGATTCCGGGGCAGCATGCTGCATTTGTCTTCATTTTGTCAGACTGTCTTCATGCCTTATTATTAGTGGCTGTCAGAGCGAGAGAGGATGGGTGGGACGCAGAGGCCGCGCTTGGTTACACACACACAGGGGCTGAAGGAGAGGACAGGAAACTCCTCCGCTTTACCCTAGACCCACCCTAGACAGCCTCAGATGCCCTTTTTAGATATCCTATAATGCCTTAGTCACACAAATGAAGGTCAACGAAACTCTGGCTCTCCAGCGGTTTCTGCACGATCGAGGCCACTCCCCTTGGAAACAGTCATCCATTTTTTATGGCCTGTGAGAAATGCCTTCAGTTTGTGATTCGCTAACGCCCTCGCAAACAAATATACCATATGGCTGGCTAACAGCATGGAATATTTACTTACTATATTCCTTCACTGTTTGGCATGCGATTTGTGCTGTTACTTATGCAGGCAGGCGCCGGGTGAATAATGACTGCACGTCTGCGACACAGAGTTGATTCCAGCACTCAGGTGGAGAGAGAGACAGACTACAGCTGTTACATAAGCAAAACAAGAGACGTTTCAGTGGCCACAACACCACCGAATACACAGTTAGACTGACGCCCAAACTGATCAGGCTCAAAACAGCAAAGCCGATGTTATGTCTGTGCCACTAGTTGCACCGAACTGAAATGCAAAAAATAATAACTTTTCAAACAAGTTTCAAATATTTTAAACAGAAATTACAGACTATCCAGGTTAAATATGCATGTGCAATTGGTGGAGTATTAAGAAATCTTGTTTGGAAAAAAAATATTAAACTGGCGATTCCATTTGTCGCCAAAAAATATACGCAAAATTATATATTCACACAAATCCAAGATGAACATTTCTTTGTCATTAATTGAGCTCATGAATATCTAATTTGACAGCAGTCGATTTCTATAAAGACCGATCAAAATTGTATGTTGATTGTCTATAGTCATGAAACAAATCTATTGCAAAATTCAAACAAAAGGAGCATTCAATTTATGTCCACTTTGAAGATATAATTTATACCAGAAAAGAAAAGTAAATGTGGTCTGAATAACATCAACGATATCTTATAATAACTAAATAATAAAATATTTAATTGTATGGAAAATAAATAAATAATGGATCGAAATGAGGGTGAGAAAAGGATGCCAGAATGTATATTGACTGCTAAACGAATGGAGATAAATAGGCTTCAGCATGTACAGTAGCAGCAATCAAGCCTATTAATCATTGTTTACAAGAAACAGTGTTTCCCACAAGCAACATTTACCTAACCAGCGGTGATGATGTCCAAGAAACCAGTGTTTTTGTAAATGCTTTGAAATGTCAAAATTGGCAGCATGAGTTATTATACGTTTCTTTATTATAGACAGAGCAAAAGAAAGAGAGAGGGAGAGAGAGACTGTGACTGCCATTAGATCATAAAATCAAGCCCCAGGGAAACTCTGAGTCACTACATGACTGCTCACTACCAGCTCGAGTAAAAGACAGACCCAAAGAGAGATGGAGTGGGAAAAGACATTTACTTTTAAAGAATAGTTCCAAAAATGAAAATTGTCACTTTTACTCACTTACCTCTCATATCATTCCAAACCTGTATGACTTTCTTATATGGAACATAAAAGGAGAAATCCAGAAGAACTATTCTTTTCACTGGAAGTGTCTTAACTTACAAAGGAAAGCCCATTAACCAATAATATAAACCACAGCTTGTTACTCTCAGGTTGAAATGAAGCCTCACTGTTTAAAGATCAGCACATGAGACGGGACCCCGGTGGAAAGGCAATAAAAGCTCTTTCCACTGGTTTGTTCTGCAGAGCCGCCATCAAACGCAATTAAAGCAGAGCATTCCAGCACTCTGAACCGACGGGAGTCTCCCATTCCGACTCTAACGAGACGGAGATACTTGCACTTTACAGTCTCTGGATGACAAACTCAGAGCGCTATAAAACAGCATGCTAAAAAACCCGAGCACTGCAGGACGAGGCCTGGAGGCCACATCCAACCTGCCGTTCTGTTTGCCGTCTTACAGCGCTCAGATAGATCCTTTGCTCTTTGTTTTTATGGATTCATTTATTTTCTGTTCAATTGACTCTTGGTAAAATACTGCCAATGTCTCTGAATGCATAAGTTGGAACAGTGCATATAGTTGTGCATAAAAAAAAGGAAACTAAACAAAATAAATACACCACCGTTAAAAAGTATGAAATCTAAACTTTTTTTTTTTTTGTTAAAGTTTCTTATGCTCACCAATATGTTCTGTATATTATTATATTTTAAAATGTAATTTCTTCCTGTGATTGCAATATGCTGATTTGGAGTTCAAGAAATTATTATCATTATCAATGTTGAAAAAAAATCTTACTGACCCCAAACTTTTGACCGGTAACATACATCAAATCTCTCACTGAAGGATGCATGCAATATCAAGAGTGTTTAATGAGGCAATACTCATTTTAATAAAAGGCTTGATAATTAATACATTTATTAAGCAAGCATCTGGCTTCTTTCTTATATTTATGCTTTGTTTTTGTTGGGAAATATTCTCTTTAATTATATTTGTCTCATTTTTTTAATCCCACATCAATGTTTATTAGATTATTAAACCACAGGAAGGGAGATTAAAAGTGCTTTATGTTTTTTGTTTTTTTTAACTATACAAGCATAAAAATACCATAATATGTTTACAGAGATATACACTCACCTAAAGGATTATTAGGAACACCATACTAATACTATGTTTGACCCCTTTCGCCTTCAGAACTGCCTTAATTCTACGTGGCATTGATTCAACAAGGTGCTGAAAGCATTCTTTAGAAATGTTGGCCCATATTGATAGGATAGCATCTTGCAGTTGATGGAGATTTGTGGGATGCACATCCAGGGCACGAAGCTCCCGTTCCAACACATCCCAAAGATGCTCTATTGGGTTGAGATCTGGTGACTGTGGGGGCCATTTTAGTACAGTGAACTCATTGTCATGTTCAAGAAACCAATTTGAAATGATTCGAGCTTTGTGACATGGTGCATTATCCTGCTGGAAGTAGCCATCAGAGGATGGGTACATGGTGGTCATAAAGGGATGGACATGGTCAGAAACCATGCTCAGGTAGGCTGTGGCATTTAAACGATGCCCAATTGGCATTAAGGGGCCTAAATTGTGCCAAGAAAACCTTCCTCACACCATTACACCACCACCACCAGCACAGTGGTAACAAGGCATGATGGATCCATGTTCTCATTCTGTTTACGCCAAATTCTGACTCTACCATCTGAATGTCTCAACAGAAATCGAGACTCATCAGACCAGGCAACATTTTTCCAGTCTTCAACTGTCCCATTTTGGTGAGCTTGTGCAAATTGTAGCCTCTTTTTCCTATTTGTAGTGGAGATGAGTGGTACCCGGTGGGGTCTTCTGCTGTTGTAGCCCATCCGTCTCAAGGTTGTGTGTGTTGTGGCTTCACAAATGCTTTGCTGCATACCTCGGTTGTAACGAGTGGTTATTTCAGTCAAAGTTGCTCTTCTATCAGCTTGAATCAGTCGGCCCATTCTCCTCTGACCTCTAGCATCAACAAGGCATTTTCGCCCACAGGACTGCCACATACTGGATGTTTTTCCCTTTTCACACCATTCTTTGTAAACCCTAGAAATGGTGAGAAATGCGTGAAAATCCCAGTAACTGAGCAGATTGTGAAATACTCAGACCGGCCCGTCTGGCACCAACAACCATGCCACGTTCAAAATTGCTTAAATCACCTTTCTTTCCCATTCTGACATTCAGTTTGGAGTTCAGGAGATTGTCTTGACCAGGACCACACCCCTAAAAGCATTGAAGCAACTGCCATGTGATTGGTTGATTAGATAATTGCATTAATGAGAAATTGAACAGGTGTTCCTAATAATCCTTTAGGTGAGTGTAGATTACATACTTTACATACTTGTTTCTCTGAAAAACAATACTACAGCCAGTCATTCTACTTCTGTGTCAGAATGTCTGTTTTTCTTTTGGTCTCTGTGATCCCGCCCACTGCTAATATTTACCCAATAGTATTTTGTCACCCGGGTTGCCAGTTGGAGGAAAACACAGCTTACTGCTGCCATGGAAGCCAGCAAATGAACCGGGTCAGAGATTGCAGATTATACCCGACTATCCATCCATTTAAAATGCTCTAGGACCAGAGGTATATTAAGACGTAGATAAATCAACTGATCAACTTAAAGCTCATCACCTTCCATTGTCAATTGACTGTTACTGTTGAGTGTCCTCAATTTGGCAACCCGCATTAGTGTTGAGTCTAATATTTGGAATTTGGACTGTAGTACCCATTTCAACCACTAGCTGTCAATATTACATACTGCACCTTTAAGGGTAAAAAAGTGCAAAAACCTTCACCTGAAACAATTATACATATTTTTTTAAGTTTTAAAAGCAGAAGCACACGTTTTACCAACATGTAGCAACATGCTACAAACATCTAGATCTGTAACCACACAGGGATCACAGTGTCTGAGCATCTTATACAGTAGTTTACGCCAGGGTTTAGTGTATCATAAATGTACATATCAGCTTAATAATGTAGAGTGGATGTGTAATAACCTGCTGCCTTTGTGTTCATGTGATCTCTTGACAAGCTGTTAAAACAGTACATGGGCATTAATCTTGTTTACAAGTACGCCATTGTGCACACTGATTGTGTCTCGGGTTTGACTGTGCGGCAGGTGATGGGAGCGAACGAGAAAAGAGACAAAGAGAAAGAAAGAGAGCAAACCGACAGCATCCCCTCTCCTGTTTGTCTTTACAGTGAAGATTCCCATTAATCCACAAGCTCACAAGTTATAATGAAATTATTCAATGGGATCAAATTCCTTTGGCGCGACACAATGAGGAACAGAGAATTGAGAGGATTAATTTCCACAGTCGGATTTGCGCGCACTATTTGGAGATGGAGGTTTACATTTCTCCCCCCTCGTCATTAGACAGTCAGACACGCTGTTCAGACAGACGTGTCTCCACTAACAGCGCATCTATACCGCAAACGAAACCATCTACAGTCGATTATAACAGGAGTGTTTGGTTTTGTCGCCTCAGGTCGCTCGCTCTCAGTTTTTATCTGCACTGCAACAAAGATGTGAAACAACAAAATTAGAACACTACCATTATAATAAACACACTGTCTGTACGGATTCATTAAAAACATGAATGATCCCGTTCTAATTCCTCTTAATGATTGTCATTAACAATTAAACACTCTGTAGCAGTAAATATTTGAAAGGGAAAAAAATGCAAGGAAATTTCAGTGTCACGTCTGTTTTGTGGTTTTGTTCAAGTTTGTTTTCATGTCTTTTATTTAGTTGTTTCCATAGTCATGTTTTTTGTTTCTGTTTGTCGTGTGATTCCCTTGCCCTCATGTGATCTTGTCATGTGCTTCCCTTGTCTAATATGTCATGTGTCCTGTTTTCATTGGTTCATTGTGTTCAGGTGTTTCTTGTTAGTCCTTTTTGTATGAATAGCCCTCATTCCATTGTTGGCTTGTCGTGTATTGATGTCTTAACCAGCTGTAAGTGAGTCCAGTCCAGTCAAGTCAAGTCAGGTCAGGTCTAGGCAAGTCTAGTTCACGTTTATTTCCATGTGTATCTTATGTTCTCATTCAAGTTTACTTCAGTCATTGTCTTTTTTTGTTCACCTTGGATTATATCAACAAACTGCACATGGGTTCTAGTTTCAGCTCACCTTCAGTGAGATAAATGGATAAACTGTTCCAGAGCCAAATGATGAGATCATTCTGATAATTATCAAATTCATGCAAAAGGTTGTTTAGAATAACTTTTTAAATTACATTTCACAGTCTTTTGTGATTTAATAGCAATAAAAATGCCCTTATATTAAAAGAAGACCTATAATGCCCCTTTTAGAAGATGTAATACAAGACTCTGGAGTCCCCGGAATGTGTTTGAAGTTTCAGCTCAAAATACCACACAGATCATTTATTATAGCTTGTCAAATTTTCACCTTTTCACCTATTTGGCTGTGAGCAAAAACACGGCGTTTTTGTGCGTGTCCCGTTAAATACAAATGAGATGTTGCTCCTGGCCCGCTTTCCAAAAAAGGGCGAGGCTTTAACACCTCACACTTCAAAGATGGAGAATCTCACGCAGCCAAAATGACGATTGTCAGTAAACCGGGGTCGCACACTGATGGAGAGACTCAGGAAGAACTTTTAGAAAGCATCTGGATGTTTCTGAACATTTATGTCACTAACCCTGGAAGAAGCTCGTTGTAGTCCCTACCAGCAGTCTGTTGTAGTCCTTAAACAGCAATTTTTTAAACCAAAATATCTCCTTTTGCATTGATCTTTGAGCGTCGCTGTATGCATTTGATTCACTAAAAACAGCTGGCTCAAAAGAGTCATTTCTTCTGGTATTCTTTACTTTGAAGTAAAAAGTGAATACCACAAATACGGTAATCTTTCAGTACTTCAATAATATAATAATTTGCAAAATATAAATATCAAATAAATTCAATAATAATTTAATAATATTAAATTACATTTTTTTTTCTGAACATGTGCCATGGGAGTTGCATGGAATTACTTAAAGTACCATGTAAATACTAAATTATACAAATACATGAATATAGTAATTCAGTACCGTGGTATATATCAACATGGTGTTAGCATTTGATACTATGACTGTACCATGGTACCACCAGTATTTTTCATGGCTACCATAAGTAGACAGAGAATACCATGCTGACAGTGGGAACTCTACCGAGGGAAATACTGTTTCTAATGCCTGGCTGGATTTGGAGAGAGGTGAGTGGAGGGGAGGGTGTAGTTCAGCAGTTGGAAAATTGAAAAGCAACGAAGGACTAAATGCATTCGGCTCTGAGCTGCCTATATTGAGAGAGCGTTCCCTCGATGACAAACCTATCTTACACTCCAGACACTGAACATTAAACTAATGTAATATATCTTAATGTTATAAATATATGTATCCCATATTACAATGATATTCCATATCACAGATATGGAAACAATCATATTGGAGCTGAGATATTTCTAAATCTAACACTTAAAATTTTAAACATTAAAAAACATTATTAGAAAACAAATTTTAAAATATAAACATAAAACTTAAAATATTATTATAATATAATATAATAAAACCACAATACACTTTTTAAATGATTTATCTAAAACTCAAAAATGACCATTTAGCATTAACTTGAAACCAATATTTATATAAAATTCTAAATAATGTTGCACAATAACACATGCCAATGTACAATGGGACTGGTTTAGCTGAAGCGTGTTATTAACATTCACATTTAGTTTACAACTGAGATGCTGTTAAACATTTATCCAAATACAGAAACAAACGGTGCTCACATTTGGAATACTGTGACATATCCAATTTACAAATGCTAAATTCATAAAGTGTTGCTTGCTGGTAAATGATAATAGAGACAACATCCTCTGTTCTGTTCTAATTAAACTACTTAAACACCCACACCACAGCGGCGAGAGGAAAGACACCATGTTGGCAAGAGAAAACAACTGGCAGCATATTTAAATGATCACATAAAAGTATGCGGTAGACCACAGGAATGACTCGAGTGCTGAAACGTAAAAGGAAGGAGGAAATGAAAGATTAACAAAAAACGAAAAAAAAACTAAAGAAACAGATGTAGAGAGCAGAATAAAACACAGGATAAAACAAACGCATGGTGTCCTAAAATTCTGTAGCTGGCCAACGGATTGATATTTTAATTTGTTTCTGTGTGTGAAACAAGTAGGGATGGAGATCATAAAAAAAAAATCCAATTCCATTGCAATTCCAGTTCCTAAATGTTTCCTTTAATGATTCTTTTAGTACTTGAATAATTGTTCCTATAGCTGGTGAAATGTGTAATTTTGTCAATGTTAAAATACTTCTTTCCCAGTTTGATAAGGCAAGACAACTGTAAGTTAGCAATTTATATACTAAAAACACTGCTGAGAATATAGACATTCGGTTCGGAAGAGGTTCTGAATTCCCAACCCGAGCAGACAGAGAGAAATAGACAGAGGAAGTGGCTCTTTTAGGGAAGGTGCCGCACGCCTGTTGAAATTCTGCAGGTATTTCAAGGTTGTTATCTATTTCAGATCAACAGTGTGGGTCAGGGTTCACGGCTGCCCGCGTTCCCCAATCCTCCGCAGACCTGTGATTGACAGCAATCAGCATCTCGCCGGCATCACTCGGGAGACAAAGTGAGGGTCAAGACAGCGGGCGATTTGGTCTGTCATTTTTAATTATCCAAATGATATTCACAGACAAAACCTCTCCCATCCATCAGGGCAGGGCATTACCATAGACAATGTTTGTTTAAAGACTGGCCTATAAAATCAAACAATTATGAATGCAGACAAGCCTTGCTATTGACTGCATAAGTAATAAGGGTGGATCTATCCCCCCTCCACCTTCTCCCTGTCCAAATTCCCACTGCTAATGAACCAGGAAACGCAAGCCGGATCATCAAAATTCCCTGCTTTGCACTGCCCACTGACCTTTCCCCCCCCCCCCAAGATCCTTCGGTGACGTCCGGTCAGGTTTTATTGACAGAATCTGAGCTGAAAGTAAAAGTCTGCCGAATGCAGACTATACTGTTGGCACATTAGCATGCGCTCTGACAGAGCATTAGCATGTATAGGCGTGTTACGGCATTCTGTACCAAAGTATTTGACATCGCCATCCAATCACAAAGACTTCAGAAGACGGCGCGGGTGCCCATTGCGAGGGTCTCGAGGGCAGATCGTGTCCGGTCG